>CM046872.1:4831019-5431019 GCA_025617745.1 Heliocidaris erythrogramma | reverse complement strand
TATGAGGGACTGTGCATTCTTCTCTTTGTACATTGAGTTATGAACATCCAATGAGTTATATATCATTTTAAAGCTGAGAATCTGCTCTTTCAGAATCAGACCTTAACTAAAGTATGATGTGGTCTTTAGATATTGATTTACATGTGCTTACCAGAGAATATAGTGTGCATGCATGTGTTTTATTTTGGCATAAGATCATGGGAGTTCAGTCAATTTTGACATGTACAAGGTTTATTTAAAATTAAGTATTATAACACATGTATTTGCTACTTGATTGTATTATCGATATTACAAATGAATTGTTATTGTGCTATTATGTTGATTTATGAAGACAAATAAAATATTATTCAAAACAAAAGCTTCGCATCATAGACCCCTGTACACAAACTTCCGCGCGTTTGACCATGTATACCAATTATACTCGGGTCACTCTGTGTGGCGCAGTAATTATTGTTTTGGCAGCGGGTGATCGATGAATAGTCACGAGTGGGTGATAGAAGCAAGTCGATCACGGCCTGTCTGAACGTACTGGAAATATACTTTCTCTCTCCTCTCTCTCTTTCTCTCTCTCTATTCTGTCTTTTCTCTCCCTCTCTCATTTTTCTTCTCTCTTCCTCTTCCCCTTTCTCTCTCCTCTCTCTCTTTCTCTCTCTCTTCTGTTTTTGTTCTTTCTCTCTCCCTCATCTCTCTCTCATCTCTCTTTCATCTTTCTTTCGCCTCTTTTTTCTGTCTCATTTTCTCACACCTTTTTACACACACGCACACACCCTCACACACCCAGACACTTCTCTTTTCCCCCTCCTCTGATGTAGAATGAGTGTGTGTTTGTGTGTGAGGGTGTGTGTGTGTGTGTGAGCCCCTTTTCGGCAGGCTCTCAACTGCCATCAACTATTTTCCTTTTCAAAGAATGGACGATATTGATATACCTCTTCCCTCATCTCTATTCCTCCCTATTTTAATAAATACACGTGTTTAAAAAGGTAAAGTCTAAAAGATTAGGCCCACTCACTGCAACAGTGTAAGGCTTTACATTTCTAACAGGTGAAATGACTTTTTGGTAGACAGCATACTAATAGTAGCCTGCAAGGTTATCTGCAAATGTATTGAATATTAAACATGTAGGCCTATGAGTATCATACCCGACAATAATTATCATAATAACAATAATAATAATAAGATTAATTTATATAGCACAGCTACTTTTTGAATATACTCTACTGCTTATATTTTATGAATAGAACTAATCTACTTAAAAAGCTCTGAAAACAGGTGGGTCTTCAATAGAGATTTAAAAATGAGGTCGGATTGTGCTTTCCTTATTACAAGAGCAAGGTGGTTCCAGAGTTTGGGAGCAGCACAACTAAATGCACAATCTCCAAGAGTTGCTTTTGTTTTGGCATGAGGCTGTTTTAGAAGCAGATTGTCTTGTGAACTTCTTAAATTATGTGTATGTGGATGCAATTTAAAAGATGATAATTCAGGCAAATAATTTGGGGCTTGACCATTCAAAGCTTTGTGAAAAAGCAAAAGTATCTTGCACAGGCATTCTGAACATATTGCAACTTCACGGTATGTGAATCTGACAAGCCAAACATCAATTACAATAATCAAGTTTACTACTAATAAAAACATGGACAAGGCTTTCAGTTTTTTTCTGATCTAAGTATGTACGGATGTGACGCAAATTATATAACATATAAGAAGCAAATTTGCACGTGTTGGATATTTGTGTCTCCATGTTTAAACGAGAATCTAGCCATACACCAAGATTTCTCATAGTACTTGTCGGTTTCACTTCTGCATCTCCAACTGTTACATGATTAATATTCAGTTTTTTGTTCCATAATGATAATGAAATTTTGTTGTACGCTCTGTTTGTCGCAATTATCGCCCAATTCATGACACTGTCAAGAGTTAATGTGGGGAAAACGATCAGCGATATAATGACTACCGATACCTACAAGTACCCTTGAAATGTCCTTGTCCGTTTGAAAGATAGGTCTTGCTCTTCTTACAGATCAAATATAATGTACAATAATGATCAAGGGCGATTTACATCCCACGACATATTTAGCAGTATTTCAATATCAAGGACTATCGGCCCGGTCTAGTTTCTTCTAGAGTGTAGATTGTGGTATATGAGACAATAATATTTATTGTATCAACAAGGTCACATACAGAGAACAGGGAGGGGTCATGGGCGTATCCAAGATTTTCTAGGGTGGTCGATTTCCCAACGAAACTCTGCCAAGGAAAAAGGTCATCATTTTTTGGTTACCATGCTTGTATTTATAAGAACGGCATCAAATATTTGAGTACACTGTTCAACTTACACTTATTAACATATGCATACCTCAATTTACCTCAATAAAAGAAATATCAACCACTATCTAAGAATCTTAGGAAACTATCATCATTCATAGTTCTTACTTTAGTAAAAGTGGTACAATTTTCAAGATTTGATGATAACTATATACAAGGTCATAAATTCGTTTGAGAAAGTTGTTTTTCTCTAATAATAAACAAAATGAATTAATTAAGCATGAAAAATGTTCCTTCCCACATCTTTATAAAAGTATAAATAGATTAGAGAAAAAAGTAAGATTAAGTAGAAATAACTAACTTACATATAAGTTGCATCGCTGAGAAAATCATGACTAATATCAAAACAGGTAACATCTTTATATCACGGGATTATGAACAACAGAAGATGGAGATGAATAACAAATCGATCAGTCCGCAACAAGTCCTAATGATAAACTGAATCGGCTGAATGTCAACTCCAGCTTCCTCGGAACGATCTCAAAAGTGATGATTGTGCTGATGGAAGGGGGCTTTGCCTAATTGTTATAATCCAGCAACTCTGATGGATGCTCATCGCGGTTAGCAGGGGCGTCGTTTCTAGGCTCTGGCGTCGACCTGTTTGGGGGGGGGGGGCTGGGGGCACACGGATCTCATTTAACCATTTTTATGGTACACTCCTCCCGTCATAAGAAACTATATAAATTATACACATTGTTTATCTTTGTTTCTCTCCCTCTCTCTTCCTCTTTCTATCCTTTGTCTTTTTCTATCTCTCTGTCTTCTGTCTTTTCTCTCTCTCTCTCTCTCATCTCTTTTTCGTTTTCCTCTCGCCTCTTCCTTCCCATGACATTTTCTCTCAACTTTTACACACACAAACACACACACACTCTTCTCCTTCCCCCACCTCTGATGTACAATGAGTGTGTGTTTGTGTGTGTGTGTGTGGGGGGGGGGGGGGGGATTGTGCGTACCCTTTGAGCCCCCCTTTGCAAGCTCTCAATTGAAGAACATACTTCTATTTTCTTCAATTTCTTTCTTTTTACAGAATGGGACGATCTTTATATTGTTTGTTTGTTTATTTTATTTATTCACGGATAAAAACAATATACAATTGTGCCCGCATTCAGCTAAAAGCTGTTTTCAGCGAGGCTGAAATATATATATACCATGTATACGTCTTCCCCATCTCTATTCCTTCCTATTTTAATGAATACAAGTGTTTGAAAATGTAAAGTCTAAAAGAATACTCATTGCAACAGTGTAAGGCTTTACAATTGTAACAGGTGAAAATGACTTTTTCTGCAGACAACATATCATTCCCTGAAGTTGCCTTCTCCCTTTTCTGATAGAACTCCTTGCTACATTGTGGATGCTAATAATTGTCTTTTTCATAGTTATTGATAATTCAATATGCCGGAGCGTCACGGTTATCTGCAAATGTATTGGCTATCAAACATTTACAGACACCCGACCGTATTTTTCTATTGTTCCTATACGCCTGCATTATACGCTCAATAACAGACACATTAATTTTATCGCCCAATTCATTGTACTATCAATAATTAACTAGCGGGACCCGTGAAAATCCACATTCTTATGAGTTTATTTATTTATTATTTTTCTGTTAATGAAATTATCACGCATACGTGCTCATAGTCACAATTACTTAGTCAAACATAACCACATAATCAGGTAAAAATATTGTATAATGTAATGTACAGAATATATTTTAATTCTATGATAGACATCATTATGACATTATGACATGGTGGTAGACAGATAAGAAGAGAGAGAAATGGATGTAGAGAATATAAACATAACAGAAAGAGAGAGAGAGAGAGAGAGTGGAATGTTGATGTTAGTGTTTCCATTTAGCTTATTGTTTTATGATATGAGAACTGAAATATAGTTATAAAATGAATTAGCAAGTTAATGGCCTAGCTATGTATAATTTGTGTATGGAATATTGTTGTCATCGTAGAGGCCGCTCATTACTTAGTCTATAGCAAGAAAGACAATTTTAGTTAGAAAATTGGTAGTAGTTATATATTTTCTATAAATAATCGTGCGAATTTCACCTACACATATTATAATTCTCAAATTCAATGAGACACTTGTATGACTTGTATGAGCAATAAATGCGTTCAATCAATCACATCCTACAATACACATTAAACGTATTTAAAAAAATAGAAGTATGAATTTCCGAATATTGGGCCCCCTCCATCACAAGATTCTGGATCCACAGTTGGACTTGGTGGATGGTGAAGGCAGGCCCTATCATGCCCCTGCCCTCACTCTACTCCATCCAGTGGCATAGAAAGGTCCCAAATACAATGAAAATAAAAATGATTGATGCATTCACATAATCCCGCGTCACCCATCCCATCTTTCACCCCCGCTAGTGCTATCTACACTGTGAGTTTATTTTTGTACTATAAAACAAAAATGAATGATGCATTCACATATCCCCAGCCCCCTGCCCGATATATCTACGCCCATGACTTCAATGGAATAACGCTCCTAGCATAATGTTTGCCCCTCAAGCCGATAATATTCATGGAACGATTTTTTTTTTTAAAGAAACAAAATAGATGTAGAATATACTCAAATAAGATGAATTTACCACCGAATAGAAAATGAATACAGGTGTATTCGGCCTAACCTGTTTCCAATCTTGAAATAAGAAACCAAGTGAGGCATTTACTGCAGTGCGGGCTTTAAAATTCAAGTAATGTATAGAATCTGCTCTGACACATGCTCGTATACCAAGGGGGTGTTTTTTTTGCTTGTCAGATAATTTTTGAAAAAAAAGATCCCCCCCCCCAAAAAAAAATACTGATTTTTTTATATTGTTTTTTTGGTTGCCAGATAATTTTTCTAGTAAACCCCCCTAAAAAAAAAAAAAACAAACAAACAAAACAAAACAAACAAAGAAAAAATTCCTTGTTTTTCCTTGTCAGAGAATTTTGGAGTAAAAACCAATCCCTTTCAGAAAATCTTGCGTACGCCACTGTTCTGACATACGGTAGGCTAAATTCATCGTCAAATGTTAACTGTAGTTTTAAAAAAAGGATAAGTACAGGATACTATTTTCAATCTTGAAATAAGCAGCGCTTAGTAAGGTATATACTGTTTTTCTACGACCAATTGCAAAATTTACCCGCTATATATCCCAGATCTTTTTAGATTATTA
Organism: Heliocidaris erythrogramma; assembly: GCA_025617745.1. Taxonomy (NCBI): domain Eukaryota; kingdom Metazoa; phylum Echinodermata; class Echinoidea; order Camarodonta; family Echinometridae; genus Heliocidaris; species Heliocidaris erythrogramma. The sequence goes on along the minus strand of CM046872.1, from coordinate 5,425,519 downwards.
AAAGATAGATAGATACAATGTTTAAAGGAGAATCAACCCCTAATTACAAATTTACTTATATTGGAAGGTGTAATATATTCCTACTTGTTGGCCTAAATCATTTTCTAATAAGAAAATCAGAAAAGGGTGTAAATAAAGATATTCCAACACCCGTTATCGTCTCCTCTTCATTTCCATGGGGGCTGCCATTTTCTTGCTGATTTGGAGTTGTACATGAACCATTGAGAAATGTTCCAGTCAAGAAGATATTTTGAATCCAAAACCTAAATTGCTTTTCTTCATTACCTAAAATCCCATATGTGACAAAAAATATAAATTGGGTGTTTACATGTATTGTAAAAATTAAATCTTTATAATTATATATTTAAAGGAGAATTAACCTCAAACAATAAAGACGATAGTGTTCAAAGGTGTTATTTATTCCTACTTGTTAGACTATATGGCTTCGCGTCAAAATATACGAGATCGATACGAATCAAGATTTTCTGAGCAAAATTTATCATCTGCTAGCAATATGTATCGTCTGCTAGCAATACATGGGGGCTGCCATTTTTTTTATGTGTACAAGAAGATTTTCTTAATCCAAATGCCCAATTGCCTTTTTCAAAATTAAAAACCCATTTGAGATTTAAAATATAGAATAGATATGTCAATTTATTTTTAAACTGAAGATTTCCTTATATATTTCTGTTGAAAATCGATATTCGCTTAATATAAATCTATTTTCTAGATACTGTGACGCAATGGACGGAGCAAATTAATTCAAATTTTATGGATGCTTCTTCCCTGAGCATCTATAGCGGCAAACTCACCTGCTTTCGGATAATGGGACTTGAAAAGTCAGAATGCATGCTGCATATATTATGCTCTGCTCTGTTTGGCAAACCCAAGAAAATAGATTTTTGTTAAGCAAAACCAGACAATTTAAAAGTATCATTATAAAGATTTAATTTTTATAAATCATGTAAACACCCACTTTATATTTTTCGTCACATATGGGATTTTAGGTAATGAAGAAAATCAATTTAGGTCTTGGATTCAAAATATCTTCCTGACCGGAACATTTCTCAATGGTTCATGTACAAATCCAAATCAGCAAGAAAATGGCAGCCCCCATGTAAATGAGTAGTAGACGATACCGGGTGTTGGAATATCTTTATTATACCCTTTTCTGATATCTTATTGGAAAATGATTTAGGCCAATAAGTAGGAATATACTACACCTTTCAATATAAGTAAATTTGTACTCAGGGTTAATTCTCCTTTAAATTGTCTGGTTTTGCTTAACAAAAATCTATTTTCTTGGGTTTGCCAAACAGAGAAGAACATAATATATGCAGCATGCATTCTGACTTTTCAAGTCCATTATCCGAAAGCAGGTGAATGCATAGTTTGCCGCTATAGATGCTCGGGGAAGAAGCATCCATAAATTTGAATTAATTTGCTCCGTCCCATGCGTCACAGTATCGAGAAAATAGATTTCTATTAAGCGAATATCGATTTTCAACAGAAATATATAAGGAAATCTTCAGTTTAAAAATAAATTGACATATCTATTCTATATTTTTAATCTCAAACGGGTTTTAAATTTTGAAAGAGGCAATTGGGCATTTGGATTAAGAAAATCTTCATGTACACATAAAAAAAATGGCGGCCCCCATGTACTGCTAGCAGACGATACATGTTGCGGGCAGATGATAAATTTTGCTCAGAAAATCTTGATTCGTATCGATATCGTAAATTTTGACGCGAAGCCATATAGTCTAACAAGTAGGAATAAATAACACCTTTGAACACTTTCGTCTGTATTTTTTTAGGTTAATTCTCCTTTAAACAAGTATGGGAAAATGGAAATTGAGCTATTGTACAAATCAAAAGTATTCTTTTTCTCCTCATAAACTCTTTGATGTTTTCAATTTCCGAAATAATTTTCTGTGCAAACACTCTTAAATCGAAACTAAATAGACAAAAATGTAGAAATTTAATAATCTTCATCACTTTGTAAATTCCTGGATATGAAAGTTATATAATTCAAACAAATAATTAATTTAAATTTTAGAAAATATTGCTCGACTATATTGCCAATCTTTTGTCATGTAACTATTTTTGTTTTGTTTATATAGTTCTGTATTATATTATTGTACCTATTGTTTTTAAATTGTCCTACGTTGAATGTTCTATGTCATGTTCTGAAATGTACACGCAGCAAATTTCCTATTGGATCAATAAATTTGAATTGAATTGAATTGAATAGACATTTAGCTGGGAGTTCAACCAGCAAAGCCGTACTACAGCTCAGCCTCAGACTGTACGTGGGCGCTGCCGTGACAGATTACCAGAGTTGTAAAGAAGAATGTAAACAGTTTTTGACTAAATACAGATCGAATAGGGAAAACAGAGCCCACAAATACTATACTCAAACATTTTTTGTTCTCAACAACGTCACTCACGTAGAAATTTAACCTCAAAATCTCGAAATAAACAGCTTTTACGGCAGGTTTCTTCCCCCTGGGTTCATGCAGTCAAGACTGCAGTGCTGCTACCGCTAGCTCAGAGCAGAGTGCAACGACGCCGAGACAGAGTCCGGGTAAAAAGAGAAGAATTTAACAGTTAACTATACAGACAACAAAGGGACAAAGTCTATAAATACAGTTTCTAACATTATCTAGTTCAAAACAATATAACTCACGTCCAAAATCATCTTTAGAATGTATGAGTTCGCTCGGGAATTCGCAGTCATCTCATGTTGAGTGCTGTGCATGCAGTGTATTGTTGTATCGTAAGCCCGTCTAGTATATGGTTGGATGGATATAAATTATGCAATCGCGTCGCATGCATTGAGCTTGCATTGAGATTGCACCGCAGTCTGGTGGGTGCTGCTCCTACATGGTATACTATAATCACAAAGCGGACTATGATACAAATCGTACGTACGTATCATGGACCTCTATTGAACATACCCATGGCATAATTATTTTCTTACGTGGGTTCCCCCGGTGAGAGCTACAGAGTCTGCACTACGTACCGTTCGTCGGACGCACGCGCAATCGTCGTCTGATTCGGTCGACGGCGAGGCAAAGCACGCGGACCAATGGGATTTGGTCGTTCAGGAGATCGCTCACCTGCTGCCAACGCGACGTCGTCGTGCAACGCGAAGGCGACGTTGCACATGCGGGCGGCCAGGCCGACCGGTCGGGATGGAAGGCGGCTCGCGGCGGGCAGCGAGAAAACATTTTATAGAGTCCATCGGACCCCCCGCGTCGCCTTAGCGAATTAATTATATTAGATATGGGGGAAACGATCAGCCATATAAAGACTCCTGATAACTACAAATACCCCTGGAAAGCCATCACGCGTTTGCACACATCAAATATAATGTACAATAATGCTCAAGGTCGATTTTCAACATCCAATAACATGTTTAACAGTATCTCAATAACATGGACTATCTACTTCTAGTTTCTGCAGACCTTAGGAGCAGTGTATAGGGTGTGGTATTTGAGAAACTTTATTGTATCACAGTGGTCAGATTTAGAGAATACATGTAGGTCCACCAAAAATAATGATCGGCAGATTCTAGGACAACTACCCTGTGGTGACTGCTCCCGAATCCACCCATCAGAAAACTACCCCCGAGGATAATCGATGCTTTAGATCATGGTTTAGGTTTAAGCCACCTTCGTGAATTCGGGTCGATATAATAACTACCTGGACTCCGACCCCCTACACGAATTAACGAAGGGCACTTAGAGTATTCATAAGTGTAATCTTCCTCCGCTGGTAATTTTTTTTAAAATCTAGATGTGTGTGTGTGTGTGGGGGGGGGGGGGGGGGGGGGTCCAAGGGGTTTTAGCAGTGGTGGTACTGATTTCAGAGGGCCAGGAATTCAGCCCCAATGATCTTCGTACCGATTGCCGAAGGATGACTAGAGTATTCATAAGTTTAAACTTTCCCCGTGGGTTATGTCTATAGTTCACATTTGCCGCCGACGCCGTGCGGAAATGTTTTTCGTGCGATTTTACGGGCGTCGTACCTCGCTAAGGGCTACGGCATTTGTGTTCAAATTGTCTACGGGCATCGTGCAATTTGTTCTTCGGGGCCTCGGGGGCAACCCGTATAAATTCCGTACGGGCATTGTGCGATGTCAATGCAGTTGCCGTACAGTCTCCACAACCTCCATGAGGAAATCGTACGGAGCCCGCACGGCTCCCGTGGCGAGGCTTCACGGAGGTGGTGCGGTGACTGTGCAGTCGCCGTGCCGTTAGAGGATCCCAATCCCCAGCAATAGGGATTATGTGTACATATTTCATATTTTACGGGTACTGCACGGGCAGCGAGCGGCAACCTTGCGATAGCTGTGCGAGGGCCGTGCGAATGTACAATCTCCTTACGATTTTTTTTTGCCCCCATGTCCACCAAAAATCGTGCGTTTGCTGCACGATCACGCTTGGCCATTGCACGGTGCCCGTGCGAGGATTGTGCGATGTCACCTACGACATGTCTACGGGCTACGGTCTTACGATTTTTAAAAAATTGTCAAACTCCTCTCGATAACAAATCGTAGAGGCTGCGGAGCCCGTTAATCCGCACGAAAATCGTACAGCCTCCGTGCGGAAAGGGGGATACGGGCAGTTTACGGTCTCCGTAGACACATCGCAAGCCATACGTGAACTACGCATCAGCAGGTGTGGTACTGATTTGAGCCCTAATGTTTTTTTGTAGTGAGAGAGTTGTACTTATATTAAATCAAATCAATGCGATGTGAGGTGGTCGAGTGGTACGATCAGTTCTCTGCCTTTGTCGACTGATGGACCTATGTTCGAAACCAATGCCCGTTGCACACAAGGCGTAATTTTGAATGCCTTATTACCATGATTACTAATTGAAAGCACTTTTCACTTTGCAATCACTTTTGTATGAGTTCTCTTTCGCAAGACGCGTTAAAGACCGCGCCAGTCATCGCCGCCGTCCAAAGTCAGTCAAATTAATAACGCCTCATGTGCAACATGTTTAGTACAGTTTTCCGGATTGTGACATTTTAATAGAGAACAGCATGTGGTACCTGAGACAGTACATTGTATTACGCTCAGAGAGAAAGGTCTTCTTTATTGACAGATCAAATGACTGCAATTTTATTTCATCAATTTTCAAACCATTCCATATTTTTATTATACAAGGTGTTTTCCCGAATTTCCACAACAGTCAGTCATGAGGATTGCATCCTGTTATAATGTTGTTGGCGCCATTTAACGTTCACTGTTTTATATGATTCCCTCGTTAGTTTTTAATTGAAAACAGTGTGATATTTCATGAACATTTTGTTTATCTGTTTAAAACCATGCGAAATTATATATGATTTTCTTTTCTTTTCCAAAGGAAACAAAATGATTTCAAGTTGGCATCTTTTTTTTTTTATTTTTTTCTTTAGCCCTTCCACAGGGTTCCTTTATTTACAAAAAATATCATACATAAAATTATACAAGAATAGGTATATATACATGCAGAATTTCAAAATGATATTCTTGGCCATCAATATACGAACATACATTTACAAAAATCAATTACATGTAAAGCAAATTCTTTTCAAGATCTACTTGGCAAACAAATTTGTAAAAAAAAAAAAAAAAACAAACAAACAAACAAACAATCAGAAACATTGAGTAAACTGTAACCATTTTTTCATGAATTTCTTTTCTTTCAGATTTGTTTTACATATATATTTTTCCATATCATAGTAATATTTTATTGCTGACATGATGTTTTCAAAAACTGGTAAACAGTTTTTGCATTTGGCTACAAATATTTCTTTTCTTACTACAATCATAATATAGTTGAGGGCACTATTATTACGTCCATGAAACCCAAACAATTTATTTTGATTTGTAAGCTTAATGTGCATATTATTACGAGACAGCCAAAGCTCAAATTTTGCCCATATTTTGTTTGAATAAATACATGAACAAAATATATGCATGATTGTTTCTTCATTGTTATTACAAAATGTACATAGGTTATCTGTTACTAACTTAAATCTTAACAAAGCGTCTTTCATATAAAGAATTCTATTCAGCAGCGTGATCTGAAACCACCTCATGTTTATATCGACAGTTGAATTATAGGGTATTTGGTAATAAGAACTCCATATGATAATGTCAAGATCAAACTCCTGTTTCCATTTTGTAAGACTTTTACATTCCTTTACCTTATGTTTCAAAAACGAATTATAAATATGTGAACAACCTTTTTTCACTTTCAGTATTAAAGACAATGCTTCAGGGATAATACATGTAGGTTCCATGATCTTTGGTATGACACTTTTATTAAAACCAGATCGAATAGCGTTACACAGGCCATAATATTGAAGAAAGTTTACTTGTACATTGTATTTACGTTTAAAATCAAAGTATGATAGAAATGATCCATCTGTTTTTAAAACATCGTTAACAAAACGTACCCCCTTAGCACACCAAGACTTGAAATAAATTACATTATTATTGACCTGTATTCTAAGATTATTCCAAAGGGGTTGACATGCAATATCATCTACAATGGATTGAGTAAGATCTGCAAAGGCTACTAATACCTCTTTCCAAAATGGATTGCGCATTGAAATGGCTAATTCTTTGTAATGTTCAGCCCCCATGAATAATTGAAGAGACGTATATGATGGAGGCAAGAATGATAGGAACATATGGAAAGTAAAATTTTCATTACTTGGACAAGAAATAAATCTTCTTATCCATGATATTTTGAGTGATTTAGAATGCATAAAAATGTCAGTCATTTTTACCCCACCATCAATATATAATTGGCACATTTGTTTGTTACTTATTTTATCAGGTTTACCATACCATATAAATTCGAAAAAACATCGGTTAACATTATTCATAATTTCTGATTTTGGTTCTGGAAAAGATAAAAGCAAGTAATTCAGTTTGGGTATCAATAAGGATTTTATTATGGTTACTCTCCCTAAGGTAGTCAGTGTTCTTTTTAGCCAAATCGCCATCTGACGTTTTATCTCTTTAACCTTTTCTTGATAATTGTGATTAACCATTTCTGATAATTTAACTGAAAAATCTATACCCAGGTACCTAAAATATCCTTCAGATATCCAGTTTAGTTTGTACTCGTGTAAAATCTCTTTCTTGAAAGTTCTGTTCTTCCCAATCCATATCACTTGAGTTTTAGTTATGTTAATTTTGAGGTTGGACATATTTGCAAATTCACTAAGTATTGTAAGGGCACGTTGTAAATCCTGTGTTGAACCGTTGAGTGTTAAAATAGTATCATCTGCATATTGCAATAGTTTAAGCGTTTTCCCATTCATATGCAATCCAACTAAAGAATCTGAGTGTCGCATTAGGATACCAAGTATCTCACTGACTAACAAAAAGAGGTATGGGGACAAAGGATCTCCCTGACGACACCCTCGTCCTATTTCAAATCTATCTGTACAGTGTCCGTTAACTAATACACAAGAGGATGCATTTGCATAAAATAACTTGATCCACTTCTTTACAGATGGACCGAAGTTAAAGAAATCCAGAACCTTGAAAAGAAAATTATGCGATACGGAATCGAATGCCTTTTCGAAATAAACAACGAGAAGCATGTCAGCTATATCATTTAATTCAGTATAAAGTAGAGTGTCATATAATAAACGTATGTTTTCACCAATAAAGCGACCACTCAAAAATCCTGTTTGATTTTCATGTATTAAAAAAGACAAAACGCCCTTGAGTCTATTTGCAATACAACCGGATGCTAATTTATAAACTACATTTAGTAAGGAGATCGGTCGCCAATTTTTTAATAGATGTCTAGGTTTGTTTCCTTTCGGAATCAAAGTTATTATTCCCATTTTTTGTGAGTTATAGACAATTGTGTTGAGAAATACGCATAATTCAATGATCTTACTAGAAAGTATTTAATATCTTCCCAAAAATAACGATAGAATTCTACAGTAAAACCATCTTGTCCTGGAGATTTATTATTTTTCATGAGTTTTAAAGTGGAATAGACCTCGTCAACACTAAGTGGACCTTCCAGTAATGAGGACAATTTTGAGGACAACTTAGGAATGTCAGGATAATTCAATAATATTTCCAAGTTAATTTCACCAGTTTCTTTTTCCTTATAAAGATTAGAGTAAAAATCAAACACTTCCTTGAGTATGTCACTTTGTCTATCTAAAATGTCACCATTTTCAGTCGATAACTGACGTATTTCTTTATTAATATTATTTTGTTTTTCTAAATTTAAAAAGAATTTAGAAGGTTTTTCTCCAAACTCCATCCACTTTATCCGAGATCTAATCGCAATTCCTTCATTTGTTTTTAAACGAAAAGCTTCCAATTCTGATTTTAATTTATCAATTTCCTCTAATACAGAAGTCTTATCATCAAATATTATCAATTTTCTTTCTAACTCTTCAATTTTCTTTTCTAAATCCATTTCCATGTTCACTCTTTGTTTTTTGGCGAAAGAGGCATATGATATTGCTTCTCCGCGTATTATCATCATTAAAGTTTCAAAAAATAACTGATCATTTATGATAAATTCACAATTGCCGACTATGCAATCGTTTTGATCGAACTTTGCTTCGTCTTTAGCATAAAACAGAATAGTATCTTTTATAGTTTTCTTAATTTGTGAAACAAAACTTTCGTTTTTTAACAAGGAATTATTAAATTTCCAAAAACCACGGCCTCGTTTTATTTGATTCAAACTGAGACTTAAAAGAATTAAGGAGTGATCTGTTCGATAACCTGAAAGAATATCGACTTTGTGCACTAATGAAAGAAGTTCTGAAGATATCAAAAAAAAATCTAATCTACTCTGTTTAAAAGGGGTAGGTTGCCGCCATGTATAATATCTTTTATCTGGAAATCTAATTCTCCAAGGATCGCATAAATCTACTTCATTCTTCATATTATTTACTTGTTGTTTCGCTCGCGGGTTATTAACATTCAAATAGTTATATGTATCAAGGGTTGAATCTTGTACTAAATTCCAGTCCCCACAAACAATAGCATGTGGATTCTCAAAGTTTATTATAATTTGTTGAAGGTCAGCAAAAAATGTTGGGTTGTCTGTGTTCGGACCATACAACGATGCAATAGTAATATTATAATCGTACAACGTCACATCTAAAACCACAAAGTTCCCTGTATTATCTACTTTAAACCTATTTATATTTACCGGGAGAGTGTTTTTAAAAAGGATTGCTACTCCTCTTGAGTTAGACGTGTTGAAAGAGAAAAAGCATTTACCTTCCCATTCCCTCCGTATTTCAGTTTCTATATCTGGAACAAAGTGTGTATCTTGAATACAACATACATCATATTGCTTTGATTTTAAATATAACAAAACATCTTGTCTTTTGCGACTATCTCCTAGGCCGCGACAATTCATGGAAATAAAAGTAACATTATCCTGCATTATATATGACATTAATGAAGGAAAGAAAGGAGGAACTACCTGTGGAAGTTTTCATTTTATGCACACAAACATTAAGGACACAAAAACAAATATACAGCGACAAAAACATGACAATACACACAACACAAAACAAAACACACAAACGTTTGGACGCGACGCAACGCATCAGAGCTGAATGACGATCAGCTGCGAACAGACAATCAACCCCCAAGTTCCGGATCAATATATGGAAATGTATCCGTAAAAATCTATGCCCCAAACCCTTAATGTCTTTAAGACCGTGACTGCATATGTACTAGATTCTATAATGATAAGAATATCGAAGTCTTAATCTAACCTATATCAGCTGTTTAAAAATATAACATGTACAGTATAATTTGTGAAAGTAGACTGAATGATGATTATTCAAGAATGCAACCATGAATGAAATTAGACTACCGTGTAATATATATTATGTGTATATACACAGAAGTAACACTCTATGAATCAACAGAAATGAGTTATTTAAAACAATCAGGCATTAAGGTCAAGAAATATGAATAAGATGATAGTATTTTGACCATGTCGCGCTAAACGTTCATTTAAAAGTGAATATCTGAATAATGAACTTCGGCTCCGGATCATATTCTCTCATTTTCTTTGCAAATTGACAACCTTAATAATTATGTCAACATGTACTTAAACATTCCAGTTTGCCTGTTTTTATGATAACCACATAATTATTTTGCATACTGAAATACTTCAACGAAGAGTTAATATGAATACGATCAAGTCAAAGGTTTAGAAAAAACAAGTCCCAGGTTTGGAATAAAATGTTTATCTGTTTTTTTTTTCTTTATTAACTTTTCCATTTAGCCCTTTCATATAAAGCTATCATTATTAGTTCATAGCTCACGATATCTAACACGATATTTGTTAATTTCGTTTAAAACACGACAACGTAATCTTATAAGAAATTCACTTGTCTTTAAGACACATTGATGAGAACATCTTTATCTTATTCAATTAAAAAAATTGCTCGCGAGTTGGCATATGCCAATCGGAAAACGGTTACTCCTTTAAGTAACCCTGAAATGAATAAAACTATGAGAAAGAGTTAACATGCTACCAGTTTCTTTCTTCCTGACTGCAGAATATGATCACACAGATGGAGGGGAAAAAAACACTTTACATATATATGGAAACATCGAATTCCATTGCAACGGAAGAGTGATATCTAAACCGCCAATCAACCAAAAAATTGCCATTCAATTCTCAAAAACAATAGACCATTATACAGTAGTTGGTCAAAACCACTAGTTGGTAAGACTTCCAATTGTAAACCCATTAGCTTTTTATATTAGTGTGTAATAAGACCATTCGCTATAAAGGCGTATACACTTGCTAAAATTAACTTTTGAAATTTAAAACAAGAGATCAGGCTGTAAAGGTAAGGGAAGTATAAAGGTGAAAAAAAAAAGAAAAAAAAAAAGCCCAATATATCACATGAGACATGAGCGCAGTATACTGTATTCCCTTAATATCACCTTGACTTCACCAAATCATTCAGGTCCCATAATGCTATGAAATATTTATACCACACACCGAAAAAAAAAAACCTTTAAAGTTTAAAGTAAGCATTAATTTCCATTGTGTGGTGATAAACAAGTCACAAAAATTTACAATACCATGACCTGGTGAAGTTTGAATTTCTAATAAAGCTGTTTCCTATTATAAACCTAATGTAATTTTGATTCATGACATTTTACCCACTACTTGGTTACATCATTCAAAACATAATAAGTTGGCATCTTATTTAAGTTGGCATCTTATTTAAGTTTGCTGCTCTGACTGGAATTTCAATGACGCCTGTTTTTACTAAAATGTATTCATTTTTGCAGGCGTAGCGATTGAGAAATAGAGAGAGAGAGAGAGAAAGAGTAAATTTTACATTTTACATTATTTAAACTTAGCATTGTATATTATTTGATATTCAAATACTAAGTAATCAAAATCCTATCTAATGTTTAATGTCTACATTTTTGCTACGTTCCTAATGACAAAATATTTCATTCTCAAATATGAATAATTGTATTTCAATAATCGGAATGCAAACTGGATACATTACATGTTATAAAGTCAGACAAGCCATAATATTAATCCGACTTAGCAACAATTAATTTATGCAATTTGCATTCCGTCTATTGAAATACAATACTTTGTACAGGTGAATATGACATTTCGTTACTACACAAGCTTGTATAAATATGTCTGCATTTATATGAAAAAGATCAATTCCACATTAAGGTACGTAATCAACCAATCAATCGATTAATCCATTAATCAATCAATCCTTCACTTGAACTGCATGGGTCATTCTAGAAGATTTCAGATTTAAAATTAACATTTATTTTCTCCACACTCTACAGTTTATTAGGGTTTACATAGTTTCGAATGCAAGCAAATGGTATCTTATGAGAAGGATGCGAAACAGCATGAATACCACGTGTGTATGAGATGATAGTATTTATGAGAACGACATCATATATTTGATCACACTGTTCAATTTGGAATATTGTTCATCAGTATGGGATCCCCATACCAATGATCTCAAATCGCAAGTGGCAGCAGTACAGACAAGGGCTGCCAGATTTGTAAAGAATGACTACGGTAGTCAAAGTAGTGTCACTTCAATGATAAAAGAACTTGGTTGGAATACATTTGCAGAAAGAAGATACCACCTTCATCAAAGCACATGAGGGATATCTCTCCATCCCAGTCCGGGACCTGCTGCACCCTGTCATACGTTTAACTAGAAGATCTCACGATAAATCATATATCGAAATATATAGGGAATCTTTATTAGTACTAATAAAGATTCTTTTAAATATCCATTTCTTTCGAAAACACTTACCGATTGGAATTTGTTACCGGAAACAGTAGTAAACACCCAAGATCCCAAATTGTTCAAAGTTAAACTACAGCAGCATTATCAATAGTATTATTTTATCATTTCTGCGCACACGCTCCCGACTCGCTTTATTGCACAGGAGTGTTGAGTCGTACTTATCAATATCACTTTACGAATATTATATCCATACCTTAAAAAAAACCCCAGCAATATATATCAACCACTATCCAAGAATCTTAAGACTCTATTATTATTCATAGCTTAAATAAAAACGGGGAAATCTAAATCATTGGTATGTGTTCATGAATAAACTAAGTGAATAATATTATGCTGTCTAAAAGTATAAGTCTAAGAGTTTAATATCTTGAGAGGCATGAGTAATTACGAAAGCGATGAAATGTTCTATAATTATTCATCACAATTTTCTAAAAATCACGAAACTGGAAACCTTCTATTCTCATCCTATCCACTTTTCTCTGGTCTTGGAAAATCTCATCAAATTTCTTTCAAAACTGAGGGAAGAAATGTACAACATTTTAAAGCAAACATGAAAGTATTTTTTTTTCTCGATTGTAAACCCCTTCCAAAACATAATGTCTTTCGTTATAACGGTATTTTATTTTAATTATTATTCTCAATGTAGAGTAAAAAACGACTGTTTATGATTTCAGCTTCAGCATACCCTAATCCTACACCTGGCCCCTTATGTGAATGTGGTGTCCTGTCTTCACTATCAAGTCAAAAGTGAGGACATATAATATTTTGTGAATCAAAATCTCAATATCTGGCAGTACAAACTTACAAAATATACAGCTCCTGCTATGACATTTTACATTTCCAATATCTATGGATTTAAATATACTTTAGCATTTACAGATGCATACTTCACAATTGCAATCTCTGCTCAAACAGCGGCAGATGCTTAAAATCAGTGACGTAGCAACAGGGATCACGGGAGTACGTGTCCCAATTGAATGGCCAAAATGAAGGGGAGAAAAGGGAGAGATCAAATTAGAGGGAGAGAGAGAGAGAGAGAGAGAGAGAGAGAGGGGAGGGGGAGAAAAGAGAGGGAGAACGAGAAAATGAGATAGCAGAACTCTTCTCCAACGCCCTCGTATTTCATTCACCGAGTATTAAGACCAGTCCCCCCCCCCCCCCCGGTGATTCCAATGCTCCCTCAATGGTTGGATTTACGCTACGACACTGCTACAAAGCTTAAACACACAGTAGACATAAGGTGACATTATTATTTACATAATTTTATATCATTTTGGAGCATTAACATCACTGCAAAACACGCCTCGGTATACTCGAGGAGGCACAAGTCATTCCCATAAATATATTTTTGACACATACATTTCACATTTGTAAATATTATGCGACAATATACATGCTGATTTATGTTATCTGACGTATATGAAAATATGTACAAGATAATTGCTCTGACGTTGAAAGTTTCGAGACTTTTAAAATAGCTACAAATGATTTTATGTTTGAAACCAGTACAGCGACAAAATCAGCTCTTTTAATTTCTACCAAATGTCGAAATGCAGCTGAACTTACACAAGGTAACTTAGCCACTAGGGATGAAAAGGGTAAAACTTTTAAGGTGGAAAATATTTCATGATTTAATGGCACATGAATAAAAGTAATAAAATGAAATTGAATGAAATCGACCCCCAAACATGTGAATCGAATAAAATATATACGTATTATGTAAATGTATATAGCACGATAAAGAGTGAATCGCATACGTTATCCATCTGTCGTCCAATATCTTAAATGAGGTTGTCTTGATGTAAAATCAAATTCAGGTCGGTCCATAATAATTGCACCCTTTAGATGGTGAGAAGTAGCTGGAACCAACATTCTCTCTGATTTCTTCATTCAGCTCACACACCCCATCTTTGTAATTAAACGACTTGCACCCAGCAACGCCATTGCACATCATGGTGCATTTTATCAGGCTTACCTTTCCCACTGTCTCCATCACGTGATCAGTGAGACAGTCAATCACAGAACGTCCCTCGTTGTCCTTGGCAAGGGAGAAGAGGCTCGACTTGAAACGGGGTTTGGGTCGTTGACAGGTCTGAGTGGTCGGGGACTGGGTGGTATATTGTGGAGGAGTCTGAGTGGTCGGGGACTGGGTGGTAGATTGTGGAGGAGTCTGAGTGATCGGGAACTGGGTGGTAGATTGTGGAGGAGTCTGAGTGGTTGAGGACTGGGTGGTAGATTGTGGAGGAGTCTGAGTGATCGGGGACTGGGTGGTAGATTGTGGAGGAGTCTGAGTGGTTGAGGACTGGGTGGTAGATTGTGGAGGAGTCTGAGTGGTCGGGAACTGGGTGGTAGATTGTGGAAGAGTCTGAGTGATCGGGAACTGGGTGGTAGATTGTGGAAGAGTCTGAGTGATTGAGGACTGGGTAGTATCAACATCAGTTATGGGTTCATCTGTATTTAGGAAAATGACATTCGTTATTTATTTTCCTGGTCAAATTCTTTAGATTTTATCAGAACTTCTCGTTTGCAAGTGAATTTGATTAGTAATAATAATTTCATCGGCTAAAACGTGCAGTCAATATCATTTTGTCTTTATAAGTATACAGCGATCATGCATCATTAAGTTGTACAGAAACAGCTTTAAAATCTTGAAAACTATAGCAATAAATTCATGAATCCATGAAATCCATGTAAGTATCGGACGGCGAACCTTTGAAAAATTTTCGGGGAAACGAACATTCCAACCTACATTAAGGCAGTAAAAATCAAGGTACATGTACATTCCGATAATCTAATTCCAAAACGGAAAAAAGGAAAAACAGAATATTGAGTAAAAAAAAGTTTCTATTTTCGTTATTACAAAGAGACAAACGGTCGTTTTTTTAATAATATGTGTCAGGAACAAAAATTGCAACAAGAAAATAATTCTCGCATGCAAATTGAGATATCAAACACGTTTTTTTTATTTCCCTTTTTATCTCAGGAATTGAAAATTAAACATCTTTCCTGAATTTGTTTCCCTGTATTGCACTTTGCAAATTAAGAATAGAACACTTTTAAATTTTTGACTTTGTTTTTTTCGTTCTTGTTTCTAAAATTAAAAACTGAACAACTCTTTTATATCATTTTTTCTTCTTTTCATTTATTTATTTATTTTTATTTTTTTTTGCTTTGCAAATTGAACATTGAAAACCTTTCTGATTTTGTTTTTTCCGTTTTTGCTTTTTGCGTTTGCTACCCGTATAAACATCAAATGAGGATTACAGCTATTGCAACCTTACTAAAATTACCTTCGCAAAGTGTGTAGAAATAATTAAATCCACAATCTACATCAAACAAAGCATTGTCAGGATAATAAAATACGCAGTCCTGAACGCTACCTCCAGGACCAAGGCTTTGTGGTTCACCAGGATACCACCAGTCTGTATGGAAGAAAAACCGTGTACAAGGTAAACATTGTAAATGAAGGAGAATATCAGACGGTTGGAAAGAAGAATCATTATTCTATCTTTATACATGTATGATTCTGGAACTAGGCGTTCACAATATTCTCTCAGAACAAACAATGAAATATTCGATTTTTACATGAACTACAAAAATTGGCTTAAACTTATCACCATATCACTGATATAAATTGTCTAATCGACGTAAATATTATAAGGTCCAAGCGAAAATGATATCAGTTAGATAATGAGATAATATCCTGCCACCCCCCCCCCCCCAACAAAGAACTCAGTTAGCACTATGAACACGGTGACAAAGAGAGCGGACAATTTATGCAGCTCCTCATTTTACCCTCCACAATAGCTCTAGTAGACAAAAGGACATCCCTTCACTGCTATTATGTGACACCTGTTCTACATATTTTTACAGGATAGCAATGAATGGATGTTCTTTTGTTAACCAGTGCAATTGTGAAGGGTACAATGAGGAACAGCATAAATTGTCCGCTTCTTTGTTCGTCATGTTCATAGTGTAGCGTTCTTATTTTTCTATCAACTTAATATGAATTATCTTGTACGATTGTCATGTTTGCTTACCACTGTTGATATCTATCTGTGTGCCATCGTTACACTGGAAGGTTCCCTCTACCGCCTCGTACGTACACCCTACCCAGAAATACCAGCGCCCGGTGTACTGTTGAACATAGCTTGAATCACACACTAACAACTCCTCGTTGCTATTAGGAACAAAGACTTTACCACCAATTGAGTTGCAAGATGAAACAGCATCCGAATATGTCATGTGTGTTTTACCGGATGCAGTAGACGTGAAATTGTAGCATCCGGGTCCTATGCTCTCCCATCCGTTGGGACACGCCCCATCTTTTCAGATAACGTAGAAAATGTAGATCACTTTATTAAAAAACATTGATGATAACCAATGACAAGGACAGAGGACATAATTCATTTCGTCTTGACTTATGCCTAGTTCACATTTGGCTAGCGATGTGACTACGGAGCCCGTAAACTGCCCGTATGCCCCTTTCCGCGCGGCCTCCGTGCGGAGGCTGTAAGATTTTCGTGCAGATTCACGGGCTCCGCAGCCTCTACGATTTTTTATCGAGAAGAGTTTGACAAATTTGTAAAAATCGTAAGACCGTAGCCCGTAGACATGTCGTAGGTGACATCGCACAATCCTCGCACGGGCACCGTGCAATTGCCAAGCGTGATCGTGCAGCAAACGCACGATTTTCGGTGGGCATGGGGGCAAAAAGAAAATCGTAAGGAGATTGTACATTCGCACGGCTCTCGCACAGCTATTGCAAGGTTACCGCTCGCTGCCCGTGCAGTATACCCGTAAAATATGAAATATGTACGCATAATCCCTATTGCTGGGGGTTGGGATCCTCAAACGGCACGGCGACTGCACAGTCACCGTACCACCTCCGTGAAACCTCTCCACGGGAGCCGTGTGGGCTCCGTACGATTTCCTCATGGAGGTTGTGGAGACTGTACGGCAACTGCATTGACATCGCACAATGCCCGTACGGAATTTAGACGGGTTGCCCCCGAGGCCCCGAAGAACAAATTGCACGATGCCGTAGACAATGTGAACACAAATGCCGTAGCCCTTAGCGACGTACGATGCCCGCAAAATCGCATGGAAAATCGTAGACACTTTTATCGCACGTCGTCCGCGGCAAATGTGAACTAGGCATGAAATGAAAAAGCCTGAATAATTTTACTTCTTACATAGATGATTTTAAAAGGATCAAGTAGAAATAAGTAATTTACTTGTATTTTGCATCGCTGAGAAAATCATGACTAAGATTAAACACCCTTATATCACGGGATTATGAACAAGGTGAAAATGACTTTTTGTAGACAGCATACTATCATATCATTCCCTGAAGTTGCTCACACCCTCTTCCGATAGAACACCTTGCTACCTTAATTGAGGTTGCTAATAATTTTCTTTTTCATAATCACTGAAAACAAAACTCTGCCAAGGAAAAAGTTAATGTTTTGGTCAACATGCTTGTATGTATAAGAACGGCATCAAATATATTTACAAATATTAACAAAATATGTTTACCTCAATTTTTTAAATACATATCAACCACTATCTAAGAATCTAAGGAATCTATAATCATTCATAGCTCTTACTAGTAAAAGCAGTATAATTCTTCAAAAGATTTGATGATAATTATATTTACAAGGACATAAATTCATTCGGGAAAGTTGTTTTGCTCTAAAAATAAACAAAATGACATAAATAAGCATGAAAAATGTTCCTTCTCGCATCTTTATAAAAGTAGAAATCAGATTAGAGAAAAAAGTAAGATTTAGTAGAAATAAGAAACTTACATGTAAGTTGCATCGCGGAGAAAATCATGACTAATAATAAAACAGGTAACATCTTTATGAACAAGGTGAAACACAGAAGATGGAGATGAATAACAAATCGATCAGTCCGCAACAAGTCCTAATGATTAACTGAATCGGCTGAAAGTCAACTCCAGGTTCCGCGGAACGATCTCGAAAGTGATGATTGTGGTGATGGAAAGGGGGGGGGGGGGGCTTTGGTTTATTGTTATAATCGAACAACTCTGATGGATGCTCATCGCGATTAGCAGGGGCGTGGTTTGTAGGCATTGGCGTCGACCTGTTGGGAGGGGAGGGCGTAGGGCTCATGGACTTCCTTTAACCATTTTTGTGGAGTTGTGTATATCCATCGTCATGCTTTTCAACCAATTTCCCCGTCCTACTTAATGTCCTCATTTTGAAAATTAAAAAAGTGAAAAAATGATGTTACTTTTTGTATACAAAACAGAATATTCTACTGGGAACATTGCCCCCCCCCTTATCAATAAGAGAGCATTTTGAAATATTAATATGAATATGCCGGATAATAGGCGATGGGTCCTTTTCGTTAAGAATATATTGAATAGGACACTCCTCTCGTCATAAGAAAATATAAATACACCTTATTTATCCTTCTCTCTGTCTCTCTCTCTTCCCCCCCTCTCTCTCTCTCCTTTCTCTCTCTCCAATTCTCCCTCTCCCCTCTCTCTCCTCCTCTTCCCATTTCTCTCACCCCCTCTCTCTGTTCTGTCCTCTCTCTCTCATCTCTCTTTCTCTCCTCTTCCCCTCTCTCTCCCTCTTTCTTATGTCTTTTTTTCCCTCTCTCTCATCTCTCTTTTGTCTTCCTTTCCATATCATTATCTCTCATCTTTTTACACACACTCTCTCTTCTCCCCCCCCCCCCTCTGATGTAGAATGAGTGTGTGTTTGTGTGTGTGCTGGTGGGGGGATGTTCGCACCCTTTGAGCCCCCTTCTGCAGGCTCTCAATTGAAGAACCTGCTTCCTTTTGCCATAAACTATTTTCTTTAATGTCTCCCTTTCCAACGAATGGGACGATGTTGATAATTATACCTCTTCCCTGAGAGTCTATTTCTCCCTCTTTTAATGAATACAGGCGTTTGAAAATGTATAGTCTAAAATATTACTCATTGTAACAGTGTAAGCATACAATTCTAACAGGTGAAAATGACTTTTCTGCAGACAACATATCATTCACTGAAGTTGCTTGCACCGTTTCCTGATAGAACACCCTGAATGGATGCTGATAATTTTCTTTTTCAAAATTATTAATAATCCAATATGCTGGAGCGTCACGGTTATTAGCAAATGTATTGAATATGAAACATGTATACACACCCGACCGTATTTATCATCATTTCTGTTTCATCATAATAATGATCCTGTTTGTTCCTATATGTACGCCTGTATTACGTACGCTCAATTAGGCACAATTTTATTGCCAAATTCATTGCACTATCAAGAGATTATATATGTGAATATATGAGAACTATAAAGAGGGTGCAGGTAGGCATTCAATAACTTAGTTTTATAGAAACAGGCAATGGCGTAGATACCACGGGGTCACCGCCATCGAATCACCCAAAAGAAGAAAATGAAATATGATTGGAGAGAGGAAGGGAAACGTGAAAAAAAGATGATAGGACCCCCCCCCCCACACACACACACACACCAATTTGTGTCCTTTAATTCTTATTTCATCCACCCCTAGTAGGACCGCTGCCCCCTATGACCACTCAATGGCTGGATCCACCCACTTGAAAGAGTAGTGGTTCATGTCTCCTGTCTCCTTTACCCAACACCGGAACCCACTGCAGTGACCAAATGAGGAAATTAATTAAACACATGTAGACACCGACTAACCAACTCATCACAGAAATAGATTAGACTCGCATCATCGTGAAAAAGCTTTCCAATGAATTTGTGCCTCTTAAAGAGAAGGTTGAGTTCTGGGAAAGGTGAAAAATCATTTGTGAGTTTTGCATCCCCTTTTTATGTCAGTTTGGAAGAACATCATAGTAGAAATGTCCCTTGAAAAGGATTGCTCCTCAAATGCCCTCATCTTCGAAATATGACGAACCCGATGACGAGGAATAGCTGAAGTGTTTAGGCCGAACAATCATATCACGTGTTTGTGCAGTCCCATGCATACTGTATATACCCATTTCTGTGTGCAGTGCATGTGCTTTTCAGCGAGATTGTGCCAATTGCTTACCATTTTGATGATTCAAAAACCTCACAGAATACGCCAGTTTTTATGGAGACATGATTAACCTTTCCCAATTGCTTTAATTGAGACAGTTTTATTTCATAATGTAATCACATGACCAGAACTCAACTTTATCTTTAAACTACATAGTTATTTTTGTTTATAAGCGCAGATCATCATGCAAGCTTCAAATACTAAACATTCCGTCTTTCTTTTTATTTCCCCCCTCTCAATTATTCTTTGTTCCCCTCTTGTTTTACATTTTATTTTCTTCTTTTTCATTAGTTCTCCTCAATTATCATTCGATTATACTCAATTTGTGAAATCGCAGCGAACATAAGATGAAATGGAAAGATATTGATTCAAAATTTACAGCAGTTCGATTTTTTTGTATAATACGCCTTTGTTTAGTTGTCGGTTGCCTGTGAATTAACAAAATATAATTTTGATCCGTATCACTGAATAGAAAAATAGTTTCATATACAGTATACAGAGTTATAATTGGAAGAATCCCTTACATTAACAAGTGGACATCACATAACAACAGAAATCACCTTCACAAAGTGTGAAGCGTACAGAATCACATGGATAATTTTGCAACCCAAGTTGGGATATAATGGTAATACACGCAGTCTTCATGCAGGGTAATCGCTGAGTGGATAACCTGGAGACCACCAACCAACTTGGTGGGAAGAGGACAAGTATATAAACATCGTATATGAAGGAGAAAAACACACAAAAATAATCCTTTTCAAATTGAATGAATGATATGAAATCATTCATTCAATTTGAAAAGCATTATGTCATCCTTCATATTTGGGCTAAGAAGCGAACCATCAAACATATTTTGCAGGACAACAAAAATGACATATTTCTGATGAAGTCAAGAAATAAAAAAGCATCAAGTGAAATTTTCCTAGCAACAAGAATAAATATGAATACCGCATTTTGCCATGTTGTTCTGTAACGAATCAAACCAATCGTTTGATTTGACAAGAGAATGCGTTGAAATGCGATAAGCTAATATAAAGCTCAGAAACTAAATCAATTTCCTTTTGTCATTCTATCTTTGATGACTCGTCAAGTCGAAATGATCTGGCTGAATCAATGACTGTAAAGCCTACTTCTCATTGTCAGAAAATATGAATTTTAATGTCATCTGTTAAAAGGTGGGACAAGTTGGTGTCCCTCTTGCAACTGTGTCCCTCAGTTAATGGATAATGTTCCATCTTTTAAAAGGGTGAAGAATACAATATGTAGGCCTATCATTGTATACTTATGGGTCGTGTATTTTTGGGTCGTGTACAAACGATATTTTATTGATGGTAAAGCGAAGTGGTGTATAGTCAGGCCTATATAGGTGTCAGTGTAGTGGGGTGGGGTAGACATGCGGGTTTAAAGCACCTGGGACCTGTGAACGTTTTCTAAACTGGGGAAGACGTTGTCAAAAAGGCATACTTGTAGGAGAGGAAATAATAATAATGATAATAATATCGAATATTTAGGAGCGCTAAAAACAGAAAGTACTGAAGCGCTTACAAAATTACAGATTTGAAGAGAAAAGGCAGCAGCAAGTTCAGCAAAAAAGCTGACTCAAAAAAAATAAAAGATCATATTAGAACATTAGATTGCTGGGGAAAAGAAATATGTTTTGGGAATCTTTTAAAAGTGACAGGTTATTTTTCTGATGCAGAGTGGGATAGTGTTCTACGTTTCTGATGCGGCGGCCACTGATAAAAGTTTTTCAGTTGATGAGAGTCTGGATTTGGGAATAATGAGCTCATACATTTTTAAGTTAGTCAGCGAAGATTGCGAGATGTATAAAGGCACCTCAAAAGGCTTTTGACAATAATGTAGAGGGTGTCTTGGTCTAGTGGACAATAGAGTACCTTTATATAGAAGAGGAACGACAACCTGTGATTTGAACGCCATTTTGTGTCCACTATCAAGTAACATTTCTATTCAATTCCGATGAGCACCTGGGTGTTCTCAATAGAAAGAATTCGAACGCCATTTTGTGTCCAGAAAAGTCAGACGTCCATGTCGCTACTCTTTTATATAAAGGTACTCTAGTGGATAAGTCAACGGACTCTGTATGGATCACATGGTAATTTGGCTCGAAACCTTCACACAGCACTAACGTCTGTGTTCTAGACAATATATATTAATCTACATTTGCCACTCTCGAGCCAGATGAAAATGAAGAAATTCCTTGAATACATTGTAATGGAAGCCGGTCTTAAATGACTAATATTTTCACTGATTTTCTAGTGCATTTTCTGTACACGCATGTCTTCAGAAACAATGACCAGATGATAATAGGAATATCAGATCTGATTTTTGTTGGTTAATATTTGCTGGTTTAGAACATCTCTAAAAGGTAAATTCACCCACCCCACCTTGCCCCCTTCAAAGTTTCGTACACATCACCCAGCTAATTTCCCCTGGAATGTTGGATGCTATTGCTACTCATCTGTACCATAGCATTATTATTAAAGTATTATTCTTTGTAAATAAAGTGTTGAGACTAAACGATTTGTTTTATTACCAGTTAGGCAGTTTAATATATCAAGCACGAATTCATGAATATTATCTCAGGTATATAACAATCAATGTTCAAAACGAATGATGGAATACATGTATTCTACATGGCATTCGTTTTCTTTCTTTCCTTATACCATTTCTTCGTACTCACCTTGCCCAGAAAACATTAATTTACACCGTGCCCTTTTATTGGAATCATCTTGATTCAAATCTAAAGCAAGGTTCCTGTCTTGAATCTTTTAGAAGAAACTCTAAACACTATTAAAGGGCAATCCAACCTTGGTAATAACTTAATTTGTATGAAAGCAGAAAAATAAGAAAAACAGGATGGTGAAAAGTTTGAAAGAAATCGGACAAGGAAAAACAAAGTTATGAATGTTTGAAAAATGGGATCACTACATCTATGCGAATCTCAAATTGGCAATTTGGTGAGTCTATTGTGACAGTCTTGTGGACAACTCTCCCGTTTGTCGTACACAAAAATATCATTAATTTGCGGTTTTCTCTGTTCAAAGCGCATTAACCCCCGGGGCAGTACTCAAAATATATTGCAGATAGCATATTGTTATAGGTCCTCATTAAAGAAAAAGATCTTACTGAGTAATACATTTTGGAAAAAAATGACATATTAGTCATTTTAGTGATTATACTTTCAAAATTTCATAACTTTCTTATTGCTTGTCCGATTTCGTTGAAACTTTTTACCAATCTGCTGCTCTAATTTTTCCTCTTTCTTTCAGAGCAACTTGCCATTAAGGTTGGATTTCCGGCATTTAAATTAGCTCTTACAGTATAAGTTCAGAACAATTGTATTTGCTTTTCTGCCTGTGTCTTATCATAAACAAAAACTTCCTTCAAGATATCGTTTTGATCATACTACATGATGTGCATCTGGATTTTCTACTACTATAAACCCAATAGGCTGAAATTAACTGATAATATAAGCTTATTTTATTTTGATGTTTAGTGATGTTTATGTGTGTTTAAGTTTTTTCACGCATATCTTGTCTCGTCTCTTTACTGCCATATTTGTATGTATACATAATTACATAAATGTATTTTGTAATTCTCTTTTATTGGGGAACCTAGTTTTAACAAGCTGTGCTTTTCTTTAATTTCTCCCATGATACTGCCTTTTCTATTGACTATAATATAAATTTTCACTTTTGATTACATTGAAATTGTTATTGATTATCGCCATTAAACTGAGGTAACTTAAGCCTTTATTGTTATTGGAGTGTCTTCCTTTATGGCGTATGAAATCTGTATTCGATATCAAAATATGTACACTTACATTTATAATGTTCATGGCAGATTTCTGCAGTGTTATGAAATAAAATTCATCCATTCAGTCATAAGATCTTTGGCTATCTTTGGCTATGTACGTGTGCATGTGCACCCAATGTACATGTGCACCAGATCCAGATCACCAGATACGTATACGCGCGCGCGCAAAGATTTAAGTTACGTTACGTACGTACGTAGCGTACGAACGAACGGACGCGATCGATCAGGTTAACCGTACGTAACCAAAGACCAAGCAGCCAGTCAGTTTTGTCGTCGAAAAACATTGAAATTGATTGTCACCATGTCTAGTTGTGCTAAATGCAATAAACCTGTTTATTTTGGTAAGTATTGAATAATGTCATATGTAGTGTTTTACTTTTAGACACATGAAATTTACGGACTCTTTGCTCGACAGTGAAAGCGCTTGGTCCCACAAATTGAATTTGGCGTTACCTCCTGATACGATACTTTGTTGTATGTTGTACTGGAGTGTAAGTGTAACAAAAGTGTAAGTGCACTCAGAGCACTCATAACTACATTCCTATACTTCGTGTGTATAATGTAGGCAGTCATACACCTCATCTTTTTAAAACACCACTGCACAAAAGTCACCAATATTCACTCAAAATTGGCATTTAATTTTCAAAAACCGACCCCAAAATATGAAAATATCCAAGAAATACAATAAATTCAACTCACCAATGTTGGAAAAGATATTTCCAAAAATGAAATCCGTAATTTACTGTTGATTCTCGCGAAACGAGCTATCGGAGTCATTGTGTACATTTCCTGGTCGCCGCGGGCGCTGACATCTCCCCAAAAGAGTTTTGTCCTCAAAAATTTGGTCCCTATGGCGTAGACGGAAAAGTTCCGATTTTCTGTGTGCGCGATCGTAAAGATCGATGTGCGCTTGCGATCCCGAGTTTCTTCGTGGACAAAAATTATATTGGCCGATTTTAGTCTAAGACATCGGCAGTTTTTAAACAACACGCGATCGCGAAACAAATCGGCGGGGATTTCTCCGGTTTTTGACAAGATTTTGACTTTGGATTTTGCTGAAAATATCAAAAGTTCTTCCTAACGGCCATTTGAGGTAGGAGTGAGATTTTTAAGGGCTGAATTTGAAAGCAAGTATTTAAAATATTTATCTTATTTTTCCCCCCATACCTTTAGTACATGCGACAGAAAATACCAACTATTTTACAGAAATGTACCCGTGAGTGACTCATAGGTACATTACTATAAAATAGTTGGTATTTTCTGTCGCATGTACTAAAGGTATGGGGGGGGGGGGGAATAAGATAAATATTTTAAATACCTTGCTTTCAAATTCAGCCCTTAATACTGCCTGACGTTCTGAAAAGATATGACAGGTTTGGAGTACTGACAAGTCACTTGTCACTGTGACTGTGAGCATGGTCATGATGGTGAGTGTCAGGGAAGTTGTCGCAGATCTTCGCAGATACGGCTTTGTGAAACAGTTAGCGGACAAGTTGAGTGACAGCGTTGAGATGTCGCTGATCTTGTCGTTATGACGGTTTGATGAAACGACCCCCTGGTACTGGCCTACACTGCAGAGCTGTACATGGGATGCTAGCCCCGGGACGCTGCCACGAAGTGGCAGCGTCCTGAGTGAAACCAGTGCGATTCGGTGGGTCTCACAATCTACCAATGTTCAAATGACCATTTAAAAAATGGCCATGTAATTATTATTTTTTAATTAAAGTATCATATATACGATGCCACTTACCTAAACAGACTTTACGCAAATCAGCTTTTCCTAAAAAATGTGTAGAATCGATGAATGTCACTTTTTACTCTCAATTTTCGAAACCAGTCCCATTCGCCATGTTGTTATTAAGCCAAATTGAAAATAGGCACTTGCGCATGCGCCTATGAATGTTTATTACAATGACGGCATAGTTTTCGTCAATGGAATAATGAATATTCATATACCCACTGTAATCCGCCGATCGCTAGCGTATAGATCTAGCGCTCTCGCTCAAGCTCGTCTAATGAATATTCATAATCCTCCCTTCTTGTCTGTATTATAATTGGAGCTGCTGACGCATGCGCATTGCAAGCAAAACACCGACCTTCGGAAGTTTTTACTACAGGCTCTTGGAGATAAATATGCCTTTTTTGTATCATCCTCATTGAAAAGAAAGACGACAGTCAATCGTAAAGTATTGTAAGTACCTAAAATAGCCTAAAATCAACTGATTTCATGTTTCATGGCTATCATTTTGACAAACGACCTTGTAATTATGTGACATCCATGCGATCAAAGGACTGCGAAGCAGTACATGGGATGCATACTGTGTGTGGAGGGGGAGGCCAAAGTCGTTATTATGCCCAGCCACCATTAAATCCGCCTGACCAAGTGAATATTTAGTCAAGTTTCTTGTTTTTATTATTGAAATTCTGATCATTTTCAACGGAATAAACGCTATTGTTAATTCATAACTGAAAAAAAATATCAGTCAAGAAGAGCGTGATTCGAACCAGCAACATTGTAGAACGTGCGGTGTAGAATAAGGATACTTCGACCATGCAGATTTCTTTACCACTAGACCATGAGCAGTTGACGGTACAGTTCGTTGCTCTTAAGGCTTTATACCTCCACTCTATAGAAATTCAGTACCTCTTTTCTGCTCACTGTTTTTTCGATATCCTAGGTAGGATTCTTGCCAATTTGAGGATTACTGCCAATTTGAGGATTACTGGGCATATTAGCTATTATAGCCGAGGGGGATATCAGCAAAAAAAAATCTAGATCTAAATATCACCATTTCCCACATACTGTGAGCCATGCAAACCACAGGGTTACTTTACAAACTAATATTGTAAAAATTGAAAGAATGAAAAAGAAAACTAGAATTTAATTCATCATGAGGACGAATTAGGTGGTCTGGCTTTCAATTTGTATGATCATGATTGTAAGCAGGATGATCATAATTAATGGGGAAATACTAAACTGAAGATAGGAAGTCAAGACTGCTATGAATGGAGATGATTCTTGAGGACAGGAATGTAGAAAAATGTGTGAAACGGTCGTAAAATGATTATGGTGATGATTATGATGATGAAGGTGATATAATGATGGTTATAATGATTATGATGATATAATGATGGTGATGATATAATAATAATAGCGATGATGATCATGACGGTGATGATAATGATGTTGATGTTGATAATCATGATGATGATGATGGTGAAGATGATAATGATGATGTAATGATTATGATGGTGATGATAATCATGATGATGAAGGTGATAATGATGATGATTGATCATGTGATAATGGTGATGATTGATCATGTGATAATGGTGATGATTATGGTGATGGTGATTATGAAGATGATGATGATATAATGATGATGATATAATGATGATATAATGATGATGATGGGGATAATGGTGATGACCATGACTGCAATGACATTAACCTTAACCATGCCAAATATGAAAGAAAAATCACATTTCCTTATATACGACCATAAGTTGATTTTTACAAAATGGCGCCTGGATAACATCACGATAATCTGATGACCTTGAAAAAGATGCGGGAACTTGACCTTATTAGGACTGATGACTGACGAAAATTTGAAGATAATTGATTAAGCCAATTTTGAGAAATTGTGATATCAAATAGGACTATTTGACATTGCATGATACTTGGGAGATAAACCCCATAGCTTTAATACACAACAGGGAATCAGAATTTCCATAGGGTTGTACACAAACTACTGCACACTACTTTCCAATAGACAAAACACGCAAAATAAGGCAGTTTATTACATGGTTTGTGATTGTATATGATATAATAGTCGAAGAAGATGGTAAAATGAAAGGCAAAAAGAAGCAAAAAAAATAAAAAAAAATTTAATGGACCCACCGGGGATCGAACCTGGGTCACTGGAATGGGAGGCAAGTGCTATAACCAATATATACCAAAATATTTCCCATAGAGATAACACGTAAACGAAAAACGGGATTCTCAAATCCCATTTTGTAGTTAAAAATTGAGCATGATCCCGACATCTGATCAAAAATTGGAGACCACACTTATAAAAGCTTATAGTCTCAGCTATAACATACTAAAATCTGGAAGAAAATAGACCAAAAGCAACTGAGGTACAGCTCAGAGAACAATGTCATGTAGATTCATAATTCAAAAAAAAATCATCTTCCATATAGACATAACACGCAAATAGGGAAAATTCTGACATGGCATCTTTAATTAAAAATTTCACTGTGATGACGTCATCAATATGAAAAATGGTGATGACTGATCTTGTAGAGAATTGTCTCAGCTATAACATATTAAAATTTGGAAGAAAATCGACAACCTATTACTGAAATATTATCAAATGAATTAAAAAATAATGACGTCATTTTTTTCAAAATCATATTTTTGAGTTCATATGCAAATATGATGACATCAGAACATGCGATCGGAAAAAATTCTGCATGAATTCAAATCTACAACTCACCGGCTTTCAGAATATGTAAAGAAATTTGGGGGTATCCCGGCATTCTGAGGAGCTATGGCGAATTCTAGATAGGCATGTTTTTACCACTTTTTACATTAGAATGCCCATTGACGCGCGCACGAATTTGAAAGTTTGACGCGCGCGTGTGGCATTATGGAAGGTCGAGAATGACTGTAAATAGTTGGAAATTGTCAAGAATAGTGTCAGGAAGACAAACCATGCAAAAAAACAGTGTTTTTACCTTCTGTACGCGCTGCGCGCACGGACGCTCACGGACAGAAAATTTTGAAATGCTTAAAATGTCCTGAACCATACTCTAATTTGATTAAAAAGTGATTTTGAGCATTTTTAAAATTTGA
Source organism: Heliocidaris erythrogramma (assembly GCA_025617745.1). Lineage (NCBI taxonomy): Eukaryota > Metazoa > Echinodermata > Echinoidea > Camarodonta > Echinometridae > Heliocidaris > Heliocidaris erythrogramma. Next base: position 5,396,464 of record CM046872.1, on the reverse strand, counting down.
CGCGCGCATATGCGCGTGGATTTTGATGACCTTTCATATTGACCCTTGACCTGAAGTTCATGTGTGTTAAATATGGTTCATTTTTGATGACTCGTTATGAAGATATGATTGATAATGTGATTTCACAAAATGGCGCCTGGAGGACGTCACGATGACCTGATGACCTTGAAAAAGATAGGGGCACTTGATCTGATATGGCCTGATAATTGACGAAAATTTGAAGAAAATTGATCGAATTGATTTTGAGAAATTGTGTTCACAAGAAAGTGGTGGAAAAATAAAAATAATAAAGAAAGAAAATTCTGCCGAAATTAAAAGTTGGTCTGTTGACAGACCACCTAGAAACACAAATATCGGCAGGTGTGATCAGGTTTTTTTTACCTTGCACGTGTAACTTGTATATATGGGACTACACATGCAAGGTAACATTCAGAGACAGAGGGCATAAAGTGCATGATCAAATCTCTTCGTCCATTCATGACAGTATAATTTGCTGCTATTTATGGCTGCTCTACAACAACACTTGAAGTAATATTTCATCTAGGTTTGTACATAGTACAATACTGCATGAGTCATCTCCCAGTGCAAAAGGGCATCACAGTTGTACTAAACTTAAGTACCTTATTGCTGTAGTATTGTGTAGTATCTGTACATGTATCTGTACATGTATTCACCTTATGTTAGTCCAAAATGCCTTTCAAGTGGGTAATATGGGCACTCACAGAATTGTCTTAGTATCAATATGTGGGGTTGTATTATTATTATTATCGGCAGCAGTAGGCTTCTTACTTTTTTGCAGAGGTAACTACGCCAGAATAATTGGCAAAATGCAAGGAAAACATAATTCCTTTGTTGTATCTGTATTGCAATGATGATTGATCAAAGTTTAATTTTTAAATTTTTTGTGCTGTGGGAGTTGGAGGTCTTGCTCCTTTTGAAATTCTGAAAGAAGTTTTTTAAAGTACACTCTACTATTTTTTACTTAATATTAATCCATTGATGCAAGTAGGACAGAACCTGTTCATCGATTGAGTGGTAGTCATTTGAATTGATCTTTGAAGCATGTAATTCTTTGATAAAGTGTGCGTGGAAAGTGAATTAATTTTCTTCATGGTCATATCCGGATGGTCATTTCTTCCATTGGGAAGTCACTACACATTAGCCATCTGGTGTATGAGATTATCCTAGATAACCTTGTACCATGTTAGTGCGTAATGGGCAACCATTTATATACAAATGTACGGGGGCAGTGTCAATTTCAGCCGTGGTTAACCTCGTTCAACTTCTCAGTAACCTCTCGGTTGCAGAGGCAAATCCACTAGAATAAAAGTAGGGTATAGACTTGCCTCTCAAAGTATTATGGGTGTTATCTTAGTCCAGTAGAATTTCTGTAATTGATAACTGAATCTTAATCATGTGGTACCGTACTGTCACTAGTCGTGGCGCATCCATGTATACAGCTTCATTGCTGCAGCAAACGATGTCGACTGCCCCAATCTCTCCGGTGTGTAATGAATGGATGTGATTGGCAGATATTGTGCCAAAATAAATAATGAACAATTATCTGGCATTTCGCTCGCTGCCGAACGCGCTCTGAATGATAGCAGGAAAAGTTTATTTCCAAAGAGAATTATCCGCGGGGCTTTTTTATGTTCTGCTATTTTTTTGTAAAATAAGATTTCCTCTTTAGCAAACTGAAACAAAATAAACTAGAATTTAATTCGTCATGAGGACGAATTAGGTGGTCTGTCCTTAAATTTGCACGATCATGATTGTAATCAGGATGATCATATTAATGGGGAAATACTAAACAGAAGACAGGATGTCAAGAATGCCATGAATGGAGATGCTTCCTGAGGACAGGAATGTAGCAAAATGTGTAACGGTCATTGTAAAACGATTATGGTGATGATGATAATGGTGATTATGATGATTATAATGATATAATGATGATGGCGATGATATAATAATAGCGATGATGATCATGACGGTGATGATAATAATGATGATGATACAGGATACTTGGCAGATTAACCCCTTAGCTCTAATACAGGACAGGAAATCACAATTTCCATAGGGTTGTACACAAAACTACTGCACACTACTTTCTAATAGACATAATACGGAAAATAAGGCAGTTTATTACATGATTTGTGATTTTTTTATGTTACAATAGTCGAAGAGGATGGTAAAATGACAGGCAAAAAGAAGCAAAAAAAAAAAAAAAAAAAAATCGGCCCCGGGGATCGAACCAGGTACCTTGACCATGGTAGTCATGTGCTTTACCGATAGACCAGAATATTTCCCATAGAGATAACACGTAAACGAAAACGGGATTCTCAAATCACATTTTGTACTGAAAAATTGGGCATGATCCCGACATCTGATCAAAAATTGGAGACCATACTTGTAAAAGCTTATAGTCTCAGCTACAACATATTAAAATCTGGAAGAAAATAGACCAAAAATAACTGAGATACAGCTCAGAGAACGATGTCATGTAGATTCATGATTCGAAAAAAAATCATCTTCCATAGACATAACACGCAAATAGGGAAAATTCTGACATGGCATCTTGCATTGAAAATTTCAGTGTGATGACGTCATCAAAATGAAAAATGGTGGTGACTGATCTTGTAGAGAATTGTCTCAGCTATAACATATCAAAATTTGGAAGAAAATCGATCACCTATTACTGAAATATTATCAAATGAATACAAAAAAGATGACGTAATTTTTTCAAAATCATTTTTTTGAGTTCATATGCAAATATGATGACGTTAGAACATGCGATCGGCAAAAATTCTGCATGAATTCCAATCTACAACTCACAGGCTTTCATAATATGTACAGAAATTTGGGGGTTTCCTCGCGTTCTGACGAGCTATGGCGGATTCTAGATAGGCATGTTTTTACCACTTTTTACATTAGAATGCCCATTGACGTGCGCACGAATTTCAAAGTTTGACGCGCGCGTACGACATTATGGAAGGTCGAGATTGACTGTAAATAGTTGGAAATTGTCAAGAATAGTGTCAGGAAGACAAAATATGCGAAAAAACGGCGTTTTTACGTTCTCTACGCGCTGTGTGCGCGCATAACGCGCGCACGGACGCGCACGGACAGAAAAATTTAAAATGCTTAAAATGTCCTGAACAATACTCTAATTTGATTAAAAAGTGATTTTGAGCATTTTTAAAATTTGACGCGCGCGTACGTGCGCGTCAATATGTGCGCGCGGATTTTGATGACATTTTATGTTGACCCTTGACCTGAAGTTAATGTATGTCAAATATGGTTCGTTTTTGATGACTCGTTATGAAGATATGATTGATAATGTGATTTCACAAAATGGCGCCTGGATGACGTCACGATGACCTCATGACCTTGAAAAAGATACCCAAGCTTGATCTGATATGTCCTCATGACTGTAGAGATTTTGATAAAATTTGACTCAGCCGATATTGAGGAATCATTGTAACAAGAAAGTGGTGGAAAAATAAAAATAAACTAGATTTTAATTCGTCATGAGGACGAATTAGGTGGTCTGTCTTTCAATTTGTACGATCATGATTGTAATCAGGATGATCATAATAATGGGGAAATGCTAAACTGAAGATAGGATGTCAAGAATGCCATGAATGGAGATGCTTCTTGAGGACAGGAATGTAGCAAAATGTGTAACGGTCATTGTAAAACGATTATGGTGAAGATGATAATGGTGATTATGATGATTATAATGATATAATGATGATGGCGATGGATATAATAATAGCGATGATGATCATGACGGTGATGATGATACAGAATACTTGGGAGATTAACCCCATAGCTCTAATACAGGACAGGAAATCATAATTTCCATAGGGTTGTACACAAACTACTGCACATTACTTTCTAATAGACATAACATTGAAAATAAGGCAGTTTATTACATGATTTGTGATTGTTTATGTTATAATAGTCGAAGAGGATGGTAAAATGACAGGCAAAAAGAAGCAAAAAAAAAAACAAAAAAAAATCGGCCCCGGGGATCGAACCAGGTACCTTGACCATGGTAGTCATGTGCTTTACCGATAGACTAAAATATTTCCCATAGAGATAACACGTAAACGAAAAACAGGATTCTCGAATCCCATTTGGTAGTTCAAAATAGGGCATGATCCCGACATCTGATCAAAATTTGGAGACCACCCTTATGAAAGCTTATAGTCTCAGCTACAACATATTAAAATCTGGAAGGAAATAGACCAAAAATAACTGAGATACAGCTCGGAGAACGATGTCATGTAGATTCATGATTCGAAAAAAAAATCATCTTCCATAGACATAACACGCAAATAGGGACAATTCTGACATGTCGTCTTTAATTGAAAATTTCAGTGTGATGACGTCATCCAAATGAATAATAATGAGCACTCATGTTGTAGAGAATTGTCTCAGCTATAACATATCGAAATCTGGGCGAAAAACTACCAATAATTAAGAATCTAGAGCCAAATTTGCATGAATGTGATGACGTCAAAACATGAAAAATGGAAATTTTGAATTCTGGCGCCATTTTGATGACGTCATAATGTATATATGGGTCAAATGATACATGAAATGAAATCTATGATTCATACCCTACCTGATGATGAAAAAAAATTGGGAGGTTTCTGGACTTTTTAATGAGCTAGAGTGAATTTTGTTGAGGCATGTTTTTTCACGTTTGACGTTATTTTTGCCATAGACGCGCGCACGGATTTTGAAATTTGACGCGCGCGTGTGGCATTATGGAAGGTCGATATTGACTGTAAATAGTTGGAAATTGTCAAGAATAGTGTCAGGAAGACGTAGCATGCGAAAAAACAGCGTTTTTACGTTCTCTACGCGCTGCGTGCGCGCATAACGCGCGCACGGACGCGTACGGACGGAAAATTTTAAAATGCTTAAAATGTCCTGAACAATACTCTTATTTGATTAAAAAGTGATTTTGACCATTTTAAAATTTTGACGCGCGCGTACGTGCGCGTCATGATGTGCGCGCGGATTTTGATGACATTTTATGTCGACCCTTGACCTGAATTTAATGTGTGTCAAATATGGTTCATTTTTGATGACTCGTTATGAAGATATGATTGATAATGTGATTTCACAAAATGGCGCCTGGAGGACGTCACGATGACCTGATGACCTTGAAAAAGATAGGGGCACTTGATCTGATATGGCCTGATAATTGACGAAAATTTGAAGAAAATTGATCGAATTGATTTTGAGAAATTGTGTTCACAAGAAAGTGGTGGAAAAATAAAAATAATAAAGAAAGAAAATTCTGCCGAAATTAAAAGTTGGTCTGTTGACAGACCACCTAGAAACACAAATATCGGCAGGTGTGATCAGGTTTTTTTTACCTTGCACGTGTAACTTGTATATATGGGACTACACATGCAAGGTAACATTCAGAGACAGAGGGCATAAAGTGCATGATCAAATCTCTTCGTCCATTCATGACAGTATAATTTGCTGCTATTTATGGCTGCTCTACAACAACACTTGAAGTAATATTTCATCTAGGTTTGTACATAGTACAATACTGCATGAGTCATCTCCCAGTGCAAAAGGGCATCACAGTTGTACTAAACTTAAGTACCTTATTGCTGTAGTATTGTGTAGTATCTGTACATGTATCTGTACATGTATTCACCTTATGTTAGTCCAAAATGCCTTTCAAGTGGGTAATATGGGCACTCACAGAATTGTTCTTATTCTTAGTATCAATATGTGGGGTTGTATTATTATTATTATCGGCAGCAGTAGGCTTCTTACTTTTTTGCAGAGGTAACTACGCCAGAATAATTGGCAAAATGCAAGGAAAACATAATTCCTTTGTTGTATCTGTATTGCAATGATGATTGATCAAAGTTTAATTTTTAAATTTTTTGTGCTGTGGGAGTTGGAGATCTTGCTCCTTTTGAAATTCTGAAAGAAGTTTTTTAAAGTACACTCTACTATTTTTTACTTAATATTAATCCATTGATGCAAGTAGGACAGAACCTGTTCATCGATTGAGTGGTAGTCATTTGAATTGATCTTTGAAGCATGTAATTCTTTGATAAAGTGTGCGTGGAAAGTGAATTAATTTTCTTCATGGTCATATCCGGATGGTCATTTCTTCCATTGGGAAGTCACTACACATTAGCCATCTGGTGTATGAGATTATCCTAGATAACCTTGTACCATGTTAGTGCGTAATGGGCAACCATTTATATACAAATGTACGGGGGCAGTGTCAATTTCAGCCGTGGTTAACCTCGTTCAACTTCTCAGTAACCTCTCGGTTGCAGAGGCAAATCCACTAGAATAAAAGTAGGGTATAGACTTGCCTCTCAAAGTATTATGGGTGTTATCTTAGTCCAGTAGAATTTCTGTAATTGATTATCTGAATCTTAATCATGTGGTACCGTACTGTCACCAGTCTTGGCGCACCCATGTATACAGCTTCATTGCTGCAGCAAACGATGTCGACTGCCCCAATCTCTCCGGTGTGTAATGAATGGATGTGATTGGCAGATATTGTGCCAAAATAAATAATGAACAATTATCTGGCATTTCGCTCGCTGCCGAACGCGCTCTGAATGATAGCAGGAAAAGTTTATTTCCAAAGAGAATTATCCGCGGGGCTTTTTTATGTTCTGCTATTTTTTTGTAAAATAAGATTTCCTCTTTAGCAAACTGAAACAAAATAAACTAGAATTTAATTCGTCATGAGGACGAATTAGGTGGTCTGTCCTTAAATTTGCACGATCATGATTGTAATCAGGATGATCATATTAATGGGGAAATACTAAACAGAAGACAGGATGTCAAGAATGCCATGAATGGAGATAATTCCTGAGGACAGGAATGTAGCAAAATGTGTAACGGTCATTGTAAAACGATTATGGTGATGATAATGGTGATTATGATGATTATAATGATATAATGATGATGGCGATGATATAATAATAGCGATGATGATCATGACGGTGATGATAATAATGATGATGATACAGGATACTTGGCAGATTAACCCCTTAGCTCTAATACAGGACAGGAAATCACAATTTCCATAGGGTTGTACACAAAACTACTGCACACTACTTTCTAATAGACATAATACGGAAAATAAGGCAGTTTATTACATGATTTGTGATTTTTTTATGTTACAATAGTAGTAGAGGATGGTAAAATGACAGGCAAAAAGAAGCAAAAAAAAAAAAAAAAAAAATCGGCCCCGGGGATCGAAACAGGTACCTTGACCATGGTAGTCATGTTTTTTACCGATAGACCAGAATATTTCCCATAGAGATAACACGTAAACGAAAACGGGATTCTCAAATCACATTTTGTACTGAAAAATTGGGCATGATCCCGACATCTGATCAAAAATTGGAGACCACACTTGTAAAAGCTTATAGTCTCAGCTACAGCATATTAAAATCTGGAAGAAAATAGACCAAAAATAACTGAGATACAGCTCAGAGAACGATGTCATGTAGATTCATGATTCGAAAAAAAATCATCTTCCATAGACATAACACGCAAATAGGGAAAATTCTGACATGGTATCTTGCATTGAAAATTTCAGTGTGATGACGTCATCAAAATGAAAAATGGTGGTGACTGATCTTGTAGAGAATTGTCTCAGCTATAACATATCAAAATTTGGAAGAAAATCGATCACCTATTACTGAAATATTATCAAATGAATACAAAAAAGATGACGTAATTTTTTCAAAATCATTTTTTTGAGTTCATATGCAAATATGATGACGTTAGAACATGCGATCGGCAAAAATTCTGCATGAATTCCAATCTACAACTCACAGGCTTTCATAATATGTACAGAAATTTGGGGGTTTCCTCGCGTTCTGACGAGCTATGGCGGATTCTAGATAGGCATGTTTTTACCACTTTTTACATTAGAATGCCCATTGACGTGCGCACGAATTTCAAAGTTTGACGCGCGCGTACGACATTATGGAAGGTCGAGATTGACTGTAAATAGTTAGAAATTGTCAAGAATAGTGTCAGGAAGACAAAATATGCGAAAAAAAGGCGTTTTTACGTTCTCTACGCGCTGTGTGCGCGCATAACGCGCGCACGGACGCGCACGGACAGAAAAATTTAAAATGCTTAAAATGTCCTGAACAATACTCTAATTTGATTAAAAAGTGATTTTGAGCATTTTTAAAATTTGACGCGCGCGTACGTGCGCGTCAATATGTGCGCGCGGATTTTGATGACATTTTATGTTGACCCTTGACCTGAAGTTAATGTATGTCAAATATGGTTCGTTTTTGATGACTCGTTATGAAGATATGATTGATAATGTGATTTCACAAAATGGCGCCTGGATGACGTCACGATGACCTCATGACCTTGAAAAAGATACCCAAGCTTGATCTGATATGTCCTCATGACTGTAGAGATTTTGATAAAATTTGACTCAGCCGATATTGAGGAATCATTGTAACAAGAAAGTGGTGGAAAAATAAAAATAAACTAGATTTTAATTCGTCATGAGGACGAATTAGGTGGTCTGTCTTTCAATTTGTACGATCATGATTGTAATCAGGATGATCATAATAATGGGGAAATGCTAAACTGAAGATAGGATGTCAAGAAATGCCATGAATGGAGATGCTTCTTGAGGACAGGAATGTAGCAAAATGTGTAACGGTCATTGTAAAACGATTATGGTGATGATGATAATGGTGATTATGATGATTATAATGATATAATGATGATGGCGATGAATATAATAATAGCGATGATGATCATGACGGTGATGATGATACAGGATACTTGGGAGATTAACCCCATAGCTCTAATACAGGACAGGAAATCATAATTTCCATAGGGTTGTACACAAACTACTGCACATTACTTTCTAATAGACATAACATTGAAAATAAGGCAGTTTATTACATGATTTGTGATTGTTTATGTTATAATAGTCGAAGAGGATACTAAAATGACAGGCAAAAAGAAGCAAAAAAAAAACAACAAAAAATCGGCCCCGGGGATCGAACCAGGTACCTTGACCATGGTAGTCATGTGCTTTACCGATAGACTAAAATATTTCCCATAGAGATAACACGTAAACGAAAAACAGGATTCTCGAATCCCATTTGGTAGTTCAAAATAGGGCATGATCCCGACATCTGATCAAAATTTGGAGACCACCTTTATGAAAGCTTATAGTCTCAGCTACAACATATTAAAATCTGGAAGGAAATAGACCAAAAATAACTGAGATACAGCTCGGAGAACGATGTCATGTAGATTCATGATTCGAAAAAAAAATCATCTTCCATAGACATAACACGCAAATAGGGACAATTCTGACATGTCGTCTTTAATTGAAAATTTCAGTGTGATGACGTCATCCAAATGAATAATAATGAGCACTCATGTTGTAGAGAATTGTCTCAGCTATAACATATCGAAATCTGGGCGAAAAACTACCAATAATTAAGAATCTAGAGCCAAATTTGCATGAATGTGATGACGTCAAAACATGAAAAATGGAAATTTTGAATTCTGGCGCCATTTTGATGACGTCATAATGTATATATGGGTCAAATGATACATGAAATGAAATCTATGATTCATACCCTACCTGATGATGAAAAAAAATTGGGAGGTTTCTGGACTTTTTAATGAGCTAGAGTGAATTTTGTTGAGGCATGTTTTTTCACGTTTGACGTTATTTTTGCCATAGACGCGCGCACGGATTTTGAAATTTGACGCGCGCATGTGGTATTATGGAAGGTCGATATTGACTGTAAATAGTTGGAAATTGTCAAGAATAGTGTCAGGAAGACGTAGCATGCGAAAAAACAGCGTTTTTACGTTCTCTACGCGCTGCGTGCGCGCATAACGCGCGCACGGACGCGTACGGACGGAAAATTTTAAAATGCTTAAAATGTCCTGAACAATACTCTAATTTGATTAAAAAGTGATTTTGACCATTTTAAAATTTTGACGCGCGCGTACGTGCGCGTCATGATGTGCGCGCGGATTTTGATGACATTTTATGTCGACCCTTGACCTGAATTTAATGTATGTCAAATATGGTTCATTTTTGATGACTCGTTATGAAGATATGATTGATAATGTGATTTCACAAAATGGCGCCTGGATGACGTCACGATGACCTGATGACCTTGAAATAGATACCCGACCTTGATCTGATATGTCCTCATGACTGTAGAGATTTTGATAAAAATTGACTCAGCCGATATTGAGGAATCATGGTAACAAGAAAGTGGTGGAAAAATAAAAATAAACTAGATTTTAATTCGTCATGAGGACGAATTAGGTGGTCTGTCTTTCAATTTGTACGATCATGATTGTAATCAGGATGATCATAATAATGGGGAAATGCTAAACTGAAGATAGGATGTCAAGAAATGCCATGAATGGAGATGCTTCTTGAGGACAGCAATGTAGCAAAATGTGTAACGGTCATTGTAAAACGATTATGGTGAAGATGATAATGGTGATTATGATGATTATAATGATATAATGATGATGGCGATGGATATAATAATAGCGATGATGATCATGACGGTGATGATGATACAGGATACTTGGGAGATTAACCCCATAGCTCTAATACAGGACAGGAAATCATAATTTCCATAGGGTTGTACACAAACTACTGCACATTACTTTCTAATAGACATAACATTGAAAATAAGGCAGTTTATTACATGATTTGTGATTGTTTATGTTATAATAGTCGAAGAGGATGGTAAAATGACAGGCAAAAAGAAGCAAAAAAAAAAAAAAAAAAAAAGAAATCGGCCCCGGGGATCGAACCAGGTACCTTGACCATGGTAGTCATGTGCTTTACCGATAGACTAAAATATTTCCCATAGAGATAACACGTAAACGAAAAACAGGATTCTCGAATCCCATTTGGTAGTTCAAAATAGGGCATGATCCCGACATCTGATCAAAATTTGGAGACCACCTTTATGAAAGCTTATAGTCTCAGCTACAACATATTAAAATCTGGAAGGAAATAGACCAAAAATAACTGAGATACAGCTCGGAGAACGATGTCATGTAGATTCATGATTCGAAAAAAAATCATCTTCCATAGACATAACACGCAAATAGGGACAATTCTGACATGTCGTCTTTAATTGAAAATTTCAGTGTGATGACGTCATCCAAATGAATAATAATGAGCACTCATGTTGTAGAGAATTGTCTCAGCTATAACATATCGAAATCTGGGCGAAAAACTACCAATAATTAAGAATCTAGAGCCAAATTTGCATGAATGTGATGACGTCAAAACATGAAAAATGGAAATTTTGAATTCTGGCGCCATTTTGATGACGTCATAATGTATATATGGGTCAAATGATACATGAAATGAAATCTATGATTCATACCCTACCTGATGATGAAAAAAAATTGGGAGGTTTCTGGACTTTTTAAAGAGCTAGAGTGAATTTTGTTGAGGCATGTTTTTTCACGTTTGACGTTATTTTTGCCATAGACGCGCGCACGGATTTTGAAATTTGACGCGCGCGTGTGGCATTATGGAAGGTCGATATTGACTGTAAATAGTTGGAAATTGTCAAGAATAGTGTCAGGAAGACGTAACATGCGAAAAAACAGCGTTTTTACGTTCTCTACGCGCTGCGTGCGCGCATAACGCGCGCACGGACGCGCACGGACGGAAAATTTTAAAATGCTTAAAATGTCCTGAACAATACTCTAATTTGATTAAAAAGTGATTTTGACCATTTTTAAATTTTGACGCGCGCGTACGTGCGCGTCATGATGTGTGCGCGGATTTTGATGACATTTTATGTTGACCCTTGACCTGAAGTTCATGTGTGTCAAATATGGTTCATTTTTGATGACTCGTTATGAAGATATGATTGATAATGTGATTTCACAAAATGGCGCCTGGATGACGTCACGATGACCTGATGACCTTGAAATAGATACCCGACCTTGATCTGATATGTCCTCATGACTGTAGAGATTTTGATAAAAATTGACTCAGCCGATATTGAGGAATCATGGTAACAAGAAAGTGGTGGAAAAATAAAAATAAATAATAAACTAGATTTTAATTCGTCATGAGGACGAATTAGGTGGTCTGTCTTTCAATTTGTACGATCATGATTGTAATCAGGATGATCATAATAATGGGGAAATGCTACACTGAAGATAGGATGTCAAGAAATGCCATGAATGGAGATGCTTCTTGAGGACAGGAATGTAGCAAAATGTGTAACGGTCATTGTAAAACGATTATGGTGAAGATGATAATGGTGATTATGATGATTATAATGATATAATGATGATGGCGATGGATATAATAATAGCGATGATGATCATGACGGTGATGATGATACAGGATACTTGGGAGATTAACCCCATAGCTCTAATACAGGACAGGAAATCATAATTTCCATAGGGTTGTACACAAACTACTGCACACTACTTTCTAATCGACATAATACGGAAAATAAGGCAGTTTATTACATGATATGTGATTTTTTATGTTACAATAGTCGAGGAGGATGGTAAAATGACAGGCAAAAAGAAGCAAAAAAAAAAAAAAAAAAAAAAAATCGGCCCCGGGGATCGAACCAGGTACCTTGACCATGGTAGTCATGTGCTTTACCGATAGACTAAAATATTTCCCATAGAGATAACACGTAAACGAAAAACGGGATTCTCGAATCCCATTTGGTAGTTCAAAATAGAGCATGATCCCGACATCTGATCAAAATTTGGAGACCACCTTTATGAAAGCTTATAGTCTCAGCTACAACATATTAAAATCTGGAAGGAAATAGACCAAAAATAACTGAGATACAGCTCAGAGAACGATGTCATGTAGATTCATGATTCGAAAAAAAATCATCTTCCATAGACATAACACGCAAATAGGGACAATTCTGACATGTCGTCTTTAATTGAAAATTTCAGTGTGATGACGTCATCCAAATGAATAATAATGAGCACTCATGTTGTAGAGAATTGTCTCAGCTATAACATATCGAAATCTGGGCGAAAAACTACCAATAATTAAGAATGTAGAGCCAAATTTGCATGAATGTGATGACGTCAAAACATGAAAAATGGAAATTTTGAATTCTGGCGCCATTTTGATGACGTCATAATGTATATAAGGGTCAAATGATACATGAAATGAAATCTAAGATTTATACCCTACCTGATGATGAAAAAAAATTGGGAGGTTTCTGGACTATTTAAAGAGCTAGAGTTAATTTTGTAGAGGCATGTTTTTTCACGTTTTTACGTTATTTTTGCCATAGACGCGCGCACGGATTTTGAAATTTGACGCGCGCGTGTGGCATTATGGAAGGTCGATATTGACTGTAAATAGTTGGAAATTGTCAAGAATAGTGTCAGGAAGACGTAACATGCGAAAAAACAGCGTTTTTACGTTCTCTACGCGCTGCGTGCGCGCATAACGCGCGCACGGACGCGCACGGACGGAAAATTTTAAAATGCTTAAAATGTCCTGAACAATACTCTAATTTGATTAAAAAGTGATTTTGACCATTTTAAAATTTTGACGCGCGCGTACGTGCGCGTCATGATGTGCGCGCGGATTTTGATGACATTTTATGTCGACCCTTGACCTGAATTTAATGTATGTCAAATATGGTTCATTTTTGATGACTCGTTATGAAGATATGATTGATAATGTGATTTCACAAAATGGCGCCTGGATGACGTCACGATGACCTGATGACCTTGAAATAGATACCCGACCTTGATCTGATATGTCCTCATGACTGTAGAGATTTTGATAAAAATTGACTCGGCCGATATTGAGGACTCATGGTAACAAGAAAGTGGTGGAAAAATAAAAATAAATAATAAACTAGATTTTAATTCGTCATGAGGACGAATTAGGTGGTCTGTCTTTCAATTTGTACGATCATGATTGTAATCAGATGATCATAATAATGGGGAAATGGTAAACTGAAGATAGGATGTCAAGAAATGCCATGAATGGAGATGCTTCTTGAGGACAGGAATGTAGCAAAATGTGTAACGGTCATTGTAAAACGATTATGGTGATGGTGATAATGGTGATTATGATGATTATAATGATATAATGATGATGGCGATGGATATAATAATAGCGATGATGGTCATGACGGTGATGATGATACAGGATACTTGGGAGATTAACCCCATAGCTCTAATACAGGACAGGAAATCAAAATTTCCATAGGGTTGTACACAAACTACTGCACACTACTTTCTAATAGACATAATATGGAAAATAAGGCAGTTCATTACATGATTTGTGATTTTTTATGTTACAATAGTCGAAGAGGATGGTAAAATGACAGGCAAAAAGAAGCAAAAAAAAAAAAAAAAAAAAAAATCGGCCCCGGGGATCGAACCAGGTACCTTGACCATGGTAGTCATGTGCTTTACCGATGGACTAAAATATTTCCCATAGAGATAACACGTAAACGAAAAACAGGATTCTCGAATCCCATTTGGTAGTTCAAAATAGGGCATGATCCCGACATCTGATCAAAATTTGGAGACCACCTTACTGAAAGCTTATAGTCTCAGCTACAACATATTAAAATCTGGAAGGAAATAGACCAAAAATAACTGAGATACAGCTCAGAGAACGATGTCATGTAGATTCATGATTCGAAAAAAAATCATCTTCCATAGACATAACACGCAAATAGGGACAATTCTGACATGTCGTCTTTAATTGAAAATTTCACTGTGATTACGTCATCCAAATGAATAATAATGAGCACTCATGTTGTAGAGAATTGTCTCAGCTATAACATATTGAAATCTGGGCGAAAAACTACCAATAATTAAGAATCTAGAGCCAAATTTGCATGAATGTGATGACGTCAAAACATGAAAAATGGAAATTTTGAATTCCGGCGCCATTTTGATGACGTCATAATGTATATAAGGGTCAAATGATACATGAAATGAAATCTATGATTTATACCCTACCTGATGATGAAAAAAAATTGGGAGGTTTCTGGACTATTTAAAGAGCTAGAGTTAATTTTGTAGAGGCATGTTTTTCACGTTTTTACGTTATTTTTGCCATAGACGCGCGCACGGATTTTGAAATTTGACGCGCGCGTGTGACATTATGGAAGGTCGATATTGACTGTAAATAGTTGGAAATTGTCAAGAATAGTGTCAGGAAGACGTAACATGCGAAAAAACAGCGTTTTTACGTTCTCTACGCGCTGCGTGCGCCCATAACGCGCGCACGGACGCGCACGGACGGAAAATTTTTAAATGCTTAAAATGTCCTGAACAATACTCTAATTTGATTAAAAAGTGATTTTGACCATTTTTAAATTTTGACGCGCGCGTACGTGCGCGTCATGATGTGCGCGCGGATTTTGATGACATTTTATGTCGACCCTTGACCTGAATTTAATGTATGTCAAATATGGTTCATTTTTGATGACTCGTTATGAAGATATGATTGATAATGTGATTTCACAAAATGGCGCCTGGATGACGTCACGATGACCTGATGACCTTGAAATAGATACCCGACCTTGATCTGATATGTCCTCATGACTGTAGAGATTTTGATAAAAATTGACTCAGCCGATATTGAGGACTCATGGTAACAAGAAAGTGGTGGAAAAATAAAAATAAAGAATAAATAAATAAAGAAAATTCTGACGAAATTAAGAGGTGGTCTGTCGACTACGACAGACCACCTAATAATACATAAATAATAATAACTAGAGTTTAATTCGTCATGAGGACGAATTAGGTGGTCTGTCTTTCAATTTGTATGATCATGATTGTAATCAGGGTGATCATAATGCTAGACTGAAGATACATGTAGGAAGTCAAGAATGCGACGCATGGAGATGCTTCTTGAGGACAGGAATGTAGAAAAATGTGTGAAACGGTCATTGGAAGATGTGATGATGTTGATGATCATCATGATGAATATCATGACAGTGATGATGATAATGATGTTGATGATAATCATGATGATGATCATTATATCATGACAGTGATGATGATAATGATGTTGATGATAATCATGATGATGACGATTATATCATGACAGTGATGATAATACTGATTTTGATGTTAATCATCATCATGATCATCATGAATATCATGACAGTTCTGATAATAATGTTGATGATAGTCATCATCATGAATATCATCATGACATTGATGATGATAATGATGTTGATGATAATCATGATGATGATCATTATATCATCATAAAGGTCATGATGATAATGAAGTTCATAATCATCAGCATCGTCATGAATATCATGACAGTGATGATGATAATGATGTTGATGATAATCATCATCAAAAATATCATGACATGATGATAATGATGGTGATGATATAATCATGATGATGATCATTATATCATGACAGTGATGATGATAATGATGTTGATGATAATCATGATGATGATCATTATATCATCATGACAGTAATGATGATAATGATGTTGATGTTAATCATCATTATCATCATCATCATGATGAATATGATGACAGTGATGATGATAATAATGTTGATGATAGTCATGATGATGATATAATGATGATGGTGATAATGATGATGATGGGGATAATGATGATGATGGGGATAATGATGATGACCATGACTGCAATGACAGTGACCTTAACTATGCCAAATATAAAAGAGAAATCACATTTTGTTACGAAGATACGACCATAAGTTGATTTTTACAAAAAGGCGCCTGGATGTCGTCACGATAATATGATGATGATCATCATATCATCATAAAGGTCATGATGATAATGATGTTCATAATCATCAGCATCGTCATGAATATCATGACAGTGATGATGATAATGATGTTGATGATAATCATCATCAAAAATATCATGACAGTGATGATAATGATTTTGATGTTAATCATCACCATCATCATGAATATCATGACAGTGATGATGATAATGATGTTGATGATAATCATGATGATCATTATATCATCATGACAGTAATGATGATAATGATGTTGATGTTAATCATCATTATCATCATCATCATGATGAATATGATGACAGTGATGATGATAATAATGTTGATGAAAGTCATGATGATGATATAATGATGATGGTGATAATGATGATGATGATGGGGATAATGATGATGACCATGACTGCAATGACAGTGACCTTAACTATGCCAAATATAAAAGAGAAATCACATTTTGTTACGAAGATACGACCATAAGTTGATTTTTACAAAAAGGCGCCTGGATGACGTCACGATAATCTGATGACCTTGAAAAAGTTGCGGGAACTTGACCTTATTAGGACTGATGACTGACGAAAGAGCACTAGCACTATTTGACATTGCAGGATACTTGGGAGATAAACCCAATAGCTTTAATACACGACAGGGAATCACAATTTCCATAGGGTTGTACATAAACTACTGCACACTACTTTCCAATAGACAAAACACGCAAAATAAGGTAGTTTAGTACTTGGTTTGTGATTATATATGATATAATAGTCGAAGAAGATGGTAAAATGAAAGGCAAAAAGAAGCAAAAAAAAAAAAATTTTTTAATGGACCCACCGGGGATCGAACCTGGGTCACCGGAATGAGAGGCAAGTGCTATAACCAATAGACCAAAATATTTCCCATAGAGATAACACGTAAACGAAAAACGGGATTCTCAAATCCCATTTTGTAGTGAAAAATTGGGCATGATCCCGACATCTGATCAAAAATTGGAGACCACACTTGTAAAAGCGTATAGTCTCAGCTATAACATACTAAAATCTGGAAGAAAATAGACTAAAAACAACTGAGATACAGCTCAGAGAACAATGTCATGTAGATTCATGATTCGAAAAAAAATCATCTTCCATAGACATTACACGCAAATAGGGAAAATTCCGACATGGCATCTTTAATTGAAATTTTCACTGTGATGACGTCATCAAAATGAAAAATGGTGGTGACTGATTTTGTAGGAAATTGCCTCAGCTACACCATATTAAAATCTGGGCGAAAAAAGACCAATAATTACGAATCTAGAGCCAAATTTGCATAAATGTGATGACGTCAAAACATGAAAAATGGAAATTTTGAATTCTGGCGCCATTTTGATGACGTAATAATGTTTATAAGGGTCAAATGATACATGAAATGAAATCTGTGATTCATACCCTACCTGATGATGAAAAAAAATTGGGGGGTTTGTGGACTATTTAAAGAGCTAGAGTTAATTTTGTAGAGGCATGTTTTTGCACGTTTTTACGTTATTTTCGCCATAGACGCGCGCACGGATTTTGAACTTTGACGCGCCCGTACGACCTTATTATTGGTTGAAATTGATTCCAAGTTGATGGAAATGATGAAGAAAAGTGTCAGGATTGCAAATCAATCGAAAAAACAGCGTTTTAACGTTATTACCCACGCCGATGAAATCGGCAGGGTTATGTAAAGGGCTCCGTATGTTTGTTTGTTTTTTTTTTTTTTTGTTTGTTTGTTTGTTTGTTTGTTTGTTTGTTTGTGTACAAGATAACAAGAGAACGGGTGAACGGATTTGCACCAAATTTTCAGGGAATGTTCAGAAAGTGACAGGAAAGAATCGATTAGATTTTGGTGATGATTGGTTGACCCCTGCACATTCTGTGTGACCTTGAACTTTTGACCCTGTAGTAAAGTATAGGAACTTCAGTTCAGAGAGTGACAGGAAAGAAACTAGAAAGATTGATGACCCCAAACTTCGCCTGCAGATGCAGAAATATTTGGGCCAATCAAAACATTCATTACTTCTTCTCACCAAAAGTCTATTTCAGGTTTATGAATTTTAGAAGACTTTTAGACCCATTATTTGCCATTTCACTTCAAATCCGTACGAGCCTGCAATGAATATTCAAAGCAACGTATCCCAGCAACAAGGGATTTTTTGCACTCGAACTGTACTCTCGTTGCGAAATCGAAAGCGGCTAGGTATACGGTATTCGTATAGCCTAGCACGTCTAATTTCTCCTCTATTTCTTATCTTCTGTGCATTTCTGTTTATTTTCCCCGGTTCTTTCCACTTTGTTTTGGAAGTTTTTGTGATTTATTTTATCCTGGTGGACGTGTAGTACGTGATTTTAATTGTTTTCGGTGAAAATCTGGTGAGTTTCTTCGACGTGAGTGTCTATCGCACTCGCGTGTGTTGATCTGAGTGAGTGGTTGATCGCTGTGTACGTATATACACAGCACTGTCGCGAAGTGCCCTGGGGTTGACTGTAGTAATGAGTGAATAAGCTCTGTTCCTCGCATGCACGTCATTTTGAAGTCGAGATCCAACTTCTTTTGTCGTCATATTTATTTTATCCAAGCCCGATGAAAACAAAACAACAACCCGAATTGCAATGTAAAGATAGAACATGAATACATTTACTAACACACTGACATGTCACTGAACACTGAATACAAATTGCTAACATTTTTTTTTCTCATCACGCCACGCTCTCTGACATGTCTAATCAATTACTTTTTTGTTGGGGGGGGGGGAGATGTGCCTCTTGTTATCCCCTTTGAATGGCTACTGCTTACAAAAATAATCGCAACAAAACAAAACCTATTGGGTTAAGGCGTGGGTCTGCCGCCTTTGACGGCCTTTCTAGTTGACGACTTGTGCGCGCGTTTTTACGCGCGCGCGGACGCTTACGCACGAACATTTTTGAAATGCTCAAAATGACCTGAAACGTGTGCAGACTTGATCCTATGTGATTTTGAGCATTTTTAAATTTTGACGCGCGCGTACGCGCACGTCCTGACTTCTAGATGACCTGTGAGGACATGACTTGATGACCCGTCATGTGAAGTTTATGTGATGTGAATATAGTTGATTTTTGATGATCGATTATGAAGATATAATCGATCTTGTAAATTTACAAAATGGCGTCTTGATGACGTCACGATGACCTGATGACCTCCAAAAGCTTAATGGACCATGTCCATGATTGACCTCATACATGACATGAAACTCGATGATATTGACCTGGCCGATTTTGAGATTTGGTGGGAACAACAATTTGTCTTAAAAAGAAGAAATAATAAAGAAGAAAAATCTTGACAAAACTAATAGGTGTTCTGTCGATACCGACAGACCACCTAATAAAGAAAATTCTGACGAAATTAAGAGGTGATCTGTCGACTACGACAGACCACCTAATAATAATAATAATAACTAGAATTTAATTCGTCATGAGGACGAATTAGGTGATCTGTCTTTCAATTTGTACGATCATGATTGTAATCAGGATGATCATAATAATGGGGAAATGGTAAACTGAAGATAGGATGTCAAGAATACCATGAATGGAGATGTTTCGTGAGGACAGGAATGTAGCAAAATGTGTAACGGTCATTGTAAAATGTTTATGGTGATGATGATAATGGTGATTATGATGATTATAATGATAGAATAATGATGATGATGATATAATAATAGCGATGATGATCATGATGGTGATGATAATAATGATGATGATACAGGATACTTGGGAGATTAACCATATAGCTCTAATACAGGACAGGAAATCACAATTTCCGTAGGGTTGTACACAAACTACTGCACACTACTTTCTAATAGACATAATACGGAAAATATGGCAGTTTATTACATGATTTGTGATTTTTTATGTTACAATAGTCGAAGAGGATGGTAAAATGACAGGCAAAAAAAAGCAACAAAAAAAAAATTGTTATGGACCCACCGGGGATCGAACCTGGGTCACCTGCATGGGAGGCAAGTGCTTTGACCAATAGACCAAAATATTTCCCATAGAGATAACACGTAAACGAAAAACGGGATTCTCAAATCCCATTTGGTAGTTCAAAATTGGGCATGATCCCGACATCTGATCAAAAATTGGAGGGCTTACTAATAAAAGCTTATAGTCTCAGCTACAACATATTAAAATCTGGAAAGAAATAGACCAAAAATTACTGAGATACTGCTCAGAGAACGATGTCATGTAGATTCATGATTCGAAAAAAAAATCATCTTCCATAGACATAACACGCAAAAAGGGGAAATTCTGACATGTCGTTTTTAATTGAAAATTTCAATATGATTACGTCATCAAAATGGAAAACGGTGGCAACTGATCTTATAGAGAATTGTCTCAGCTATAACATATCAAAATCTGGGCGAAAAACGACCAATAATTACGAATCTAGAGCCAAATTTGCATAAATGTGATGACGTCAAAACATGAAAAATGGAAATTTTGATTTCTGGCGCCATTTTGATGACATCATAATGTTTATAAGGGTCAAATGATACATGAAATGAAATTTGTGATTCATACCCTACCTGATGATGACAAAAAATTGGGGGGTTTGTGGACTATTTAAAGAGCTAGAGTTAATTTTGTAGAGGCATGTTTTTGCACGTTTTTACGTTATTTTCGCCATAGATGCGCGCACGGATTTTGAACTTTGACGCGCCCGTACGACCTTATTATTGATCAAAATTGATTCCAAGTTGATGGAAATGACGAAGAAAAGTGTCAGGATTGGAAATCAATCGAAAAAACAGCGTTTTAACGTTATTTACGACTTGCGCGCGCGTAAAGCGCGCGCGCGGACGCTTACGCACGGACATTTTTGAAATGCTAAAAATGACCTGAAACGTGTGCAGACTTGATCCTACGTGATTTTGAGCATTTTTAAATTTTGACGCGCGCGTACGCGCACGTCCTGACCTCTAGATGACCTATGAGGACATGACTTGATGACCCGTCATGTGAAGTTTATGTGATGTGAATATAGTTGATATTTGATTATCGATTATGAAGATATAATCAATCTTGTAAATTTACAAAATGGCGTCTTGATGACGTCACGATGACCTGATGACCTCCAAAAGCTTAATGGACCATGTCCATGATTGACCTCATACATGACATGAAACTCGATGATATTGACCTGGCCGATTTTGAGATTTATTGGGAACAAGAATTTGTAATAAAAAGAAATATTAAAAACTAGAATTTAATTCGTCATGAGGACGAATTAGGTGATCTGTCTTTCAATTTGTACGATCATGATTGTAATCAGGATGATCATAATAATGGGGAAATGGTAAACTGAAGATAGGATGTCAAGAATACCATGAATGGAAATGTTTCGTGAGGACAGGAATGTAGCAAAATGTGTAACGGTCATTGTAAAATGTTTATGGTGATGATGATAATGGTGATTATGATGATTATAATGATAGAATGATGATGATGATGATATAATAATAGCGATGATGATCATGATGGTGATGATAATAATGATGATGATACAGGATACTTGGGAGATTAACCATATAGCTCTAATACAGGACAGGAAATCACAATTTCCGTAGGGTTGTACACAAACTACTGTACACTACTTTCTAATAGACATAATACGGAAAATATGGCAGTTTATTACATGATTTGTGATTTTTTATGTTACAATAGTCGAAGAGGATGGTAAAATGACAGGCAAAAAAAAGCAAAAAAAAAAAAAAATTGTTATGGACCCACCGGGGATCGAACCTGGGTCACCTGCATGGGAGGCAAGTGCTTTGACCAATAGACCAAAATATTTCCCATAGAGATAACACGTAAACGAAAAACGGGATTCTCAAATCCCATTTGGTAGTTCAAAATTGGGCATGATCCCGACATCTGATCAAAAATTGGAGGGCTTACTAATAAAAGCTTATAGTCTCAGCTACAACATATTAAAATCTGGAAGGAAATAGACCAAAAATAACTGAGATACTGCTCAGAGAACGATGTCATGTAGATTCATGATTCGAAAAAAAATCATCTTCCATAGACATAACACGCAAAAAGGGGAAATTATGACATGTCGTTTTTAATTGAAAATTTCAATATGATTACGTCATCAAAATGGAAAACGGTGGTAACTGATCTTGTAGAGAATTGTCTCAGCTATAACATATCAAAATCTGGGCGAAAAACGACCGATAATTACGAATCTAGAGCCAAATTTGCATAAATGTGATGACGTCAAAACATGAAAAATGGAAATTTTGATTTCTGGCGCCATTTTGATGACATCATAATGTTTATAAGGGTCAAATGATACATGAAATGAAATCTGTGATTCATACCCTACCTGATGATGACAAAAAATTGGGGGTTTGTGGTCTATTTAAAGAGCTAGAGTTAATTTTGTAGAGGCATGTTTTTGCACGTTTTTACGTTATTTTCGCCATAGATGCGCGCACGGATTTTGAACTTTGACGCGCCCGTACGACCTTATTATTGATCAAAATTGATTCCAAGTTGATGGAAATGATGAAGAAAAGTGTCAGGATTGGAAATCAATCGAAAAAACAGCGTTTTAACGTTATTTACGACTTGCGCGCGCGTAAAGCGCGCGCGCGGACGCTTACGCACGGACATTTTTGAAATGCTCAAAATGACCTGAAACGTGTGCAGACTTGATCCTACGTGATTTTGAGCATTTTTAAATTTTGACGCGCGCGTACGCGCACGTCCTGACCTCTAGATGACCTGTGAGGACATGACTTGATGACCCGTCATGTGAAGTTTATGTGATGTGAATATAGTTGATATTTGATTATCGATTATGAAGATATAATCAATCTTGTAAATTTACAAAATGGCGTCTTGATGACGTCACGATGACCTGATGACCTCCAAAAGCTTAATGGACCATGTCCATGATTGACCTCATACATGACATGAAACTCGATGATATTTACCTGGCCGATTTTGAGATTTATTGGGAACAAGAATTTGTAATAAAAAGAAATATTAAAAATAAAGAAGAAAATTCTGACAAAATTAATAGGTGTTCTGTCGATACCGACAGATCACCTAATAAAGAAGAAAATTCTGACAAAATTAATAGGTGTTCTGTCGATACCGACAGATCACCTAACTAGAATTTAATTCGTCATGAGGACGAATTAGGTGGTCTGTCTTTCAATTTGTACGATCATGATTGTAATCAGGATGATCATAATAATGGGGAAATACTAAACTGAAGATAGGATGTGAAGAATGCCATGAATGGAGATGCTTCTTGAGGACAGGAATGTAGCAAAATGTGTAACGGTCATTGTAAAATGATTATGGTGATGATGATAATGATGGTTATGATGATTATGATGATTATAATGATGATGCCGATGATATAATAATAGCGATGATGATCATGACGGTGATGATAATAATGATGATGATACAGGATACTTGGGAGATTAACCCCATAGCTCTAATACAGGACAGGAAATCACAATTTCCATAGGGTTGTACACAAACTACTGCACACTACTTTCTAATAGACATAATACGGAAAATAAGGCAGTTTATTACATGATTTGTGATTTTTTATGTTACAATAGTCGAAGAGGATGGTAAAATGACAGGCAAAAAGAAGCAAAAAAAAAAAATCGGCCCCGGGGATCGAACCAGGTACCTTGACCATGGTAGTCATGTGCTTTACCGATAGACCAAAATATTTCCCATAGAGATAACACGTAAACGAAAAACGGGATTCTCAAATCCCATTTGGTAGTTCAAAATTGGGCATGATCCCGACATCTGATCAAAATTTGGAGACCACACTAATAAAAGCTTATAGTCTCAGCTACAACATATTAAAATCTGGAAGGAAATAGACCAAAAATAACTGAGATACTGCTCAGAGAACGATGTCATGTAGATTCATGATTCGAAAAAAAATCATCTTCCATAGACATAACACGCAAATAGGGAGCATTCTGACATGTCGTCTTTAATTGAAAATTTCAGTGTGATGACGTCATCCAAATGAAAAATAATGAGCGCTCATGTTGTAGAGAATTGTCTCAGCTATAACATATCAAAATTTGGAAGAAAATCGACCACCTATTACTGAAATATTATCAAAAGAATACAAAAAAGATGACGTAATTTTTTCAAAATCATTTTTTTGAGTTCATATGCAAATATGATGACGTCAGAACATGCGATCGGCAAAAATTCTACATGAATTCAAATCTACAACTCACAGGCTTTCAGAATATGTAAAGAAATTGGGAGGTTTCCGCATATTCTGACGAGCTATGGCGGATTCTAGATAGGCATGTTTTTACCACTTTTTACATTAGAATGCCCATTGACGCGCGCACGAATTTGAAAGTTTGACGCGCGCGTACGACATTATGGAAGGTCGAGAATGACTGTAAATAGTTGGAAATGGTCAAGAATAGTATCAGGAAGATGAAACATGCGAAAAAACGGCGTTTTTACGTTCTCTACGCGCTGTGTGCGCGCATAACGCGCGCGCGGACGCGCACGGACAGGAAATTTTGAAATGCGTAAAATGTCCTGAACCATACCCTAATTTGATTAAAAAGTGATTTGGAGCATTTTTAAATTTTGACGCGCGCGTACGTGCGCGTCATGATGCGCGCACGGATTTTGATGACATTTTATGTTGACCCTTGACCTGAAGTTCATGTGTGTCAAATATGGTTTATTTTTGATCACTCGTTATGAAGATATGATTGATAATGTGATTTCACAAAATGGCGCCTGGATGACGTCACGATGACCTCATGACCTTGAAATAGATACCCGAGCTTGATCTTATATGTCCTCATAACTGTAGAGATTTTGATACAAATTGACTCAGCCGATATTGAGGAATCATGGTAACAAGAAAGTGGTGGAAAAATAAAAATAAATAAATAAATAATAAATAAAGAATAAAGAAAATTCTGACGAAATTAAGAGGTGGTCTGTCGATGACAGACCACCTAATAAAGAAAATTCTGACGAAATTAAGAGGTGGTCTGTCGACTACGACAGACCACCTAATAATTTGTACCAGAGCTTAAAGTTCCATAGATGTTGACCAAAAAAAATTTTTGCATGAAAAATACACAGAAGCGCTGCAGTAGCATTCGCACTGTACATGTAGAAGCAGGATGCAATATTTTAGGTGGATTTTATTCACAAGCATTTTCGGCATCGAGTGGTGGGTGATACCTCAACAAATATGCTATTTTGGGGAAATTATTAACTTAAAACTTTGAAACCCCGCCATTGCTGGTGACAGTACGGTATTTCACGCAAATCTTTCCAGTTAAGTAAAATACAGTACATATAGGTTGACATTTTATCATGCAATGTTGTTGTTAATTGGGTTTTTATAGACGTGTATCAATAAAATATGATTATTTACGTCTGGAACTGACCTTTAACCTCACCATCCGAAAGACATGAATGACATTCGAACCTGGATCCGATCAGAGTCAGTTTGTAGGCGAATGCAGAGAGCAATCCTCAAATTGTGCCAAGTTGTGTTCAGGATACATTAAAGCACAAAAAATTATTGATTACCGGTATAGAGATATCAAGTTACATTTTCATGTAATATGTTTTCTTTTGATTGAACTTTTCAGCTGAGAAACTGGTGGCTCTTGGGAAAGACTGGCACAAGACATGCTTTACATGTAGCTTTGATAAGTGCAACAAGAGATTAAATGCTGGAGAACAGCTTGAGGTAGGATATCATCTCCTATAATAACTATTATCATTGATGGGGCCGGGGCCTGGTCTTGGTCTTGACCCCTACACCTAATATCAAATGAACATAATCATGAGTTTTTGTCAGGGGGGGGGGGGGGGTTATTAAAGGGAAATCCAACCTCGCCATAAAAATGCTCTGAAGGAAAGCCAGAAAATGAAAGAAACAGATGAATGAACGTTTTAGTGAAATGGGATTAACTTAGGTTTGATTTAATTATTAAAAGAAATAATAATTTGAGATCACTATGTATGCATATATGGGAATTTCAAATTGGCATATTGGTAATGTCATTGTGATGTACAGGTAATGCTACATGTATCTGCGCTCTTATTTGTTCCTACAGTCACGTACAATAGATTTTATGTTTTAAAATTCTATTATTGAGCAGTATTTATATTTATTGGAGGATTTCATAAAGACTTGTCCCCAAATAGGTCACATTCAAATGACCATTTTGCCAACTTGAGATCCACATAGATTTAGTTATCTCAGCTTTCAAACATTTATGCCTTTATTATTTGAACAATTTCTCCCACATTTTCACCAACCTGTTCTCCTCATTTTTATGCTTTCACAAAATTCAACTTGTTGCAAAGCTTGGATTGTTGAAGCCTTTAAAGCCTTGTTCAAATATTGCAAAAGTAAACCATTGCTGCAAAGTAAAACGGCATGAGCGTAAGGCTCTTCACATTTCTGTATTTCAGATAAGTGACTAAGCTACGACCTATGTTGCGAGTACTCCCCCGAGTAGCTATGTTTTTTCACACCCACTTGTTATTCATTTACACTTTAAATAACAAACGCCTTGGTAAACCACCACGGTTTACCACACCTTGTGTGCACCAAGCCTTAAGAATTGTAGAATGGCGGCAATGCGAATGATGAACATATATGCTAATGGCCGATCTGAATGAGCCGATCTATCTTTCTGACTGGAAAATAAAACATGTTTTTTTCTTCATAACGCTTGCTTTTTGGTTCTTGAAATAATGAATTTTAATGAAATGATTTATGCAAGGACATATCATGTATCATGAATTTTAGGCGAATAAATCATCATGCCCTTAAAATTGCTAGTGTGTGAATGGGCAATAACAAAAGAATGTAAGTTCCTAGAAAGTTTATTCATAAGTTCATATCGAAGAAATTTTTAACATTTGATTAATTACACTTCATGAATGCTTAGTCCAGTTAGACGTGATGCCACGTACATACACGAAATTGCTTGAATATGTACATTGTATGTAGATCTATGTGGAACAGCAATCTTGTAGTGGTGATATTTCAATGATGTACACTGTATGCCCATGTCTGATGCATTAAGATCAGAGCCTCATCTTAAAGAGTTGCGATTGATTCAAATCGATCCCACCTCTTTATAAATTGGGGCCCTGAGATGACTACTAAAAAAATTCACATCTCTTTCTATAGTTTAGTGTCCTTATTAGTTATCAGTTCAAGAAATAGAGAAGGAATATATGTCATCACAGTAAAGCTTAGTTAGTAGTAGTATACACAAAGTTGCAAAGGGTCTAGTATTCTGGGTAGCAACAGATTTTAATCTTTTCCCTTTTTCTGCTGAGATAGCCCCAGACAAGGCGTGAGAAGCCAATTCATTTCCTTTTCATCATGCTTGAAAGCTTGTTTATTAATTAGACAGAGATCAGTGTCTTCGAGTAAACTTTTTTTTTTTTTTTTTTTTGGGGGGGGGAGTATGTGTGTGTGTGTGTTTGATCCCGTGACATAGAAACATATAGTAGGCTAAGATAGACATAGGACCAGACTCCAGGGGAGCGTTTCATTGAGCGTTTTGTCAGTGATATTTACTGACAAATTAGCTCTCAGCCAATCAGATGCAAGTATTTCAGTAGCTTATAACAGTTGTTGGTAAAACTCACTGACAAAACGCTTGATGAAATGCTCCCCTGAGTGAGGATGAGATTGAAAGAGAGATTAGAGGGAAACGAGAGAGAGAGAGAGAGAGAGAGGGAGTGGGGACTCTGGGGAGAAAGAGAGAGAGAGAGGGGTGGGGACTCTGGGGAGAAAGAGAGAGAGAGAGAGAGAGAGAGGGGGGGGGGGTGGGGACTCTGGGGAGAAAGACAGAAAGAGAGAGAGAGAGAGAGAGATGGGGAGGGGACTCTGGGGAGAAAGACAGAGAAAGAGAGAGAGAGGGGGGGGGGGGAGGGTGGGGGAGAGAGTTAGAGATAAAGATGTACAAATACAAGTCTGCATGTTGATCTCGATCTAGAAAGAAGAGAAAGAGAGAAGATGGAGATGGTACTTATTAATAAATACAATTTACTGCTAGTTTCTTTGGTTGTGTTAACCCATTGCCAACCAGATGGTCCCTGTATTAGGCATATATAGGAATGAGAGAATTTGGTAATCATCGGGTTAAGAGATAAGTTGAACCAAAGATTGACAATTCTTCTGTAAATACACGTACATGCATACAGGAAACGAAATTGGTACTGGTGTTCGAGGGCAGATTCAGATTCAGTGCACATGGAACTTGGCCTTATTTGCCAGAAATGTGACGTCACCAGGGGTCAATATAAACATAGAGCTCTAGGAAAATACTGTCTGGCAGCTGGGACCAGAGTTGACAGAAATGTGAGGCAGTGTAAATTGGGGAAGATTATACGTGAGAGATATATGAAAAATGAAGGATTTAAAGTGACTGATCATGATAAGAATGACAGCATATTTTCTCATCAGATACTACCATTCTCAGCAGAGATACAATATTTCAAGTTGACCTTTCTTGTGATTGTTGAATTATATTTACAAATGAAGATGATTTAATTGGGAAATGATGATCTGATTGCATTTTAAAAAAAAATGATACAAATATGAGGCAAATATTGTAGAAGAAGGTGTCATGCGAGAGATACAATGTGTGAAAAAAATGAAGGGTTAAAAGTAGCTGATCATAATAAGGAATTATTTAATATTATTTCATCTGATATCTGTTATACTACACTATTTCATGTACTGTATGTCTTGAATCTTATGGGGTGTTGCAAGAAAGTTGCAATCAATTGCAAATCCCCCATTTGCAATCGATTGCAAATATGATACATGTATTGGAACTTGCAATCAATTGCAAGACTTGCGACTGATTTGGGGGATTTGCAAATTGATTGCAACTTTCTTGCAATACCTCCTTAAATAGGTACATATACATGCACAGTGAAATGTTACATGCAGCCCTTGGACAACTACAGTTAACTTTGCATAAGTCAAATCTGTTAGGACCACAAAAAATAGTTCGACTTATGCAAAATTCGACTTAGGAAATTTAAATAACACATGTTTTGCATAGTTTTGTAAAAAAAAATTGATTTGACTTGGGTAAAGTTCGGCTTTATGCGACTTCGAGTTATGTTAAAGGTTAACTGTACTCCCTGGAGAACTATGCACTAGGACAACTACCGGTACCCCCAATTCCCCCCTAATTAGTTGTCTGAGGTTAATTATTGGGTAATTTCTCAAGGAGGTAATACCTTTGGGGAGTTCCTTAAAAGGGAAAGTCCACCCTGATATCAAGTTGGTTTTAAAAGAAGTGCTCAGAAGAGTAAAAAAAAACAGTGAAGGTTTGAGCAAAATACGATATGAAAGTTATGAATTTTTGAAGTTGTATTCAATCAAACACAAATGGGCAACTCTGTGACGTATCTTGCGAGCTCCTTTCTTATTTGTCCAGGGGGTGTTTCATCAAGTGTCTTGTCAGTGATTTTTGCTGACAAATTTGCTCTCGGCCAATCAAGTGCAAGGATTTCAGTAGCTTATAACAGTTGTCGGTAAAAATCACTGACTAAACGCTTGATGATATGCTCCCCTGTAGTACCAAAAATATTAGTTTATGTAGGGCATTGACTACAGAGCAATTGCCTCCAGAGCATGTGTTACAAGTAGAACCTGGGCCCTGTTTCATAAAACTTGTCACCAGTGACAAGTTGCAGTAGCTGTTATAAGCTACTGAAATCCTTGCATCTGATTGGCTGAGAGCAAATTTGTCGGTAAAAATCACCGACATGACACTTGATGAAACGCCCCCCTGATTCTGACATCATCATGAAAATGACCCCACAGATATTTAGTTTCAGGAGTTGGTGTATATTTTGAAAAGCCATTTGCCCTTGTGTCCTGTAAATGATAAGGCATATAATTATAGATGCCAGATCAGTCAGACAATTTGTTGTAGTTGTAGTTCGATGACTCTCTACTGCAAATAAAGACATGAAACTAAAGTTTGCTAAGTATTTATAGGATTAATGTGGACTTGAGAAAGTTGAGATGAACAAAGTGGATTGTGTTTTTGAAGCTTCAATGTCAGAAGTGTCAGATTTTCACCACAGTTGTGTATTGAATTCTATACATGAACTGTAGAGGCAGTCATGCAGGTGTAAGCAAATGAAGCACAATTTGGTGATATGTACCTCCTTTTTTCCCCTATCCTCCTGTTTCCCCCTGTAATATGCTTACATACATTTTAGTAATATGCATATTATTACTTTAACTTTTATTTAATCATTGTTCATTCTGTATTCTAAACATTGAAGTTATTTCATACTTTTTAAGTTGTGAAATTGATTTTGAAAAATCACAAATATACATTTTTGTATCACCATTATTACAGCACAACAAGGAACCATTTTGTAAATCATGCTATGGAAAGCTGTTTGGACCAAAAGGTAAGAAATTAATTTGAATATCCTCTTTGCATTGCAATGGGATTGTATAATTCTAAAGAAAAGATGAATTTTGTTGACTATGCACAACAATATTTCTTGTTTTATCTCTATAGCTGATATTTGTTAAAGTACCTATCCTTGAATATGAAGGATATGTAGGGGATCAGTAGCAGCTCCTAGTGAATAAGGTTATTAAACGTAGGTACTATTTAGCACTCTAAAGTGAAAGGAAAGTGGTTAGATCGTAAATCTATTTTCTGATGGTCAGGTTGAAAAATCTTGTAAAGCTTCAAACTCGATTAATTTACCCGTTTTTCCCCATTCCCTATGTTAGTTTGGCAAATGCTTTGTGAAAAAATTCATATCAGCATGTATTACAAATTTTGTCTTCCTCTCTCTTCTCTTCTCTTCTGTCACTCTCTTCCATTCATGATCTTCTCTCTCTATCATTGTCTTCTTTATTTTTCCTCTTCTCTCTCTTCTCTCCTCTCTCTCACTGTCTCTCTATCTATCTATCTCATTGTCTTCGTCTTTATTTTTGTCCTTCTCTCTCTTTTCTCTCTCTCTCATC
The DNA here is from genome assembly GCA_025617745.1 of Heliocidaris erythrogramma. Taxonomy (NCBI): domain Eukaryota; kingdom Metazoa; phylum Echinodermata; class Echinoidea; order Camarodonta; family Echinometridae; genus Heliocidaris; species Heliocidaris erythrogramma. The sequence continues at coordinate 5,364,562 of CM046872.1, read as the reverse complement.
CATCTCCCCCGTCTCATCTCTCCCTCCTCTCATCTATCTCTCTCTCTCTCTCTCTCTCATCTATCTCTCTCCCCCTCTCTCTCTCCCCCTCTCTCACTCTCTCCCTCTCTCTCACTCTCTCCCTCTCTCTCACTCTCTCCCTCTCTCTTGCTCTCTCCCTCTCTCCCTCTCTCTATGTCTCTATCTCCCCTACATACCTACAGGTTTCAGGAGTGGAGGTGCAGACCAGCCTAATTCTTTCATCTACTCCAAGTGAAGATGACATGATCGGCCCAGCAGATTGGATTTCAGGCTCACAATAAGCATAACCGGTTACACTTCTTTTTATAGCAAATACTATGTCCCTCTTATCAACTGTACTACTTATAGATTATTTATATTTTATCATATCTTCCAAATCGTATGTAATCGTCTTCTGGTAAATAATTTTAAAGTGAATTATACCATGGACATACTATCAATGATTATACTGTGGTAAAAGGATGGTTAAAATCCTTCCCTTATATGCCCAATTTTACATTATATTTATTTCAGATATTGGATATTATAACGCTGTCACATAAAGGCCCAATTTATGATATACGGTACATCTATATCATTTACCCTTTTTACCCCTTGTTTTGTGACACACAAGGACATACAATTTTTGTTTTCTCACACACAAACCGAAATATGAAATTTACACATCAAAAGGATTTTCAAAAGAATTGAATAGACTACGCAAATCAAAAATTGAAATGAATGTGATTAGTTGTACGTAATACTAACAAATTACAATACAAATTTAACTTTTGATAAATGTAAGTATAACGTGTATGATACATAAACACTTACAAATTATTTTCAAGTTGCTAGGGTACAATGAAGTGAATGCATAGATGCATGCATGTACAATAACTCACATATATCCTGATAACTTTTCTGGAGGAAAGATCATAATGGAATTGGAATTGCCCGTCTTCTAACTACAATGTGGAGGTGTCGTGGTATAGTGGTTCATTCACTTGACTCTCAATCCAAGGGTTGAGGGTTTGAATCTCAGCCCGGCGCTATTGTCTTTTGGCAAGACATTAATCCACATTTGCCACTCTCCACCCAGGTGGGTACCTGGCAGGATTTATTCCTTGAAATGCACTGTGCGCTGATTACCGCTGCGGGAGCTAAAGCCAGGGTAATAATATCCAAATCCTTTGGAAGCGCATACTAATAGGGACGTTATATCATGATATCATATGCGCAATACAAGAACGGTTTTTTATTATTATTATTATTATTATTATTATTATTACAATGTTGTTCATGGCTTTGAATAAGCTTTTTCCTGCTTTCAAAGCCATGTGTTTTTCAAAATTCAATTAAAAATATTCACCTCTGCGAATGAAGTTTATTAATTTGTTGACAAAATACAAAAAAAATCTACATTTGTCACCAATTTGTAACTGCATTAAATATTGCCCTCATTTCTATCATACATATAACATTACTAACTTTAAAACGTAAATCAATGCAGGATATTGATAGGAGCTACATTATATTTGTCGAGATTTCTCGGCTCATCTCCGAAAAGGTGGTATGAAAAGAAATTGCAAAAAAAAGTTAAAGAAATATATTAATGGGGTTTACTGGAGACATGGAATTTGGCACACCAAGATTTCTTTGTAATATAAGATAAATTAGAAAAATTGTTATGTCACTTGATATCATTCCTTCAAATTTCTTTCTCTTTTACCAAAGAACTTCTTTCCAGAAATGCTTTTCAGATGTCTGAACAGAAGATATCATCAATAATATTCCAATCAATTGATGAACAAGTTTTGTATTCTTTTGAGGAAATGATGATGTTTTGTTTTTATTTGATGTTAACCATTTTTTATGTTACCCAGCTTTAGTGCACAGTAAATGACAGTTTTGTAGCTTGTCAAGAAATATAGCTTTCGTGTACAATGTAGACAGCACCCTTTAAGGTATATTGAAAGACCCCATTACAAATAAAGGAAAAGCACACATAGAATGTGCGAAATATGAACGAGCAGAACATTCCTCTGGAGCGTTCTTCCTAGTTGCTATTGAATTTATGAGTCAAAATAAGCAAGACCAAGCTGAAACGTCATAAGATTTGAAAAATGATTTCCATACAAGTATATAAACTGTTGCTAGACAATATAGGATCATTATGAATATATTAATTAGTCTTTTTATGCCTCTGCCCACCAAAGGTGGTGCCAAGGCATTATTTTTGTTGTTGTGATTCTCATGAATGTATTGGCCATTCTACAGCTTTGCATTGTTATATGATTACATAATGGATATTTTCTGTCCTGCTTTTTATCATGCCTATACATTCCTTGTGCCAATTGCCAAGTTTACCTACCAAATCTTTCATTTTTACCTACTTTCATTATTCATACCTTTCAACATTCCGCCCCAAAGAGTGCCCAGTTCTTTTCTTAGTACACTGCATGTGTTAACCATATTGACCATATGTTTGTGTTTCTCATGAGTATAGTAGGTTTGTATTCTGGCATGTTGCAACCCATTTAAAATATGTCATTTATGACTACAGTGAAACCTGTTCATAAAGACCGCTTAAGGGAGATAAGAAAAGCAGTCTTTATGAGCAGGTGGTCTATATGTACAGGTTTCCTTAACCCTTTCAGAGACAATTGACCACTGACAGTGTGTGTGGTTCGGCTCCATAATTTTTTATTCAGAGCCCTAAAAAATATACCACATGCATGAGTAGAAAGAGCAAAAAATTCTGCACACTGTGTGTCCAGTTTTGTTGCATGACCATATTGCTTTTGATGCCAGGAATTTTACAAAGGAGAATAAACCTTAAAATCTTTAAATTGGCAACACATTGAGATGTTTAAAGTCAGAAAGTAGGAGCTGTTATACTTATTGTCATATAGTCAGTGTGTGCATAACATGTACCACATACCATATAACTATTCACAAAGTAAATTTTTAAAGAAATAACAGTATTTTCGTACTTTGTATCATCACTTCCATTTTGTTGAGCTCATAGGTGAAGTTATGTAACGATTATGAATTTCATAATCTAATTTGAATACAGGTCAGAGGTGCTGAATCTCTATATGCAAAAATTCACTATGCCCAAAACCGAACTTGTGCTGAAGTTGACACCAGGGCCCCGTTCCATAAAATTTGTTATCAATATCATGTTATAAGCTACTGAAATCATTGCATCTGATTGGCTGGGAGCAAATTTGTCAAAGAAATGTGACACTTGTTATCGATAAAAAGTTTATGAAACAGGGCCCAGAAATGTATGTTCTAATTCTATCAGGGTTTATGTAATATGGCAGATATATAATAAGACATAAATTGATTTACCATGTACATTAAGTTGTAACATCTTTTTTGGTGAAGAAATTTGTTCCATTATTTCAATATGTTACATCAGTATTTTTCCATTCTTATAGACACATTGTGTCAGTGTGGAATATACATAGTTCTGCACACCTTTCCTCTCTTTATTTGATATTTACAAGGACTGCATTCCTTGTAAATAAAAGACAGATTGGAAAATATTTTTAGTGTTACACAAGGTATATGTAGTAGATATAAGTTTTCTACCGAAAAGTTTATTATGGCTATTTTTAGAGCTAATTTCACAGTACTTCCTCATTTTTTTAGCTCACCTGAGCCTAAGGCTCGAGTGAGCTATTGCGATGGAAATTTGTCCGTCGTCCGTCGTCCGTCGTGCGTCGTGCGTCGTGCGTCGTGCGTCGTCCGTCGTCCGTTAACTTTTTACATTTTCATCTTCTCCAAAACCCATGATCAGAATTCAACCAAACTTGGTAGGAATCATCCTTAGGGGTAGGGGACCCAAAGTTGCTAAAATGGTACATGTGGCCCCCAGGGGGGCCAGGGGGAGGGCCCCCAATTGTAAAAGCTATGTAAATTTCAAAGATCTTCTTCTCCAGAACCAGGCATAGCTCAGACTTGGTATTGTGTATGGAGATACCTCTATAGATGAAGAATGAATGTTGTTCATGAAATTTCTCTGAGTGGCCCTATAGGGGCCCTGTGGGGGTAACATATTGGAGGGGGGGGGGGGCGCTGCCAGGCAAAATGTACATTCTGATCTTCTTCTCCAAAACACATGATCGGAATTCAACCAAACTTGGTAGGAATCATCCTTAGGGGTAGGGGACCCAAAGTTGCTAAAATGGTACATGTGGCCCCCAGGGGGGCCCAGGGGGAGGGCCCCCAATTGTAAAAGCTCTGTAAATTTCAAACATCTTCTTCTCCAGAACCAGGCATAGCTCAGACTTGGTATTGTGTATGGAGATACCTCTATAGATGAAGAATGAATGTTGTTCATGAAATTTCTCTGAGTGGCCCTATAGGGGCCCTGTGGGGGTAACATATTGGAGGGGGGGGGGCGCTGCCAGGCAAAATGTACATTCTGATCTTCTTCTCCAAAACACATGATCGGAATTCGACCAAACTTGGTAGGAATCATCCTTAGGGGTAGGGGACCCAAAATTGCTAAAATGGTACATGTGGCCCCCAGGGGGCCCAGGGGGAAGACCCCCAATTGTAAAAGCTCTGTAAATTTCAAACATCTTCTTCTCCAGAACCAGGCATAGCTCAGACTTGGTATTGTGTATGGAGATACCTCTATAGATGAAAAATGAAAGTTGTTCATGAATTTTTTCTTGGTGGCCCTATAGGGGGTCTGTGGGGGTAACATACTGGAGGGGGGGGGGGGGTGGGGCAAGTTGTCCACCATCCATAAACTTTTTACATTTTCAGCTTCTTCTCCAAAACCCATGATTGGAATTTAACCGAACTTGGTAGGAAGCTCAGACTTGGTATTGTGTATAGAGATACCTCTATAGATGAAGAATGAAAGTTGTTCATGTGCTAGAGAGAACATGCACCAGATGTGAATTGATCCACCTCAGGTGAGCGTCGTGCCCCCCGGGGCTCTTGTTTCATTTTAGATGGCCAAATAGTAGATAAGGATATCTATGCTGTACAAGGGTATAATGTTAAATTTCTCAGGTAAAAAAAATAATTGTTTTCAGAATTCAGCAACCATTTTGTGCTGCGTTGTTGGAAGGTTGTAATTCATGAATGTTATAAAGTTTTTTCTTGTTTTAAATATTATACTCATGTACCTCTTCTTAAAACATATACAAGTGCTGTAACTGAAATGAATGATTAATGAATGATTCCAGAAAAAAAATTGTATGGACACGCTTAGATTAATGTTACATGTGGATGCAGAGGGTATTGCATTGTAGATCACAGATTTGTTTGTCATTGATAGAGGATTAATGAAAGACTAACATTAGATGTTGATCCCTTGGGTTTGTTCACTTATTAATTAAGCATACTGATTGTTAATTCCCATAATTTTTTTCTTTATGTATACCTCGGTAACAGTATGGTTCTATTAATGTATTGTACATCTGTGTTGCTGAAGGATATTCTTCACATTTGTTTAATCGTACATGATTTCATCCCTAATTTGTCTTCATACATGTTGCTCTATATCAGCTTTAAATTGGCAAGGACCTTTCGCAAAATTCACTAATTCATATTTTTCATTTACTTTATATGACATCATACATTAAAAAGGTTTTTCTACCCCTGATTTTGATCTGTTAATATGTTAAATTTGAAGAGTAAAATCTATAATTTTTTAATTGGAAAGTATTTCCATAGTACAATGTACTACCAACACTACATTAAAAAATCGTGTTGTGGCTCCCCCACAATACAACCCTATCTGTAAAGTGGTAGCAGGCCAATTGGAAATAAATAATATATGTGGCTTTTCTTGTAAAGTGATACAGTTACATGTATTAGCAATGACAGAAAAAAATCTATTTAGAAAGTGAAAAAATAACAGCTAATTTTTCATTTGCATGCTCTCCATGTAGCAGTGTATCAATCAGTGTATCTCAACATGGCTAGTTTTCTAAGGTACTCATTTTTCAATTTCATAAGTATTACTAAAGGCAACCCATCATTTCATGTGCTTTTTTGTGTGCAAAATGTCATGTGCTAATATAAATCGGCTGAAGTATTTACAAAAACCTTGCTTGTGTTAGATTTTTAACTTTATTCCATTTTTGGAATAAGTGTAAAAAGTGTAAATATTTCACTCAGAAGAAACAATATCTCTTCATATCATCCTCTGAATAGGAAAACTGTATGAAAGGGTGAATTCATGTATTTTGTGTATTGTAGCTGCGTTGAAATGTATTCTTAAGTTATATTGTTCCAGTTTGTGCTGTATTGTTTCTAAAATCGTGTTCAAAATTGCTGATTCAGCCAAGTATTGCAGTGTAATGTAATGATGTTTTATCCATTGAATGTGTTTTACTTGTGAACTGTACATACCTAACTCCTGGGGAGCGTTTCATCAAGCATCTTGTCAGTGATTTTTACCGACAACTGTAATAAGCTACTGAAATCCTTGCATCTGATTGGCTGAGAGCAAATTTTATGAAACGCTCCGCTGATGTGCGTTCTGCTTTTCAGTGTTCAAGGGTTCATATTTTTGTGGTATATTGTATCTAGGTGTCTTGGTACATATGTTTTTATGGGATAAATATGTTCGCTCTGTTTAAAATTTAAGAGACAACATGTTGGGGTGCAGTGTAAGATCAAATAATGATCAAATGATGCCAGTCCATAATTACTATTTGGGCATGTGCAGATAAAGGGCATTTATACGAAGTATAATTGGCCTTTATACGCTTTCATTTTGTACACACAACGATTTAAAATTAAATATCAGTATGATTTTACATGATAAACAAGTAGCGTGTCCACCAAGAAAAAAAAATTGTGTGTGTGCTTACAAATTGGGGTCATTTCAGGGTAATTTGTACCATGAACTACAATTACGAGCTGGCTTATTCAGTCCATCTTTTTGATCAAAACCATGAGAAGGAATGTATCTTCAAACCATGTTAAACCTAGGACTTATAATGCTTGAGTTGGCTAATTTTGGTACCTCTGTGATAATAGAATGGTTTGATATCTTGAATCCAAGATTACAGTTTTGTCTACTGAGAAAGGCAACAGAACAATATATGTTGTCCTGCATTTTAAACTATGTACATTGTGAGCTTTAATTATCTCAGACTTCACTGTTGAAAACTGTTTTATGTACATCATGATGGTAAATGGGTAACCCTGTTGATTTAAGAGGGATTCATTATTTATTGAAACCTACATTAAAAAATATATCTTCGGACTTAATTTTTCCTCTCAATCAAACTGTATTGGTGTGGACACATCCACATGACTGTGTGCTTTGCTGTATATCTCGGGTTCTTGCTGAAAATAGATAGTATGAAATAGTGAGCTTTCGTGTTTAAATGAAATTGGTTGCATGTACATGGTGATTTGAAGCAGTTCTACAGTATTTATTCCTAGAGTGTGGTTTACATATTAGAACCATTCATAAAATCTGGTGTGATGTTCTGTGTATGACACAGAGTTAGTACCATGTATTATATTTCCTTCCTTGTTGTGATGCAAACCTGATTTTGTCTTGATTGTACTGTCTTATTCTACTGTAAAGGAGTTGAATATAAATGGTAAATAATTACTATTGAACACTGATATTGTACTGTCAAGGAAAGTAAACAAAACAATATGAATTGTTAACTATTCCTCAGAAAACGTATAATTCGTCTGTTTGGAGCCAGAAGGGTGTTAGCTGAAACCTTGGATATTCCTCTGAAAACATAATTTTGTCTCTTTGAGGCCAGAAGGGTGATATCGTCTGTTGAGAACCATAAAGTTAACGCCCTTCTTGCTCCAAACAGATGATATCCAGGATACAATTTAACTACTGTCATGTTCTTCTGAGGTGTGATTTGTTGAAATATACCTTGTGAAAGCTGTTTTTTTTTTTTTTTTTTTTTTGGGGGGGGGTTCTCAAATAGTTTATTCTGTCTCCAGCCCTCTCTTAAAGATAAGTGTTCATTTCAATTCTGAAGACGTATTCATCCACCTTTACTGCCTTTGGTGTATGCATGTTGAAGTATTATTCATGATTCTGAATACTATTTAATTCCCTTTAAATTGTCCAAATTTATTTTTAGATACATTGTAAATAGAGTTGTATTTTACCTATACCAAAGTATTTAGTATACCTTGTTATCGTGCATAGTACCTACCATCATTTTTATAGGAAAGGAAGTGGGTGAGTTATTTTGTAGAAATGATTGGCCCGAATTCACAAAGGAGGTTTGGTTTAAACCATGGTTAAAACCTCCTTTGTGAATTCGGGCCATTATGTTTTCCATTTATTGTGAATGAATAATAAATGAAACATGAATGATAAAATATCATATATTGTTTGAGCTGCTGCCTTTATTCGTGTGGGTTTTGTGATTTTTCTATTTGCATAATCATGCTGAAAATTAGTGTTACTGAGCTAGAAAATAAAATGACATACAGACCTGCTCGATATTACTTTTTTGGGGGTATAGAGATATGAAGGAATAGGGAGGAAAACAACACTGAATTTAAATATATAAAGCAGCAAAATTATTCTTTTAACAGAAAAGGGCATAATAATAATTGCATATCAAAACCAATGTGGGGTGGGGGAGAAGAATAAAATTTCATTACTATAGAAAAGCAAATAAAAATATTGTGATTAAATTGAACTCCTTCAGTATAAAACATCTCGTAAATTTAGAATCTAAATTATTTCTTTGTACTTCCAGAGATCAAATCTCATGACAGCATGATTAATTTACATTTCAAAGAGCCATGAAGTTGCAGTTATTTATTACCATATCTTTTCCTTATTTCGTATTGCCTCTAAAATGGTCTGCACATGAAACACAATAACGCCCTCTTGCATCATAGTTCTTTGCAGTTGTTTTCTTCCCACGTCTGGTTTTCCGTTTTTATGTGATTTTGATTTAGGATTATCAAAAATCATAATAATGTCGTTAAGTAATAATTTCGATGTAGGGAATCAGAAAGCACCCATACCAGAAAGGAGGGGCGAAAATTTATTCCAGAGTCTGCCTGCCACTCAGAGACCCTGTGGAGGGGGGGGGGGGGGGGGGGGCGTAAATATGAATTTTACTTCCCAAAATTGTCACGTGAATGAGTCAGAACTAGGAGAGAAGAAAAGGAAGAAAAAATAGAAAGGAGAAAAGGAGAACTTGAGACGAAGAAGAGGGAGGAGGTGGATCGAGAAATCGGAAGTAGCCAGATCGCGAGCGTGGCCGTGTGCCCGCGAGGATGAAGATGGTGAATGATTGAGGTAGATGAAAGAGAAAAAAGCTAGAGGAGTGCAAGAAAGAAGAATAGACAATTACGCCTATATTCGACTTTAATTGTACTTTTTATATGGCATTGGACCCAAGAACTATATTCCTCCTTCACACCAGACCTACACTTACTTATATTGGTAAAGGGGACCCACTGAGCTATATCTTACAATCAACCCATGTTGCTTTGTAATCTTTTTGCATAGTTTTTTAATACAATTAATCAATTAATACATTTTGATTTGTCAATAAATAATCTGCACTTTCGAGGGAGACCGTAGTCCACTGCCTGGGAGGGGGGGGGGGGTTTCATAAAGCTGTTTGTAAAGTTACGCATGACTTTACGAACAACTGGAATATGAAATGCCAGATAGGATGCCGAAGTTTTCCTGATGTTTTAAAGTAGAACTTTAATGATTTTAAATATTGGCTTAATACTTATTATTGCATAGATGGCATAAATTAAACAAGGTTATCCAAATTCAGCGCTTGGAAACATTTGAAGTAATGATTATTATCAATTATAAAACGGTAAAATACAGCCCCCGATATCAGCTGAAGAGCTCCTCGAATGCTGCTGAGATTATGTGACGACACACCATGGACCAGTCCTGTCTAATCAGACGATGTCCCATAACATCTTACACATTTTTCAGAGCCTATTTTGTCATCTCCTCTTCACTTATTTCTCTTCCTTCACTAGCGTCAGTCTTAATGTTAGTCTGTTGCCTCACTCTAAACTTCGTGTATGGTATTATTTTGATGAAAATGCAGCGTTAAAAAAGTAAAGGAATCAGTCACTTGTAAACAAAATAAGACGCCATTGTATTTTCAGCTGCTTGCACCGGGGCATGTTCGGCGTTTCAAGAGGGAACGAATACCATCCTGCTGCTATTATTCGGAGGGCTTTTCAATTTGAAAGTGGGGTTTATTTCATTGAACATTGACCCTTCTCCTGTGTATTTACAATCAAACGGTTTTAGCTATCAGAATCAGTTTCACTTTCCCTTTATAATGGTGTGAAATAAGGTCATGTTTAAATACACCAAACTCTTTATAATTTGATAAATAATTGCATTGCAATTACGTTCATTCATTATAGGACGTCGTCTGCTTAAGCAGGATCGATCCCGAGTGTGACGACTTCAAAACATCGCTATATTTCTGGCGAATCCTCGGATATTCCAGATGCTGAGAAGAGCTTTTATTTGTGTTGTTTTTATAATCATCAGATACGCAGTTGACATAAAACTTATACGATTGCCATCTGTAAGCTTCCCAGTTTCTAGTGATACATTAATTGCCATATATGTGATTTTCTTTGAATACCTACTTTAACAAAGTGTTACTGTATTTCCAATAACCTCAATTAAATTATGGCAAAAATATACTTTGCATTAAAATATGTTTGTTATAAAAAGAATATTAATCTACATCTGCACAGTTCAAATTTAGTTTTTTTTCTTTCTGTGTTTTATTCAAAAGTTCAACTTTAGTTGATGTAGTTAATATATGATTGAGCATCCCATTTGGCTTGTCAAGCAAGTACAGGTGGGGAAAGCACCATGTCCTGATGGAATACCCCCAGAGATTTTCAAGGAGGGAGGTGAAGCTATCGCCACCAAGCTGACCGGGCTGATGCAGCAATTCTGGGAGGATGAGCCAGTGCCGCAGGCCAAGGATGCCAACATCGTGCAAGGGGGACAGAGCTTCATGTGACAATCACAGAGGCATCTCATTGCTGAGCATCGCAGGAAAGATCATGGCCCGTGTCGTTCTGAACCGCATCACACACCAATTGTTGGATGATGTGGTCTCTGAGAGCCAGTGTGGGTTTAGGAGCAACAGGGGGACAATAGACATGGTCTTTGCAGTACGGCAGCTACAAGAGAAGTGCCGAGAACAAAACCAGAACCTATACATCCTCTTCGTGGACCTGAGAAGGCTTTTGATACTGTCAGCCGAGAGGGCCTGTGGGCTATCCTGTCCAAGCTAGGCTGCCCACCAAAGTTCGTCAGGATTATCCAGTCATTCGATCCATGACGGCATGATGGCTCGCATTGTGGACAACGGTGATGTCTCTGATCCATTCCCAGTCTCCAGTGGCGTGAAGCAGGGCTGTGTGATGGCTCCCACACTCTTGCAGCCTTATGTTTGCTACCATGTTGTTCTACGTCATGTTGTTCTACGCCCTGTCTAAGTCACCCAGGTAGCAAGCCCATATCGGGCCCACATGGGGCCCACATGGGTCCCATATGGGCAAACCATCTGGGGCCCTAAGGCATCTGCACCCAAGAAGCATATGGGACCCATATGGGTAAACCCATATAAGACAGATGGGACCCAGATGGGACCCATATCCCTGATTTCCTAACTGGGCACAACAAGGGATATGTCACATGGGCAATGTTAATCCCATATGGGTTCCATATTTGCTTGAACATATCGTACCCATAAATGGCATGCCCATGTTAATTCCATGTGGGTCCCATAAGGGTTTTTACGTACCTTAACTCTGAATGGCATGCCCATGCTAATCCCATATGGGTCCCATGTGGGCAGGCCAGCATATACCCAGGTCGAAAATCCTATAGACAGAATTTCTATAGGTCCCATAGAGACCCATAAATAGGTCTCTATTTTATAGGTCTCTATAGGTTTCTATATGGAAATGGTATATGGGGCACCCATAGAATTCCTATGAGTGTCTATGGGACTGATAATCCTGTAGGACCAATAAAGAAATCCTGTAGGTTTCTATAGGACCAATAAAGAAATCATGTAGGTTTCCTATAGGACCTATAGAAAATCCTAAAGGTGTCTTATAGGACCAATAAGAAATTAATTAACTATAAAATTAATATAAGTGGGTGTCTACAGGAACAATCACATGACATTATTAATCCTAATTATTAATCCTATCCTACTCCTATAAATCCTAAATCCTATAACCTACATCCTATATCCTATACCTAGCTACTAAGCAATTGTATCACATTCATTATATATAGGGCCATAGTTATACTAACTAGATTACACTTTTATTATTAAAACTAATTTACACTTTTATTAATGAAATATGAAAATGCCTCTTGAAATTGTGTACAACATTACAATAGTTAATGTAAGTACAATTTCTATCGCAGTTCAAAGCTTAATCCCAAATCTAAATGTATTTATCTATTTCCACTAGTTTTCATATTTTAGATTATTGTTATTCATGAATATTCATGATTAATTAGGACCTATAGAAACCAATAGAAACATATATCCCATATGTCAAAATTCATAAGGTCCCCATATGGGACACATATGGGAAAGCCCACATCCAGCGTCCCGGACATTTTTACCATGGGTCCCACATGGGCTTGAACATATCCTACCCAGAATTACTACATGCCCATGCTAATCCCATATGGGTCCCATATACGCTTGAACATATCCTACCCAGAATGGCATGCCCATGTTAACCCCATATGGGTCCCATATTTGCTTGAACACATCCTACCCAGAATGGCATGCCCATGTTAATCCCATATGGGTCCCATATTTGCTTGAACATATCCTACCCAGAATGGCATGCCCATGTTAACCCCATATGGGTCCCATATTTGCTTGAACACATCCTACCCAGAATGGCATGCCCATGTTAATCCCATATGGGTCCCATATACGCTTGATCATATCCTACCCAGAATTACATGCCCATGTTAATCCCATATGGGTCCCATATGGGTTTTTACGTACCTTAACTCTGCATGGCATGCCCATGCTAATCCCATATGGGTCCCATATTTGCTTGAACATATCCTACCCAGAATGGCATGCCCATGTTAACCCCATATGGGTCCCATATTTGCTTGAACACATCCTACCCAGAATGGCATGCCCATGTTAATCCCATATGGGTCCCATCATGCTTGGACATATCCTACCCAGAATGGCATGCCCATGTTAATCCCATATGGGTCCCATATTTGCTTGAACATATCCTACCCAGAATGGCATGCCCATGTTAATTCCATGTGGGTCATCCCATATGGGTTTTTACGTACCTTAACTCTGCATGGCATGCCCATGCTAATCCCATATGGGTCCCATGTGGGCAGGCCAGCATATATCCCATATGTCAAAATTCATATGGTCCCCATATGGGACACATATGGGAAAGCCCACATCCAGCGTCCCACATTTTTACCATATGGGTCCCACATGTGCTTGCTACCTGGGCAGGTGCTGGTGTCACTATTCGCTACAGATGTGACGGTCGATTCTTCGACCTCAGGCGTCTAAAGGCAAAAACCAAAGTCCTAGAGGCCCTAGTGAGAGACTTCCTGTTCGCAGACAATTGCGCACTTGCAGCATTAAATGAACCAGACCTGCAAGAACATGCCAAATGTCTCGCAGAAGCAGCAAAGACCTTTGGACTGACCATCAGCCTGCGAAAAACAGAAGTGATGCTCACTGTTATCCTGCACCTGGCTTGATGCCTCCTGAGCCTCAGATTGAGATTGAGAGCACAATTAACACTGAACAACGTGGAGAGTTTTTCATACTTTGGAAGCTGCCTGACTTCAAACTGCAGCATGGGCAAAGAAGTTTCCAACAGGCTTGCAAAAGCAGGAGCTTCCTTCGGCAGGCTATGGACACGTGTGTGGGGTGACTTTCCACCAAGCTGGCAGTCTACAATAGGCAGTTGTCATATCACCTCTCTGCTCTACGGATGTGAGACGTGGACGCTGTACAAGAAGCAAGTCCGCACACTTGACCAGTTCCACCTCCGGTGCTTGCGACGAATCATGGGAATTTCCTGGGAGGACAGAGTCGCAACACTGAAGTGCTTCGCAAAGCCAAACTTGCCCGGGATCGAAGCGCTCACCATGAAAGCCCAGCTCCGGTGGGTCGGACATGTAGTGCGAATGGACGACACACGTCTACCAAAGATGGTCTTCTTCTCTGAGCCGCTGGCATCTGGAACAAAAAACCTTGGGAGGCCACTGAAGCGATACAAGGACTGCCTGAAAGCCTCCCTCGAGGCCTGCGGCATTTCAGCCCTTGGATGGGAATCACTTGCCTCTGACCGCAGTCCCTGGCGCCCAGCTGTCCACAAGGGTGTTATAGGCTGTTCGAGGAAAAGCGCCTCGAGAGCCTGGACCAGCTAGAAGCGACAAGCCCGCAAAGAGTGGATCCCCGACCCTACTTCTGCTGTTGCGTGCCCAATATGAGGCCGCGTCTGCGCGTCCGTCTTTGGGCTCCGCTAGCGCTCCCACCTTCGGCGTCACTGGTCAACGTCATTGTCGATTCCGACAGACTTGATTCCATTATCAAGTCCTTTCGTAAAGTCATGCGTAACTTTACGAACAGCTTTATGAAACACCCCCTAGACAGCTGGACTGTTTTCAGTGAGCGCTCCATCGGTGGAGATCGATGGAGCGCATGATGGAGTGCTCCGTGATGGGCACACATAAGTACCCTGCCCGAAATAAAATAGCTTAAAAATATGGGGAAAATAGTGAAAAAATAGATAGGGAAAATATATTTTTTGACTATTTTTTCAATGGAAAAATAGAGGAAAAATAGCGTGGAAAAATAGTTAAAAAAAATATTTTTTTCATACATTATTGGAACCGAAATCTCTAGTTAAAAAATATATTTTTTGACTATTTTTTTCAATGGAAAAATAGCGTGGAAAAAATAGTAAAAAATATATTTTTTTCATATATTATTGGAACCGAAATCTCTAGTTAAAAAATCCTATAGACAGAATTTCTATAGGTCCCATAGAGACCCATAGGTCTCTATAGGTTTCTATATGGAAATGGTATATGGGGCACCCATAGAAATCCTATGGGGGTCTATGGGACTGATAATCCTGTAGGTTCTATAGGTCTAATAAGAAATCCTGTAGGTTTCTATAGGACCTATAGAAAATCCTAAAAGGTGTCTTATAGGACCAATAAAGAAATAATTAACTATTCTAAGATTAATATAAGAAGAAATGCTGTGGGTGTCTACAGGAACAATCACATGACATTATTAATTAATTATTAATGCTAATTTCATTAATTCTATCTTGTAATCATATCCTATATCCTACTCCTATAAATCCTATAAACCTACATCCCATGTCCTATACCTAGCTACTAAGCAATTGTATCACATTCATTATATATAGGGACATAGTTGTAGTGCTATAAAAAAATGGTTACTGACTAGATTACACTTTTTTATTAAAATTAATTTACACTTTAAAAAATTGAAATATGAAAATGCCTTTTGAGATTGTGTACAACATTACAATAGTTTAATGTAAGTAAAATTTCTATCACAGTTCAAATCTTAATCCAAAATCTAAATGTATTTATCTATTTCCACTAGTTTTCATATTTTAGATTGTTATTCATGAATATTCATGATTGATTAGGACCTATAGAAACCAATAGAAACCAATAGAAACATCAAAAAACCAATAGGACCAATAGAAACCAATAGAAACATCCAAAAACCAATAGGACCAATAGAAACCAATATAAATATCCCAAAACCAATAGAAACCAATAGAAACAACCCAAACCCAATAGTACTGTTTTTAGAATCTATTAGTTTCATCATTGGATTGGTGTATGGGATCCATTATAGGAATCCAATAGAAACCAATAGGACCAACAGGATAGTAGCATGGCCCCTTGAATTATTGAATGGGCTTTACTGGATTTTCTATGGGTTTTATGGGTTTTTATGGGTGCACATTTGAACAGCTGTGCTTCATATGGAACTTCTATGGGTTCCTATAGGAAACCAATAGAAACCTACAAAACCATCAGAAACCATTAGGAATTTCCTATTGGTTTTCTATGGGTCTCTATGGGATTTTCGACCTGGGTATATTTTTTTACTATTTTTTCATTTCTACTGAAAAAATAGAAAAAATATATATAGCATAAAATACCCCATTTCTACTGAAAAAATAGAAAAAATATATATAGCATAAAATACCCCCCTCAAATAGGTAGAAAATATATTTTTGAACTATTCTTTTACTATTCTTTCTTTCTATCAAAAAGAAAAGAAAATGTAATTTGCAATATTAGAAGTACAAAAAATAGCTTAAAAATAGTTAAGTAATTTGCAGTCTAAAAAGTATTAGAAGTACAAAAGATAGCTTAAAGATAGTACTGTAATTTGCAATATTAGAAGTACAAAAAAAAAGTATGAAAATAGTTATTGCAGTCTAAAAATCTATAGTAGACAATGTTTTAAAAATAGTTTTAAAATAGCCTATCATGTGTGCAGAAGAAAAAAAATAGGTTAAAAATAGTTCCGTAAAAATAATATTTTGAAAAAATAGCTTTAAAATAGTTATTAATAAGAAGCTGGCCGGGAAATAGTGAAAAAATAGTCTATTTATTTTCTAGTTTTCAAAAAATAGTATGGACATAGACTATTTTTTTTCTATTTTTCAGCGAAAATATGAAAAAAATAGAGCTATTTTTTTTTTAATAGGAGAAAAATGGGGGAAAAATAGGGAAAAAATATATTTCTGTTAGCCGGAAAACGGGCAGGGTAATTCCTCCGCTTGTAATGTATGCCTTGATTAGAAATATTAATATAAAATCGATTAATTGTCCTCAGTAAATTTAAAACACGTAAATGGTGTTTGATAGACATACTCTTTCCAAATTAACACCTTAGCTGTAGTTGGATAGCCTTTTATTATTTTATTATTTTTAAAGGATTTATTTTATCACTGGAGCATCCACTGTTTCTATGTGCGAATCACAGAACTCCTAAAGAGTCTTTAGGAGTTCTGTGGTGCGAATGAGCGGAAATTTCGGCTAGCCTTGTTTCAGCCTAAATATCTTTTTTTTTATCGCCGGGAAAGTGCCCAAATGAGGTACTTCATTTGGGAGATTTTTATATTTTGCCTCTGTTAAACGATTTCTACCGAGCGATGTTCAAAATATGACGTTTAGACAACATTCGTTATAACACGTAAGTGAATGGGGCTGTGAATTACTTATGTGAGCCATGATATTATATGCATTATGCCTACCCAAGACGTTGATGGCGTGTGAGATTTGCACACATTTTTGAGTCGGGTATAGGTAAAGTGGATATAGCCATAGCGCGTGTATGTATATTACATGATTGTAGTAGCTGGCTGAGTGCGATAGGTTTTTCGTATGTGTCTCACCAATTGAGTTATCACAGAATCTTGGTCTCACATTTAAGAAAAAAGAAGACACGGCCAGAATCTGAACTATCGACTAGTGAGACCGGCATGCACGGAGATGGAGCATGCCGCGCCCTGAACAGGATGTGGTTTGTACCAGTTTGCACACGCTACCAAACTAGTATGAGCAAATGGTTTGTGTACGTCATATTGACATGTATACGTATAATCGTGTAAACTGTCATGACTACAGTATAGCAGAAGTCGAGCACACCAGAAATCACATGTGTTCAATCTCCGGCATGCAGGGCAGGGAGACTATCATGGAGCAAGTTTGCACCATGGTTTGCACACGCTACGAAACTAAAATGGTTTATGAGCTGAGCTATGAGGTAGGTAACTAGGTATGTCTATTTATGGAATAAACCGTAGCAGAAGACGAGTACACCAGAAATCACATTCTGTGTTCAATCTGCTATTACTATTACTTTACTAGAGCCTAGAGGTGTTATCCATCAAGCAGCATGCCTAACTGTCCCAAGTGTAGTAAACCAGTCTATTTTGGTGAGTCGTGTTTTATATTCGTATCTAGACGTTGTATGTGAAATATAACCGTATGCCATGATCACCGCACCCACTACATGTCGAGAGATCAGTCCACTGCTGTTGAGTGATTCGCGCCCACCTGTCGGCGTAGCGCTAGCTGGAGTCCATGTTCGAGTAGATACACGGCCACCTCCCCTCTTGCGCGATCTCTTTCGACTTTGGACTAGTGCAGCTTCACAATAGATCATATAATATGAATAACAGCTTTGAAATTATGGCCAGCTATGATACGATGGGTAGTTTTGAATGGAATGCTTGCAGCTGGTACTAGATATGTATTGATCTGGCATTGTTTATTATTATGCTTTATGGAATTATGCTTATAAATGCGTCCATGAAAACGACTACCGTAAAAAGGGTTGTTTTTTCACCACCAGCCGGGTAACCCTGGGATCTCATTTAGGGTATCAAAAACTGGAAAATTCTGAAAAAAGTGTATCAAATTCACTAGTATTGATGAGAAAAGATCCTCGAAAAGGGTAGGAAATTTTACAGTACCATTCGGGACTCGGTCAGGAGCAGGGCATCTGTAAATCTTCCCGTTGATTTTTTTCATGAATCCAAATTGACAGTTCTTTCCTATTTCAATTAAAATATCATTCTGTAAATATGCATTCAAAAGTAAATATTTGTCTTTAACTCTTATTTGGCCAAAAAAGGGCCAAGAAGAACCAATCCTCAAATAGGGCACGTACAATACATGTACTATACAAAATCTTAAAAATCCCTGTTACGGATCTAAAATTCAGAAATTTTGGGTGGGTTTCCCTGAATAGGGTATCAAAAACCTCTCGACTTAAATCCTCGTTTAGGTAGCTTTTCAGAAAGTCGTGGACGCGGATGCCGTACAGACCTCAATTAGACATAACCCCCAGGAGTATATAGTATATATACTATATTATACTATACTATACTATACTATACTATAGTAAAAGTATGATTGTGTGTGCTGCTCGGCCTAGTACTAGCTGGATAGACATCAGTGAATTAATCAGAGTTTAAACATGATGGCATTTAAATAGAATATTTAATTCATGGATATGAAATCACATTTTTTTTTTTTTTTTTTGGAAATCACATATTTATAGACTTACATGTATATCATCTATTTGGAGTCAGAAGAGCGTTAACTCTGTCGTAAATAGTGGGACTTCACGCCCTATTCTGGCACTATACAGACAATATAAGCTTCTAAATGTTTATGTAGAGGGCACCTTTGAAGGTTGGGGGTGGGGGGGGGGGGAGTTAGGTATTCTAATTTTAGTTTTTGGGCATTTTGAAAAAAAAAAATTGTGGATGGAACCGTACCTGTGGGGCTCCGGAACTTAGTGGGGGTGCATGCTGCTCAGCCCCCCCCCCCCATGTGTGTGAAATTATTGTTCAAGGAAAATGCAACCCTTCATACATGTATATTGGCATATGATCTGTATAATAATACAAAAGTGAATATTGTCTGTTTGGAGCCAGAAGGGCATTAACTCTGTGTTAAAGTATACATGTATATGAGTTAATGCCCTTCTGGATTCAGACAGACATGTTTGTTTACAAACTATATCAAATATTATTTTTATACTTGGTAGGGGAAAACAACTTTAGATCCCTCATCGTAAGATTGTTGCATTGGGTGTGTACACAACAAGAAAATGAATAGTTTTACTAGGGAAAGCCGTTTCTTGCCGTCTACTTCATTTTCCTGTTGACGTCATTGAATAGTTCATTTTTTCCCCCATCATTAGAGGGAAAAAGTGAACTATTCGTTTTTCTGCCCCCCCCCCCAATCGACTCACGACGTTCGCTCAGCCTGAGCGTGTACTACACATTGTCTATATATATATGCTTGTCTTGGTCTTTATGTTTGTCTTTTTGCCTCTGACGAAGATTCTGCTAGGATCGAAAGCTCAGGCCCCTTTTGACTCCATACTACACATTGTGACGACATTCATTTGCGCGTATCTATTGTTTTAGGCAGCACGGTGGTGATGATGTCATCATTACGTGTTTGATATCCGTGCAAATTCATCACTGTCTTCTTCAAACTGTTGGTGTATGTACGTGTGCGATACAGTGCAGATGATCAAGTAGTACTGGAATTAGGTTTTTGTTCATGATGATGGATATAAATCAAATACATGTATATACTGCCTACATATAGTCTTTGATTAAACTATGGCACCCTCGGCGTCACCTCGGCGACCATATTTCCAACCATAACCTCTCACGACAGTGTATATTTGTATTAGTTAGGGGGAGGGGGATGTCCACTTTATCTTGTCTGAAAACTTGATAGCCCTACAAAAGAAGAAAAAATGTTAATTTTCTAACTTGGGGGGGGGGGGGGAATCCCCTGTGCCCCCGGTTGGATCTCCTACTGGTGTATATATGATAATGAAGACATTAGGTTCGTCTATGTTGATGTAAGAAAAGCAAATGTCTACTTTATTTTTGGGAGTATACACCTGGGATTAACTGGGATGAAAACTTGATGCAGGATACAAATATTCACATTGACTGACATCATTGTTACATCAGAACAATTTCTATTTTGAGTAGTCTAGCTTTTAGTGAAGGAAGCTTTCTTAGGACAGTATCTATTATTTTTTCTTTACCCCTGTCTTTAGTTGACTTCCAAGATTATTCCTTTGCATACAATGGTTCCATCTGAGTTTTGTTGTTTTGTTTTGTTTTGTGGGGGGGGGGGGGTTGCAATGCTGTCTCGGATATTGAAAAAACAAGGAAATTGACCTCGATGTCTGGAAGGTAGGCTATGGTGACCTGATAAGGTCATGAGAAGTATTCCTTCAACATTGCCTCTCCAGGCCGCACCCTGTTGGTACATGAGTGGTCTACAATGTACATACCCACCCACGCAAGATTATATCCCTACCAATTATTCCAACAGCTTTATTAAAAAAGAAACCCTTTTTTTTTAGTTCCACTTGGTATGACATCAAAGAGAAATCTTGTATGCTCACACCTGCTGTTTATTCATCCGAAAATCTTTTCCTGTCCATTTTCCTCTTAATTTATTATTTGCAGCAGGTGAATGGTTGTATTACTCCATCTTGTCCAGTGTTCAGAATTTTCAAATAGCTTCATTCAAAAAGAAACCAACTTCTTTCTTTCTTCCATTTAGTGAGATAAAAGAGAATGCATGTATATATCATGTTTTATTCTCATTCTTTCCCTCTTCATTTTTTCTTTGTATCATTTGCGGCAGATGAAGATAGAAAATGAGCTCTATTGAACAAAAAATGAAAAGAAAACTTATGTGGAAAAAGAAGGGGATTGTGAACAGAAACAAAGAGAGACAAAGAATACAACTACAGAGAGAGAGAGAAAGAAAGAAAAGAGAGAGAGGGGGAATAGAGAGAGAGATAGAGAGAGAGAAAGGGTGAGAGATGAAGAAAAGAGAGGGGATGTTGAAAATAGATAACACAGTGACTTCAGCATCAAGATGAAGAAATTGAGAATTGGGAGAGAGCCTTTTCTTGCAGACTTCAGACATGACTCGAGCAGTTTTCTGTGAAAATCAACAGCATTTTAATGAGGCTACCAGATTAGGTTAAGTTAGGAATGTTTTCTCAAAGTCTAGACCCTGAGGCAAAAGAAAAACTGTCTGAAATAATTTTTCATGCATTCATAATTAAGATAACAATCATCTGACCTGACCTGTCATGACATGACATGAGTCTGAAAGATGAAGATTTTACTCTTTCTCTCTCTGCTTTCTCTCTCTCCCACTCTCTTTCTCTCTTTCTTTTTCTCTCTCTGCTGCTGCTCTCTCTCTCTTTCCCACTCTCTCTCTCTCTCTCTCTCTCTCTGTCTAGAAAGTCTGGCTCTGTCTCTTTCTCTTTGTATCCCAGTATCTTATAATCTCAGAATTGTGTTATTTGGGTGAAAGTTCAAGCACAGGAAGCTGATATGTATAGCCACCATGAGAACAATTAGTAGTAAATTTTGATGAGCTACTATTACAAGCATAAACAGAATCCTATGAAATATGAGAGAGTGATATCCACCCTTTACTGTTGATAAAGTATTTTTTTAATATGTTGCAGCTTTTTGTACTACAGACAAGTTTATGTTGCCCAGGATTATTTCCTGGACATTTTGTGTGGAAATGACTGGAATGTGAAGTTATGAATAGAAAATTGTAAATGATGTAAATGTTATGCAGTTGTGATTTTATACATGGTTAAATGTTAATTGCAAATTAGGGAAGTCAAAGTAACTTAAACCAAATTAAGCTTTATAATGAGGCAGATTCTTGTTCAAAATAAAACAATATTGCCATGCTCCAATTCACATAATATATCATACACAAATATTTATGATTATCCTAGATCTCAAATATTTAATCTCTGCTCTTTATATACCTGAAATGGTTACAAATATGCTCATGAAATTGCCCATGAATAATCAAATATTTGTGTAGTCAAGACAATATTTCATGTGTGTGCGTGTGTGGGGGGGGGGGGGGGGGTCAAATGCACAATGTACCCCATTCCCCCCCCCCCCCCCCTGGATTTTCCACTGGATCGATTCTTTGCCTATTATGATCAATATTCTTGTTTATGGTATCAGTTCTGTAGATCCATATATTTTTATTTTTGTGGGCAGAATTAGAAAATATTGACGGACTAGAAGTAGTAACCCATGTTGATCGTACTAGATATCACTGTTGAGAGCCAGGAGGGCATTTTGTTCATATGATTTTTTTTGTCAGATAAGAGATGATGAACTTATAGCTCTCAAGAGACAATATTTGATGTGTGGTTTGCTCAGGCATGTGGATCTAGGGAGTGGGCACACCATCAATATTTGTCAGAAAGTGGAGATGTTTTGATTGAACAGATTTATGGAATGGTGACATCTTCAGTTTCCCAGTAAACAAAGAATGAAAATAATCATATGCTGTCGCTGCCGCTCCACCACCACCTCCACCTGCTACTGCTACTAACAACTACCACCACCACCACCACCACCACCACCACCACCACTACTACTCAAAATGTAGTTGCTACTAGTATTGCTATTGATACCAAATATTACTCCTTCATTCATTTTACATATTTACTCTCATTATTTTTGCTGCTTTTGTTTAATATGGTGACGATTTATGAAGTGCGACTTAACCACTCCCAAACCACTCCCAAAAGAAGTAGACATATGTTTCTTATCCTCGCAAAGTCATACTTTCAGCCTATATTCTCTAAGCATTTTTGAGCATAGATATTACCCTTGCATTACAGATATTTGTAGGGTACAGAAATGCACAAAGGTTGCATGTACATGGTTAGAATACAGGCCGCTCTGATGACCTTATAACACAGCTGAGACTCGAGGAAAATTAAAATGATATTCCAATCAATATTATATGCAGGACTCTGGCTCTCATGCATAACAAATGTGTATTGTCATTTACAAATGGAAAACATTATCAACAATAAATGCAATTTTAAAAATGAGAGAGTTATTTACGCACCCCAGATTTAGCTAAATGTCCAATAACCTCAATAACAAAAGAATAGAAGTGTGGAGGTTCAATCATCATAAATTTCAGTGTGGACTTATTATCCCTATTTGCCTTCCAATTTCCAAGAAAATAGTCTAAAATAGTGATGATAATCCCAAAACAATAAAAAATAACTGTTGAATATTTTGTTCTTATCATTTTAATGTATTCAGTCTGAGTATCGCGACCGCGTAATCACATAAAAGCTTGAAAATATTGAATTATTTATGTATGGTGCTCGTGTGCTTTCCTCTGTATTTATTTTTGTGGTTCATATATATCCATGATAATTAATATGTGATATTTTGTGTTTCATTTAATTTTTGTATGATCAACTAACTTCAGCCTTTCTTCTGCAATTGTGTTGCCAAAGTAAAAATTGAACCTTACCATAAGTACTTGCTGTGGAGATATGATTGCCAAATGTGATATGTACCTTACTTCTCCCTCATATTTTTATTTGAATGTGCATGTATATTGTACATACTTGTGAGTATTGCATTGCATTGCATTGCGGCTTTTCCCTCATATGCTCTTCGTCTGTTCTGTCTATCTACTTACTAAGTAGGGCAGCCAATTAAAAAGTGCAAACTTGCTGGCAGTGATGGGTGTCAGAAAATGTATGAGTAATGCAAGGTAACATGAACCAGACACTGCCAGACAGAATAGAGGCATATTGAGTTTGAACTATACCAAGAATTTCCCTCAGACATTTAATGATAGACCAATTATAACTAATTGTGGCTGATGTAAAGGTTAAAGTTTCAATTAAATATCTGAAAGAGATGACAAGAGAGAGAGAGAGGGGGATGGAGAGAGGGAACTTTTTTTTTTTGCAAAAGACAATGTTTTATAGCATCTGGGCGCGGCCTGTTGTTCATATTGTTTGAAATAAGTATCGGCTGTATGCTCCTTTATCAAAACTGAATAATTTTGATATTTAAAAAAGAATATTCCATAGAAAACAAATTATTTATCGAGAATGAATTCTCACGTGTAGTGATCTTCAAGAATTAAATACTGAGTAACTTTCTTAGTCTTGAAAACCCGCTTTCGCCCAAAATTTTCAGAGAACCATGTCTCTTTATTCAAATCAACTTATGTACAAGTGTTGGCAAAATAACCGTAGAATAATACCATGTTTTGGGACTGATTTTCAAGCACCCAAGACTTTGTTATTTATGAGAAAATTTGTTGCGTTTATGAACCCTGAAATGTGTACCTGCATGAAGCGACCCTCTTAGTCTTAACCTGATAATGTTGAAAAGTGGTCCATCAGTACCCTCTAATTGTCAATATTTAATCTGTGGGCAGGCTACAAGTTGACCTGACTGGTACTTCAAGATTAACTGATAGTGTGGACATAGTAACAGGGTCTTCTAGTGTCACCTAGGTGCAAAGGGAGGGGTGTTCACATAGAAAGTCAAAGTATGTTTTAAAGCAAGCAGTGCCAGATGACTTTACGATCTGTACTCTGCCTGTTGGATAAGTATCAGGGTGACAGAGATGTACATGTAGGGGAAGAAATGGAGATACCGGTAGATCTGGGAACTGGAATCAAAAGGAAGAGAGGTCGGGGAAAGAGAAAGGTTATACTCTGATTATAACTGTATAATATACAGGCCAATTGTTATGAAAAATTGATTTGACCTGATACATTTCAGTTATAGTAAAACAGTGAAGTATGAAAAGCCGGAACATGCCTATTTCAACTTCGCAGTTTGTAGTAAGTGACCATTTAAGTGGATTTTCCTTGAGGCATTTATGTCTTCTGATTTTCAAATTTGAAACTTTGTTTACAGACTGAAAGAATATAGTCTGAACAGACTTCTGTCACTCTACAAAGCTACCATATATTTGTGTATTTTTGTGTTTACCTATCTCCATATCAGCATCTTTAAATGGGAGATAGGGTGGTAGGGTTTTAATTGTCTCATTATGGCCAATTTGAAGGCTGTTTGCCAGGAAAAGGTGATAGTTGCTAGACAGGAGAGGCCTTTTCAATATATAGTGGTGATGACATCATCAGGTGTACAACACTTTGAGGTGTCATGAGGAAAATTGAGAGAGAGAGAGAGAGAGAAAAAAAAATAAGAGAGAGAGAGAAAGAGAGAGACATGGAGTGGGGTGGAGACTGGAGAGGTAGAGGAAGAGAAAGCAAGGATCTTTGATAAACTGATAACTCCTTGGAGAAAGTAAACACAGAAAAAGTCAGATGTTCAATGAGAATAGAGAGATAGAGAATGAGAATGAGAATGAGGGAGGGGGAGAAAGGGACCTAGACCCCGTTTACAGTGCAGGGCCGGGCCGAGCCGGGCCTCGGCCCGGCCCTAATTGCGGTACTCGGCCCCTCAATTTTGTGCGTTTACAGTGCGGGTCTCGGCCCGGCCTAAATTATAACCTTTCGATATGTTGTCGTAGTGGCGCTCTGCATGTAAACAAACGTTTATTTTGTTTAACTTACATTGGGTTTAGCCTTTAGCCGTTAAGCCTAGGTATGGTAGGTGTCGAATCAGCAAACAAAAATTATCTTACCGAAGTTGATCGACGAAATCTTTCGAACGAAGCAGCACAAGAGATGAACTATGATAATTGAATTAAAAACACTAGACTTGACTTTTATTTACACGGACAAACTTTGGAAATCTCAGCAGAAAAGACAACAAAGCAGGCCTTACAACGTTAACTCAACGCTCAAGTAAGGCTTCATATCCGATGATGTCATGATCTCTGCACTTCCGGGATCGCATTTGGTACCGCATTTGGGCCCGCGTGCGTTTACAGTGAAAGAAGGCCGGGCCGAGACTACCTCCAGAGCTGGTCCAAATGCGCGGCCGCTTTTGGTACCGCATTTGGCCTTTTGAGCGTTTACAGTAAAGTTTAGGCCGGGCTCGGCCCGGGCTCAGCCCGGCCTTACTCTCACTGTAAACGGGTCATAGAGAGAAGAGACCAAGAGCAAGCACAGATGAAGCACAGAAATATAATTAATGGATGATATTGAAGATACACAGTAACTTGATAAATAAAAAATATTTTTGGGTGGGGAAGGAGGAGGATTGAGAGACAATAGAGGGAGAAAAGGGAGCAGGTACTTGGATAATATACATGTATTCACATAACGAGTACTGGTAAAAAAGAAATTGTTTAGACTGTGTAGGTACGTGGGCGGTTAAGGGGGAGGGGCAGATTGTGCTATGTTCTTGCACTTCAATAAATTTCCACCCTTGTTTCACTGGCAAACATTAAACATCAAATATCAACCATAACTCTTGTTGAAATGATCTGTCATCATCGTAATTCCATAATGCTCCTGATGAGTGATCAATATTCAGCAGTGTATCCCGGATGTAACTACTAGGCACGGTCCAATAAATAAATAATCCTAATAATCATTCAGTCAACCACCACTTCTAAAGAACTTGTCAAACATTTACGTCAAACACTTAACTGCATTATGCGGTCACACCCTGACGTGGCATACCTTTCCTTTGTTTAAGCAAGATTATTGTGCAAAGCCATCCAGAATAGCTGGATTATAATAAATTCCATATTCAAGTGGACTGTTGATATGCTTTAACATACAGAGTGAGGTAAATCAAATTGGCCGTTGTCATTCCATAGTACTGATGTTAAAGTCTATACTTATGTTTATTAAAAAAAAATAAAAAGTCACTTTTGGGGGGGGGGGAGGGGGTGCTGAAACAAAAACTGATTCAAAGTTTTTAAATACATGTATTAAAAATGAAGACAATGAAAATTATGAATCGTCGTGTATGGAGCAAATGAGAGAGGAGCTCACAAGATACGTCATGGAGTTGCCAATTTGTGTTTGATTGATTACAACTTCAAAATTTCATAACATCCTTATTTCTCATTGGATTTTGCTTAAACTTTCATTGATATGTTTAAGTTTTTTTCTTCCTTTAAAACCAGCTTAATATCGGGGTGGACTTTCCCTTTGGGGTTAAAAGCACAATCAGATGGAGCTCGTTAGAGGAATCAAGCTCCTCTCCAATAATTTCAGGAGTAGCCACTTCTGAATTTGAACCGTCCTGATCAAGATCATGCATGTGGACAGATTATTTCTGGATTTGCTATAGTCACAGTGAAATAAAAGAAAAAATAAATACCGCTTTTTGTCAGATCGTTCTTTTTCAGTTTTTCTGGAGCTCATTTCGATCTTTACAGAGCCAATAGACCGCTTCTGTAATGTATAAAAATTTATGCACATATTCGCTGAGCACCTAGTGAGCTATTCCATGAACCTGCTTTTTATAAATGAGCCTCAATGCTTGGAATCCAGTTTGCATACATTATTTGTTGCTATGTCTCCGGCATGCTTTCAGGTTGTCAAGAACAACCTCTGTTTGAAAAGTATGCATAGAATTTGCATACATTACCGAAGCGGCCAATTGCTCACTGCTCCTGTGTATTTCTTTCACTGAAGCGCATTTGTAAAAATGCTGGCACCAGATGTTGTCTTCTGAACTCTAATGCCTACAGCTGTTGTGATGAATAGGCAGTTTATATTTAGCATACTGAAGATTTGAAACATGAGGAAAACATATATTTGTAAATAACTGTGTATTACACAAATTTGATATTGTTTCATGAATGGGGTCAGATCAATAAAGAAAAAGTGTATTAAAAAATATCTATACAAAATGATAAACTATAATGCACAAAATAATAAAATTTACCTTATGGGGAAAATGCACAAAAATGCACAAAAAGCATTCAAACCTTGCTAGTTCTAGTGAATGCGCATTGCCCTTACCAAAAAAGAAATCTATTGATTGTGAACAGCCCTTGACACCATTTAATGGAATGGCCAGCTCCAATTCATCTCTAAGCTCAAAGAATTTCACAGCATTAAGTGAAAGCATTGTTTTCATTATTTGTTTTCCCTTCATACATGTTTACACTAGACTCGGGTGTACACCTGTAGTTGTGTAAAGGCTGTAGAAGTACATGTAAATGCTTTACATGAATTTTATATATAATTTACCTGATATTGAAAATATGATCAGCCTGTTTTCTTAAATTCTGCTTAAAGGTTTATGTAGTTGTCATATTGTTAAAACTCCAGTAGAGAAACCTGTGGTAATGTCAGCATTTTTTTCCCCGAATTGTGTTTTGAAAATTCCCTAAAAATCAAAGAAATACATCTGTGTTATCTTTTAAAACACAGTCCTTGATAAAGTAATTTTTGTACAATAAATGTTATACTTTTATTATACATTTTCAAGCACCTCAGAGATTGATTTATGAACATTTAACGGGGTAACCTCGCTAATCATAAGGACCGCTATTCATAAGGACCACTTATTCATAAGGACCGCTATCCATAACGCGTGACTAAATGAATAGCAGTTTTGTATGAATAGTGGTGCTTATGAATAGCGACCAAACTATAGACAAATTACCTCGCTATTCATAAGGACCTCAGTTCATAAGGACCACTATTCATAAGTTCATAAGGACCGCTATTCATAACGCGTGTTAAATGAATAGGGTTTTTCTATGAATAGCGGTCCTTATGAATAGCGAGCGGACCCGCACTTAACATATGCTTTATCTCTCAAGTCTTTTTAAATCATTGATCATATTTAACCCTCTGAATAATTTGCTTTTGATGAAACCTAATGGAAATGTATGTTCATTGAGAATCAAATCTTCTCGGAGGGTTAGGTCAGGAAGTAAGGCATATAAAGGAATATAATGCATCTCTCAACAACAACAACAGCATGTCATGAAAAGTACAGTATCAGAGGAATTGGCTGGATTCCTTTTCAGTAGGGATTTTATTGTCAATTAAGGAACATTTATCCTGTGGTGTTTCGTTGATGGGCATGTAGATGTGAGTGGGATTCTCTCTATGTATCCTGGCAGGCGTACAGAGCCAGCAGACTGAGAATGATGAAAGGCATAATTATGTCTTCTGATGCCAAAAAATGTGATGGTTGAATTCGATTAGAGGGATGTGTCTGATATGGCTCATTGAGGTTATAATTTAGAAACATGAAGTAGCTCTAAAATGGAAGTAGTTTATTCTCTTTAATAATGCCTGTATCATTTCTGAAACCTGTTGACTTCCACCTTTAATAAAATATTTTCTTACGTGGTAGTGAATGCCATCTAACCATCCAACTTAGATCTTGCCAAAGCATGGCAAGTTATTCTGAAATAAAGGAGGAAAACATCAGACAAGCAATTAGAAAGTTATACATTTTTGAAAGTTGTAATCACTATACACATGGGAATTTCAAATTGGCAAAATAGGTAATGTCACTGTGATGTGGCTGTGGCCAACTCCCCCATTTGCTCCTACATACAAATGACTAAAATGTAATTTTTTTACTAAAAATATCTTACTCATCTTTTTCTTTTATATATTTTTGAGTACTACCCTGAGGGAAAAGGTGCTTATGAGAAAACCACAAATTAATGATATTTTAGTGTACGACAAACAGGAGAGTTGACCACCGATATGTCACAATTGACTCACCAAATTGCCGCATTTGACTTTTGCATAGATTTTAATAGTGATCTCCTTTTTCAAACATCAAAATAACTTTCTTATTCCTTGTCCGATTTCTTTCAAACTTTCACCATCCTGTTTTATTTTCATGCCTTCACACGAATCATCCTAAATTTTAGTCATTTGTGAATTCCCCTGCATGGAAATAAGCTTTATTATATATCTTTGTTACTATTGTCTTTTGCTGGAGCATAGTCTAGTCATATCCAGACTCCAGACTGTACCAGAACTTATCTAGTCTGTTTTCAAAATGTATGAGACTACTAGCTTCTTAGATGCTATGGTTGAAGGACAGCTGAGCTGCTTGATTGATAATCCATAGAATTGTGGCTAGGAAAGCTCATTGATTAAAGATGAAAGAAGCAGACATGAATGGCAGCTTATTTCCTCTATATTAAAACTGATGTACATATTGGGTGTAGGTTATGAACCATCAGTATATTAGCAAGGGAAAGTTCTGAGATATCAGTGATTCCTATAATATTAACGTCAGAAACATATTACCAAAAATATGATTTATTATTCATTATAAAATTAGTTTCATTTGTAAAGTGCTATTACGGTACAAATTGTCTTTGTTTTTGAGTGCTTTACATCATTATTTATCCCTGGTCTCTGGTTTTCAAGCCTACTCAATATGTGCTTCATCTCTCTGGGTAGTTGCCATTATATTATGTAGGATAATGGCAAAATGTCTTAAATCACAATATGGCTTTCTGCAAATGTTACAGCTTCTCATTCTTTCCTGGTTTATAGAGAGTGGCACTTGTACATCAATTTGCTGAAGCACAGTGTACTCTGCGTGAGATTTGAGCCTAGGCAAGTTATTCTATACTTGGTGACATTTCCAATTTTCCGTGAGACTCTGGAACCATCCTGTAGATCTTCAATACAGCAACAAGCTCAAGTGTGCATTGTTTCCCCTTTTAACATGACTCATTGCAGTTGATGGGATTTCCCATTTCACTCCAGATCCAATATGGTTTGGTCACTCATCCTATTTAGTATTAAGATTATCCCTTGCCATAATTTAGCACTTAAGTCAATAGAGAAGGAAATGTTTGAAAGTTTTAGAAAATACCTTTGACATGAATTAATAATTTTTACCACTATTTCATCCTAATTTGCTTCACGTAATCTTTCTTTTATTCTTCTTCTTTGCTCCTTCTTATCTGACCTTTGCTTTTTTTCTGTCCAGTCATTTTCCCTGTCTTGTGTTTTTCTCTTTTAAATTCCTCTTCTTTCCAACCTGTCACTGATCGTATTTGATATTAGGATTATCCTTTACCTCTGACACTCAAATTAGAGAAGGAAAAGGATAGGTCAACAAACATGCCAAATTAAGGACCTTTTGTAAGTTTAGAATATCCAGCCTTTAAAGATAAAGTTGAGCTCTGGTCATGAGAATGAATTGTGAAAGAAACCATCTCAAAGCAATTGGGAAAGGTTGATTATGTAGCACATAAGAATTGGTGTATGCGGTAAGGTTTTGGAATCACCAAAATGATAAGAAATTGACTCAGTCCTGCAGAGAGTCACATGCACTGCACACAGAAATGTGTATATGGGACTACACGCAAATGTTCAGCCCGAAATATTTCAGCTGTTTCTTGTCATATTTTGAATGTGAGGGCATTTGAAGAGCAATCCTTTTCAGGGGAAATATCTACTATGATAATCTTCCAAACTAACATAAGAATGAGAAAGCTCACAAATTATATTTCACCTTTCCCAGAACTAAATCTTCTCTTTAATCATTGGAAAGACCAGAACCCTCGGATCCATTGAGTGTTATAACATCAAATGTTTAAAACAGATCTTATTTAGTGTTTGATTTGAGTAAAGAAAATATGAAAGTGATTGAATTGTGCACAAATTTGTGAAAACAATGAGAAAAATCACATTTGAAAGCTTCAGCCCTCTGGGAAAAGGTTATCTCTCATGGTGTTGAATTATTGATTTGCCTTTTTGTATTTCTTTGTTTATTAGTGTTTTTGATAAATTCACGAGGGGGAGATTCCAAAATAACCTGTAAATTTCTTCTTTCTTTCTTGTGCAAAATGTTTTGCTTTAATGTGTCCCAAACACTTTGGATGCAATGAAACAGAATCTTTAATGATTGACCTTGTGTATGAAATGTGTGTCCAGACTATACAAACCTTCAGATTCTTAAGATTGTCATGGAGTAATTGAATCATTTCACAATTTTCCCCCTTTTCTGTCAATTTTTCCATCTTACAGTTGAGGAGGCAAAAGCCCTTGGCAAAGTATGGCACAAGGCGTGTTTGAAGTGTTCATCATGCAACAAGACGCTAACGATCGGAAACTTCTCGGATGTAAGTACCACATCCTGACAATCTACCATCACACTAAGTTGCGGTCAGCGGATCATGTTAACATGAAATGTCTGCTCGGAAATAAAATCAAAAGGGTGTTCACAGAGTTTGAGTTATCGGTATCCTTTTGCCTCAGAATTATCTAGTTCATAAATCCTCTGGTGCAAGGGTTAATATTCATAAAAGTGAAATGAAAAACAAGATGTTACCTAAATAGAACAGAAATAGAATGGCATCGATATCTCCGTACCCAAAAATAGAGTTAACCTGTTGACTGCTCAAGTATCTTATTCCCATAGACTTAATACAGGACCCACCTGGTTCCCATAGGTAATGGGTTAACTGTTACATGTCGTTTTTCTGATGATTCATAATTCTGAAGGTTCTTGTTTCTGAAGGTTCGTTACTCCGACGTTTTCTTACTGCGATGGTTCGCAATTC
Organism: Heliocidaris erythrogramma; assembly: GCA_025617745.1. Classification (NCBI taxonomy): domain Eukaryota; kingdom Metazoa; phylum Echinodermata; class Echinoidea; order Camarodonta; family Echinometridae; genus Heliocidaris; species Heliocidaris erythrogramma. The sequence goes on along the minus strand of CM046872.1, from coordinate 5,331,660 downwards.
CCGAAAATGAAATAGGGTTCATAATTCCGAAAATGAAAAAGGGTTCTTATTTCCGAAGGTTTGTAATTCCGAAAAGTTGCATATACGTAGGGCTCTATTGCATTTTTGGAATTACAAACCTTCGGAATTATGAACCCTTTTTCATTTTCGGAATTACGAACCTTCGGAATAGTAAACCTTCAGAGTAATGCATCAAATGTTCGTAATTATGAACCTTATTTCATTTTCGGAATTATGAACCCCCTGCTATGGGAAATTTGTGTTTCGGAATTATGAAACTTCAGCAATTATGAACCTTCGGAAAAATGAACCGGAGGAAAAACAAACCTTCAAGAAAACAAGTACCACCCCCCCCCCCCCCCCCCCCCCCCCCCCCCCCCCCGGTTAACACCCATTTGCTTCTCAGATGACAAAATTGAGAATGATTTAAGTGTGAGATCCTGTTTAGAACATGCGACCATTAAGAGCATTATAATACATTTCCTTGTAAGACATTATGAGTAGGTACATGAATAGTGATAAATATGAAATTAAGAAATGAATAACCCTTGCAAAGATGATATTTTTGGGGTCATGTATGAATCTCAGCTCACAGCCAAATATACGGATGTTTTTTTCCGCAAGATTGATATTTTGTCATCAGAACAGCATTAAAATTACACTGTCAGTTTAAAAGATTTGATTTATTCTTGCCCTCATCAAGCACGGCAATGTCGTAATGGTAATTGTGCTTTCCTTGGGCATTAGCAGACTTGAGATTTAGTTAAATTGGAACATATGAATTATATTAATGACTTATTGTTGGTCAAGAAAATGTAGGTCTTTCACCTTTTACAGAACAGCTAAATGTAGCTGCCACTGAAGGGTATGCTTTAATAATAGAAAAAAGTTTCAGCCACTGTAGAGATACACTCTCTCAGAGGGTTACTTTTGTCTGATGCCATTGTGTAGGTCAGAGATGCAAAGCATTATGGGATAGATGAATCATCATGGCTCGTCAGCTGTAATCACCTTTTGGCATTGTGTGCTGCAGGCATAGTGAAGTGTTAGCCTTGAAATGCTCATTCAATCCATCTGGTGAAAAGGTGTATACGTTATCACTGTGCATTTTAGGGAACGTCGTATGTGAATGGGAATCAATATTCCATAACAATTCAATAATTCTCGTATATGGCAAATCATACAAAAGCAGACATTATGAAAACTTTGGAGGAAAGCTTGTAACAATGTAAACTTAGTTCTTCTTCTGGAAATAGGGGCTCTTTCTGGATTTTCATAGATATCAGGGGCAAATTATACATTCATATTTCTTTAGTCAGTTTAGTAGAGTTTTTTTAGAGCTTTCCTGATAATCTCTCTCTCTCTTTTTTGTACCTTTTTCTTTTAACTGTCCATATAGGATAAGAAAACTATAAAGTTTTTAAAGTTGTGATCAATGAAATACGAGAGGATACCTCTTTGATTTCCTTTGCAAGCTCTCTTTTTTGTTTTGCACTCAAAATTTTATAAATTCTCATTCTAATAAGAAAATAGTTATCATACCTGTACCTGAGATACATTAGACACATGTTTTTATAGGTTCTAGGACTCCTACCCCCTGGACAACCACCCCCCGGATAACCACCCCTAGGATAACCACCCTCTAGGACAACTACCCCCCAGGACAACTACCCCCTAGGGCAACCACCCTCTAGGACGACTACCCCCCCTAGGACAAGTACCCCCCGGATAACTACCCCCTAGACAACTACCCCCTAGGACAACTACCCCCGGATAACTACCCCCCCGGATAACTACCCCCCGGACAACTACCCCCTGGACAACTACCCCCCGGACAACTACCCCCTGGACAACTACCCCCCGGACAACTACCCCTGGACAACTACCCCCCGGACAACTACCCCCTGGACAACTACCCCCCGACAACTACCCCCCGACAACTACCCCCCGACAACTACCCCCCGACAACTACCCCCCGACAACTACCCCCAGAGAACCACCGCCTAGGACAACTACGGGGGTTGTATAAGGTGCTCAAGGCGCTCCAGTATTACCCCGGCTCTAGCTAGGCTACCACATTCGGTGCTCACAGCATTCAAGGAATTCCTTCCTACTGGTACCCATTTAACACCTGGGTTGAGAGTGGCAAATGTAGATTAATGTCTAGTGCCGTGCCGGGGTTCGAACCCACGACCTTTGCATCTCCAGTCAAGTGTTTAAACCACTCGACTACGATAAGATATGATCTTTAATCAACAACCAAGAAAAGAGGGTATTGAAATTTCCTCAACCTTTCACTGTCCGTTTCTTCCTAATATTGACACCAACTTGATATAATTGGACTTAATCCCTACACCTTTAACCCGTTGCCAACTGGAACCAGGTGGTCCCTGTACAAAGCCTATGGGAATTACAGAATTCAGTATTCAACGGGTTAAGAGTGCTATTCTGGAATTTTAAAAATAGTTGGAACCTAAGAATGTGAATGGGAAGAGATTCTAAATTATGCATTCATATCTACTGTGATAAGATAGGCGAGTATAGAATGGGTATTGTAAGTACAAGATCAGCAGGAAGCAATTGAGAGAGGTTTGCTATATTTCTCTTGTTACTCCGGATGGGTGGACTTCCTGAGAAATTCTATCATTGGAAATTTGGAATATTGAAGGCATCAAGTTGTATGAAGAAACTGTTATCATTTATGGCCAATTCTTCAAGGATAATTTGAAGTGGTGTATAAGTAAGAGCTTGCCAGCGTAAGAATATAAACAAATGAAAACAAGGATGTTGTCAGTTGAGAGCCAGAAGGGCTTGAAATATACAATTTGTGGCTCTCAGCAGATGATATGTACTGAAAGCCAGAAGGGCATTAACTCTGTGTTAAAAGTATATATGTGACCCTCCACCACAAAATGACCAATAAGTCAGAAATTTTGTTTTTTTAATTTCAGCACAGTTTGAAAGCTTAGATTCTAAGCTTTAAAATGATATACATTTTAAAGCTTAGAATATACAACTTGTCTTCTTTCGACTAAGCAAACCCTTAAAAGTACAATGATAATGTCAGAGTATCAGACAGGGTAATGACCAAAACAATAGAGAAAACGAGCTCTAAAGAAGCGTGACCATTTAAGAGCGCCTAATCTGTGTCCTATTGTTTGTCGAACAAAAGGTTGAGTCAAAACTCCAAAGCTTACTTTGTGAAGTACTCATTGGATTGGGTTGAAACTTTCCATACCTTCAGAATAGATATATTTCTTTCCTTCTATAGATTTTGAATATCAATATCTGTTTGGCGCCAGGAGGGCGTTATCTCACATCTTTTGTACAGAATTAAATGCCCTCCTGGCTCCAGACAGACGAAATTGATTCTATCCAGAATCGGTCTGAATTTTATAGGATGCAGCTATTTATTAAAGTAAGAAATACAAGTTCACACGTGGGAGAGGCTAGAATTCTGGATTTCCATTTCTAGTTGAATTGCTATCCATATGCCATGATGTTGGCCCCTGCCCCCTCTCTTTTCTCTCTCTTTCTGTTTCTCTATTTCTCCGTTTCTCTATTTCTCCCTTTCCCCTTTTCTCCCTTTCCCCTTTTCCCCCTTTCCCCTTTTCTCCCTTTCCCCTTTTCTCCCTTTCCCCTTTTCTCCCTTTCCCCGTGCTCCCTTTCCCCTTTTCTCCCTTTCCCCTTTTCTCCCTTTCCCCTTTTCTCCCTTTCCCCTTTTCTCCCTTTCCCCGTGCTCCCTTTCCCCTTTTCTCCCTTTCCCCTTTTCTCCCTTTCCCCTTTTCTCCCTTTCCCCTTTTCTCCCTTTCCCCCTTTCTCCCTTTCCCCTTTTCTCCCTTTCCCCTTTTCTCCCTTTCCCCTTATCTCCCTTTCCCCTTTTCTCCCTTTCCCCTTTTCTCCCTTTCCCCCTTTCTCCCTTTCCCCTTTTCTCCCTTTCCCCTTTTCTCCCTTTCCCCTTATCTCCCTTTCCCCTTTTCTCCCTTTCACCTTTTCTCCCTTTCCCCTTTTCTCCCTTTCCCCTTTTCTCCCTTTCCCCTTTTCTCCCTTTCCCCTTTTCTCCCTTTCCCCTTTTCTCCCTTTCCCCTTTTCTCCCTTTCCCCTTATCTCCCTTTCCCCTTTACTCCCTTTCCCCTTTTCTCCCTTTCCCCTTTTCTCCTTTCCCCTTTTCTCCCTTTCCCCTTTTCTCCCTTTCCCCGTGCTCCCTTCCCTTTCCCTTTTCTCCCTTTCCCCTTTTCTCCCTTTCCCCTTTTCTCCCTTTCCCCGTGCTCCCTTTCCCCGTGCTCCCTTTCCCCTTTTCTCCCTTTCCCCTTTTCTCCCTTTCCCCTTTTCTCCCTTTCCCCTTTTCTTTCCTGTCCTCCCTCTCTCCCCTTATAAAATTCCCTTATACATGTACCATTCATTGTTCTTTGTCACTCTCTCCTAGTCCTCTCTCTTTCCTTATCACTTACTTCATGCCTCCTCCATCTTAAATATTCCCCAGGCTCTAACTTCTTCCTGTCAATCTATTATTCCTTCCTTATATCATTTCCACTCTGTATTCCTCACTTGTCACTCTTCTCTTTCACCTATCTCCTTCTCTCACTCTCTCTTTCTCTTTCTCTCAACCATGCAATACCTTCATTCTGTATTGTTTTTCTTTGCGTATCCCTTACAGAAAGATAACCAGCCGTACTGCAACCCATGCTACCAGAAGAACTTTGGTCAGGCAGGTAAGTCATATTGATACAAATACAAACTTCATTGTGATCTTTATATCTCTTCCTGTCTAGTGCCCCAACTCATCAAACTGGTTCTACCCACTTTTCATTTTGTGATTACGCTTTGACATACAATAATTATACTAGCCTACTAGGTTGGACATGTGTTGGTTCTGATTTAACTTCACTTTCTCTCTCTCTGTCTCTGTCTCTCTCTCTCTCTCTCTCTTTCTCCTTTCTATTTATCTTCCAGTCTCTCCTTTTGCGGATTTCTTCCCTCTTTGTTTGTATTGCAATCCATCTCACACCTGTTTTCCGAGTTGAATCATTCTCTAGCTCTCTCTCTCTCTCTCTCTCCTGTTCATACCTATCCCTCCCTCTGTCTTGTCTCTGTTTCTCTTTGTGATTTTTCATGTTAAATTGTGTCTAGTTCATTCTCTGTCTATTTTTTTGATCTCTTTCCACTATCTCTATTTCCTCACTTCCTCACTATTATCGCTATACCTTCCTCTGTTATGTCAATACCACACATGTTTGTTCTGTACTGGCTGCAAATAAAGCTGATAATATTCCAGATTTGATTGTTGACACTTAATGAACACTTGAACCACGCCCGAGCAATCAACTTCCTATGCATCCCTTTGAACATGAATTTATGATCAAAGGTCTCCCCGATCACTGTTGGAGTGGAGGGAGGGCACAACCAACTCGTGCCTCCTTTAAAACCCAATCGATAACCTTAAAGATAAAGTTGAGTTCTGGTCATGCAATCAAATTGTGAAAGAATCTGTCTCAAAGTAATTGGGAACGGTTGATCATGTCTGCATAAGAATTGATATGTACTGTGAAATTTTGGAATTATGAAAATGATAAGAAAGTGCCCAATCTCGTTGAAAAGTACATGCACTTTATGCAAATATGTGTATATGGGACTGCACACACATGTGCTATGACTGTTCGAATATGAGGGCATTTGAAGAGCAATCCTTTTCAGGGGTCATTTCTACTATGGTGTTCTTCTAAACTGACATAAAAGAAATGAGAAAGCTCAGACATTATTTTCACCTTGCCCAGAACTCAACCTTCTCTGTAAGTACAAACTCCAATAATATGCCCCTCCACATTTCATTGCTTGTCGGATATTTCTTTTATTAAATTAGCACCAAAAAAGGTGATAGCGGTAACCCACTTTTTTTTCCTTGCCAGAGAATTTTTCTTTGTAAATTAGCACTAAAATGTGCTAATATATTTTTGTTCATTTGTCAGATATTTTTCGGAATTGTGCATCTCCTCTTTTCCAAAATCCTGGAGCCGCCCCTGCATCTGATGCTATTAAATTTTTTATGCATAATCTTCTGCACGTACATGTACTTGTTAAATCTGTTCTGTTTTATGGCAGGCCTGCATGTCTCCTAGTGAATCTCGTATAAGATTTATTGAATATGTGATAGCATAGAAATGTGGCAACATTGGTAATAAACTCTCATTGTTATATGTATCTTCTGCATCACACTGCTCCTTTTATAGATTTGATATGAGACAATATATCGGTTTTCTAGTTTCGACAAGTTATTTTTTTCATCAAATATATTATAAATGGACATAAAGATACATACTGTAATCGTTTATAACCATGGTAGATCTTTATATTGAAAGTTAAAGGCAGGCCTAATCTTAATTTCTGGTAATGATAAAATTTAATGTTCAATATATGTGTACATGTGTTTATTCATCATACTTTTGCTGACCCCCTTACCCATTTTTCTCTTACCCTCTAGGCTTCAGAGCCGGTGCTGGTGCAGGAGCAGCGAATTCTTATAAGTGGAAGTAATAACCTCTGCCTTGAAGAAGTTTCATCATCTCCACAAAATCATCTCTTTTTAGAAGAAAATACTACAATTTAATCCCGCAATTAATATCCCGGTGGCTCTTATTCATTTAGACACAGGCAGGTGAAACTATTGACCTTTTTACAAAATAAAGTGATGGCAAAGAATCTCAAGATATCCTCTCTGAGAAGTATTTTATTATCTTACTGTATTACTCACATAAATTATATATTAGTTATATAAGAACTGAACAATGAGGATCACGCATTTGAATGGGAGATGTCTTGTAGGCCATTGAAATTGCCACACAGTTGCTTTTTTGAAAGTCTTTAGATCATGTAGGTAATAGTTGAGTTTTGTAGTGCAATGGTTGATGCTATCCTGAAAGAAACAAAAATAATTATGAGTTCTAACATCGTCATAAAAAGATCTTGCAATACTGTATATGCCATATATTTCGCTAGGGTTTAAGTTTTGTGAATTTCGCTAGTCGCGAGTGGTTCGCAAATTTAACAACCTAAAATATTGCCACAATTCATACACAGTAGACATGTGTATGGCCTGGGCGTCCGTACACAGCCAGCCAGCTGTACTACAAGTACTGGTACTGTATCCAATCGATCTCAGTGCTGCTATAGCAGCAAAGACTTGCTGCATGCATGCAGACTGTGTAGAAGAAGCTTACTAACTTTACCACTATTCCTTTCGAAAGTGCATCGTCATTGCTGTTTGTAGATTTCAGAATTTCCCGATCGCAAATTTAACCACTCGCGAAATAGTCCGGTTAGTCATATTTGCAAAAAATTATGTCCGCGAAATATGGCGTATACAGTAGTTTGGTATTGAACCTGTCTAGTGTGATTAGCTACTATCTATTCAGCCAATCACATTATTGGTATGAAAAGTACGATGAACACATATCTTTCCAACAAGGATTCAATATTTATACATACTTTTTATGAGTAGGGATGGCATATAAATAGTCCTTGAAATCTGAAATTCTGTTACAAATCTAATCTAGTGTCTATATACTAACACTGGTGCTCCCGTCATAAAGAGAATAAATATACACTACAGGCAAGTTTATATCTTTTATGAGCTCCCAAAGATCTCAGTTCCTATTAAAGGTAATTCATTCAGGCCTCTCCATGATGCATCCATTGCCATTCCATTTTTAAGCTCAGTTAGATAAAGGCCGTACGTATCAAACATTTGCAGATACTATGATGTCCTTGTTGTTGTGTTATTAGTATCTTCATAGTAATTGCACAATAGGGGCTAAAAAGCGAGGGCATTAGACAATTTTTGATAGCTGTAGTATTGAGAAGATGTAGAATGTTGGCCTTGAAAGCATTGTGTGTAATGTGCAAATTCACAAAGCAATTAAGGCTTACATACAGGTTGTTATGCAGCCCTCGGGGTTTGACTGCAAATGCAATCAGTTCTTTTTCAGATTTTCTCATTTAAGACATTGATTGAACAAAGAGGTTGTTTTAAATTGTTTTATACTTGAGATAAACTTTATAATTATGATCTTTATCACACAGGCTTCCAAAGTTATAAAGAATAATGTATTTTTAAAATATTTATTGTAATGAATTGAAGACCAGTGATTGTTTAAATTAGGACTTTGTGTCAATAACCCCTCTTGCTTCATAAGAATTTTAAAAGAAATTTCTCTAGGCATGCAGTCTTTAACACACTTTACAACTCCCTGAAAGAAATAACTTTTACAATCGTTTATATGAACATTTTATCTGATCTTATTGTACATTAGATATTTTTATTGAAAAGTAAGATTTATAATGACTTTTAAAGATTGTATTAAGGCATAGATTCTGCAGTGTGATCATGGCTAAAAGTGATATTATCAATGCAATTGTAACAAAATGTTTTTGTCTATTTATGTTTTTATATAACGTGCATGAACAAAAGGGGACCCAATCATTTCACATATTGTATGACACAACAGTTCTGATATTTGCATTTGTTGTTTACATTCTATAATATTGAATCAATTCCAATACGTCATGTGACCAAATGAAATGGAAATTTCCTACATTCCTCACAACTATATGGCAGTCATGTAGACGATCCAACTCGTTAAGCTTCAAGCTTTTCATACTAAACAGTAATATTTTTGTAAGCTTTAAAGTGATTGAGAGAATAACGTGAGATGATGTTATCAAAGTTTGATAGAAACACAACAACTTGTTGTCATTTTTGTCTTTTTAATAATTTAGTATGGATAGATCAACTAATATTCTTAATTTATGTCAATTTCTTCTTATTATATTTATACTTGCATGTGCAGCATGTTTATACAGCTAGACATAGATGTAGTGAAAAAAAGGAAAGAATTTGTATATAATTGCGAGGGTGTAATTTATGGGGATTAGGGACAGAGCCTGATTACATGTAAAATCATGGTATACAACAGCATTGCCTATGCTTGCAAACAGTAACAGACGGGTGTTGCATATCTTTGACAGTAAGTTATAGCAACCTTGCAATTTAGTTGTCAGTATTTTTATGTCACAAAAATTATGCCTTGTGAACCATTTTTTAAAATACCATATTGGTTTGGATGCTTCAAGGGCATTCAAGTTGATATGAAGTGGTTGGACCGCCAGCAAAATATTACCGAGTCCGATTTTGCCCTCATTTGAAGTTCATAGTACATGTAGCATGCATGCACACATTAGCAATAACTGTTTGCAATTACATGTAAGACAATGCAGTTTCTTAATTAACAGTGTATCATTGCAACTCTCTAATATCAATATTGTAATGGCTGTACCATTCTGCATCATGATTGATTATTAAACTATTATATCATCTGTTTGGAGCCAGAAGGGCGCTAACTCTGTGTTAAAGCATAGAGTTAATGCCCTTCTGGCTCAAAACAGATATTCAGTTTTGTGGAGTTGAGATGCAGAGGTTTACTGTGTCAGCATATCTTAATTCCAACTCATTATCTGTCAAAGAACTAGTATGATATCGCAAGGTGTTGATATACTAGTTTGTGGTTTTAATGTATGTATATATCAATCATTGTGGAGGAGAGAGATAGAGAAGGAAAATGTCGTTTTTACCACATTGTGATAAATTTTCAAAGCAAATCTTAACACATTTTGCTTAGCACATGCATTGATGAGTCAGAGTATTGGCTTCTTGTAGGTTATAGGGCTCACAATATGCCATGCAAGGCACTGCTAGGGTAGCAAAATGGAGTGGTTACAGCACTCAAGGAATTCCTTCGTACCAGGGCTTCCTACCAGGTACCCACCCCCTACACCCGGGTATAGAGTGGCAGATGTTGATCAATGTCTTACAAAAGAGTTTCATACTGGGGCTTGAACTCCCAACATTTGAATTCCATGGCAAGAGTACAATCCACTCTGCTATGATACCTCCCAATATTCGCAAGCTTTAATGGTGCAATGTTTTTTCATCAGACTTTAAAAACTAGCATGCTCTTATTTTGAAGAAAGTGAAGCGACATACAGCCCTTATAATAGAAGTGCAGAGACATACTACAACTCGGTTAAACAAATTGCTTGTGGGAAAATATCCTGTAATGTATGAGGGACGTCTGTCATTGTATTAGGAAATGTTCTTAGTTTGGAAATTTTTGTTCAAGGATTGCTGCAATCACGTCTTATGATACATTATAGAGATCGAAAGCACTCTGACAAAAGTGGTTAGATGATTCATTTTCAAATGGTTTTGAAGTGGCTATCTCGATACAGGTTTCCCAAGAAGTACAGTGAGTGAAACTCCGTGATGGATTTAATAGCTACATGTAAATGCAAGCCGTTCTGAGATGTTGGGATCTGTCATGGTGAAATCGAAGGAATGTTGTTGCCTTGTAACCGTCTGTTTTTATCAACACGAGGGTTTTTTTTTCTATATCCTTCGTTTGTATCATGTACTGAAATTGTATGCTTGATTGTAATCGAGAGAATGTATCCAGTGCATTATATTATCTACATGTAGATTAGCAAAAAAAGTGACTTGTGGTTTATTTATTACGTCTTCTGTAAAGAGAGTGAGAGAGAAGGGGGAAGTAGGGATAGAGGAAGGGGAGAGAGTCAAAGAGTCAAAGAGAAAGAAGACAATGACAAAGAGAGATAGAGGGAAGAGAAGAGGGAAGAGAAGAGGGAAGAGAAGAGGGAAGAGAAGAGGGAAGAGAAGAGGGAAGAGAAGAGAAGAGGGAAGAGAAGAGGGAAGAGAAGAGGGAAGAGAAGAGGGAAGAGAAGAGAAGAGGGAAGAGAAGAGGGAAGAGAAGAGGGAAGAGAAGAGGGAAGAGAAGAGAAGAGGGAAGAGAAGAGGGAAGAGAAGAGGGAAGGGAAGAGGGAAGGGAAGAGGGAAGGGAAGGGAAGAGGGAAGGGAAGAGGGAAGGGAAGAGGGAAGAGGGAAGGGAAGAGGGAAGGGAAGAGGGAAGGGAAGAGGGAAGGGAAGAGAAGAGAAGAGGGAAGAGAAGAGGGAAGAGAAGAGGGAGATTTGGGGGGGGGGGGGAGTGAAAAATATTGATGGGGGAAGAAAAGAGACTGAAACAAAGAAAAAGGAAACATGACCAAAGTGATGAAGGGTAGAGGGGAAAGACAAGGGGAGTGTTTCATCAAGCGTTTTGTCAGTGATGGTTCCTGACAAATTTGCTCTCGGCCAATCAGATGCAAGGATTTCAGTAGCTTATAACAGTTGTCGGTAAAAATCACTGACAAAACGTTTGATGAAACGCTCTCCAGAAAAAGAAAGAAAACAGAAGGGTATAGAGTGGAGATAAATAATGATGGTGGTGGCTTGTATACCGCTCATGTCCGTCACGTTGTGACGCTCCTGGCGCTTCATTATTACCCCGGTCATAGCTTATATTAGCAGCCAAATATGTAGCGCTCAAGCATATCGGGTACCCATTTACACCTGGGTGGAGAGTGGCAAATGTGGATTAATGTCTTGCCAAAGGACGTTAGTGCCGGGCTGGGATTCGAACCCTCAACCTTTTAAGAGTCAAGTGAATGAACCACTATACCACGACACCTCCACACAAAGAATTTGTTTTGAAAAAAAAAGACAAAGAGGGAGAAAGGGTGATGGGAGGACTGCAAGAAAATCATTGCGGATCACAGGATGGAGAGGCTGTGACAAAAAAAAGTAAACCCATTAACAAAACATTTGTATTTGAAATACCAGCAATTTATTCTTTATACATATGGCTGTACATGTAATCGATATCTTTCAAATAATCATTCTACTCTACAAACTAATGTCATTAATAGTGTGCCACAATTTCAATTCAATCATGAATTTCATTACGCACAGTAGTGATTGGATAGTAAACGAAGCAAAGTTTGAATAGTAAAAAATAATTGTCTATATAAGTTTTCCACGTACATACCACTAGATGCATATCTTTCCTATTTTACAATACTTCTATTTTTGAACATAAACAATTTAAAGAAATAGTCTATTTTAGATTTTTACACACAAACACATTGAAAGTTGTCCTAATATCATGGTATGAGATATCTCCTTTTTACAGTATCTAAATCTTCGCCATAAATAATACACCATTTTTAAGACAAACAGTGATCTTGAGGATTGAAGTCAATATCAAAAAGTGACCTCTTTAGTGGTAGACAAAAAAATTTGCAGAAACAATAGAAATGAGTTTGAATTACTGTTCACATCTGCAAGCAACAGAAGGTTGAATAACCATACATTACAAGGCTTTTAAGCTCATAGTCATACAAAACATCTTGAATCTTCCCTTATGTGACCTATACACAAAAGAGCGTATGATAAATGCCAATAAGAATGTTTAACGGTACAGCAGAACATACAAAGCATTAAAAAATATTATATTCACTTTAGGAACAGAAAAATTGAAGTATTTGCCTTTTTTTTTGCTGAATCACATTCAAGAAGTAAATGAACTTTAGATAAATCAAATATCAATAATGAAATAAAGATTATGGAAAGTACTCGCATAGAAAAATACCTACATCAAATGAAAACCAAGAAAAAAAAAAATAATCAAAACATGAATTGGTTCTATTTGTAGTACCAAAGTAGGACATAACATGTATTTCATAGATCTTTGTCATGAACGTCAGTCAACACCTTCAGCCCTTTTCTTACTCCAATAAACACACAGAGGACATGACAGAAAATTTAACTTGGTAAGAATAATGGATGACACAAGATGTCTCTTTCAAACAAAAAAATGACAGCTCATCCAGCGGCATGTACGTAGCAGGACACTTACACTGCACTTTTCTCCACGCAACTGCTAGATGTTTTCCACCAATCAACGTTGATTTACAGGATGGAATTTCATCCTGTTTTTACCGATTTACCCAGTGTTTCGTTGATTGATGTTGATGCAGTGGATTCCTTTCTTTCTTGTATAAGTCCTCTTGAGGGCTTTTTGAGGTCTCCAGCTATTTTGGGGGTAGTAAGAAAGGGGCTTGAAGGTTCACTCACATATATTTCATATGTGAAATAGAATAGTATCCCAAAGCAATCAAAATCATAATAATAAGGATCAGGACAATTCCTTGTGAGCAAATCTACAACTGAAAGAAAGATTGGAAGAGTAAGAGAGATGGCAAGTTGGCAACTTCGTTAAATTGGGTTTGAATATCATACTAATATTATGGAAAATTTCTTTAAATGAGCAAGAGAAATAGGGAGGATTAACTAATGCCACTTGAAGATCTGAATGTACATATATATATGGTTATGGGGACATTCGCATTGTTATACGTCATCCCAATGTCCCCATAACCTTGCTCGATGTCCGCGTAATCGGGTTGTTTTCGCTCTGACGGAATAAATCCCATTGTTATAGGTCTTCTAGCATTTTATTCAGAATACAGGTAATATTTGTTGTTGTCAAGCTGTGTTCTAGGCCATCATTTCATTTGAGAGGCAGGAAGACATTAAGTCAAACTTCTATTTCACTATCAGCCTGCTTGTGAAATAGAAGTTTGCTTAGCAGGAATTATTTTTGAGCATTTTGGCAGTTCAAAGGTTCATTTAACTGTCCATTAAAAAAAAAAAAAAAAAAAAGAACACTCTCAATATCCTCAAACTGTATTATGGACGGATCCTACAACCAGTTTTGTTTACATTGGAGGGAATTTTCTTCCACAATTAAAGCAATTATGAACTATTAATAAATTACTATCCTTTTGATATTAATTGATTTTCTTGTACCACACACTTAAACACTGAAGTGGGAATGTGCACACATTATAAACTAAAGTGATAAGAGATGCTATGAAGATATTACATCATTATTAGAGTAAACTGATTACAAATTCTTAAGTGCTTATACTTCAAATTGTAAAGATGTTTGCCACTACAAAATCGGAGAATCGAGGCTTACTACATTTATTATGCCTCTGTTGTGAAAAACAAGTAGCTCAATCCAATTTATCTTGTGCACATTCTGTAAAGTGAAAACAAAAAAAAACAAAAAATAAATCAGCTAAGCAAAGACCGGTTCGTACTGAAAGTAAAGAGTACTCATTGCAAAGAGAGCTAAAGAGAGACTCTACAGTCATTCTTGTGAAGCATGACAAAACTACACAAGAGAGTACTCAAAAGAAATGATGAATATTTAACTGAAATCAGTATCATTACAATAAAGCAAGAAGTTCACTAAAACTACTTGGTATTCATCATTGTCTGAAAGTGGGAGGGTTTACTATTACAAAATAATTGATTTTTTGTTCTAAATATATTGTATAATAACTATGGATTTCTTGTTATTTGTCTGTTTTATGGCAGTACGAAAAATTATCTCTCTGGTACCTTGGCCAATTCCACATAGGTGGTAACAAAATTACCATGCAATTTGGGTATATATTTCCTTCAAGGCTTCATGACAGGAAGAATGTAACAGAAATATATCAGGAATATTTTCTCCTTCATCTCTCAATTAAAATTCTCTTGAATTATTAGATAATAAAGTTCCTCTTTTCAATTTGTACCCTCTCACAGAGAATGGAGGTATTTGTTCACAAACAGACAGATTTAATATACTTTTTAAAACCTTCTCTGGCATTTTAAAATATACAGGTAGAATTTCTCACCAGTTTTAATGTGCTTCACACAGATATGCCAAATGTGTGCACCATCTCCACTCCACTGTACAATAACACAGCTATAATTATACTAGACCAGCTGCACAAAGCGTACTGAATTTTGAACATTTAATAATATGGAAAGGGAAGTTGTGTTAATCTTCCCAATGAAACTTGAACAAGAGAACTAAACGAAAGAGAAATAAAAAAATATGTACGTCATGGGTTTAACCATCGATTCAGAGCAGGGTGAAAAGGTATACTATGCAGAACATGCTTTTCACATCTTATATCACATTTCCGATATCTTTCCACAGCCAGCAATATACATGATTGAAAACAGGTAATCAGCTAAGGACCATGCTGTCTTGAGACTATAAAATATAATGAACATCTAACTCTTCATGAAGCTATATTACCCACTAGACAAATTGGCAGTCTGGTTAATTTTCAGAGAACCAAAACAAATGTTCTAAAATAAGCTTTGGTGTCACTATGCTTGTTCATTTTTTACAGTGTAAGCTAACTTTGACAAGTAAATTTTCAGAGCTCCATAAAAGTCTGTCTCCTACACCTAATATTTTGAAGGTTTCACAGACCAGCATATGCACAAAACAGCAGCCTACATGTATGTGTATACACTGATCTGTGATAACAGCTCTGAATCCCTACCAACTGCCTATATGCCAAGTCTCAAATGATGTGAAATCCAGACATACCAAGTGGGTACATCAGGGACTCATCATGCAGAACACTTTGAAACAAATTCTCCATTCTCTTACTATCATAAACACAAGTAATTTTGGTATAGACCCACAGTCCAGGACCAAGAATTTTATTTAACCGAAAGCAGGATGAACAAAGAGGGCAAAAGTTGTCCTGAAACTGCCTCTACCCATGTTCAGAGCAAGACCAAATTCTCAGTCATAACTTATCATTCCGTCCCAGGGTCTATGTCAAAGTCCAAGACCAAGTCCAAGATAATGGCCAAGACCAAGTCCAAGATAATGGCTTCCCCACAGATGATGGCAACTAAGAGTCTCTCACACAGACTGAATCTAGACTATGGTAATGTTCTTATGAAGATATAACTCGGACCAAGGCCAAGTCCAAGACCAGGTCTGATGCTCCCAAACAGATGATGGCAACTCACGATCTCACAGACTGGATCTCGACTACGCTAATGTTCTTGAGGATATCACGCAGTCGAAGACCAAGTCAAAGTCCGAGATCGCAGGTACCAAACAGACGATGGCAACTCACGATCTCACAGACTGGATCTCGATTATATGGTAATGTTCAAGAGGATATCACTCAGAGGTACATCATTCTCAGCTGAGAATACTGCGGATCTCTCTGTGCATGTGGACCAGGAAGTCTACGTAGGATGCTGAGGCATTTGAACCCTTGTCTTCCATCAAGAAGTGCTTGAACCATGGCTCCAGGGTGTCCCTCTGCCTCACCAGGGTCAGCTAGAGGAGAAGGATCAAAGGTCAATGGTTAAGAAATCTACATCTGAAAGCACAACACTGTACAGACGATAAAAGTGAAACTAAACACAACAGCAAAGAATACTTTGCAAATTGCTACAAGCATTCTTTTCATATGATGACCAATTCAAGATAAACAGCCTAATGCTATAGGTAACTATGATCAATTACAGATGCATTCCTGCAAGCTCAATGCTTGATACAAATGGCCCTCTTAAATCCAAAATGACCATTACAAATTTTCATTGAGTCATGTAAACATGACCACCCCTTTTTTTGAACAATATCCTTGAAATAACCCACTGTATGATATTTAGCTGAAACTTTATTGGTTGTATGACTTGTGCTCCAGTGACAATTTGCTCTGTGTAATATCCTATACTAATCAAATTCTTAATTTCAACCATGACAAAAACCCCCACTATACATGTACCTAGCCCTAACCAGTACCCTTAAACCTAATCTAAAACCCAACTGCAACCCCAGCCTTACCCAATATCTTTCTCTGTGAAAGAAAGTATCTTACCTTCATGTATCTGGGTCTCTCTGAGCGCAGCACCTCAATCAAGTTCCTCAGTCGTTTTGATGTCGGGTTATCCCTCTCCAGAAGCTGATGAGATTCAATGTTGATCTGAGCAGGTGAGGTGACGCCAAACACGTTCTGCACCCAGTCGTTGTTCACGTGTAAACCAATCCACATGAAAAGCATGAGGCCATTCTCAAGGATGTAGACTCCCTGGTCTTGGAACCGTTCGATGGAGCACCGCACTGCGTTGGGAACATCTTCACTGCTAACATCAATGTCGTGCTGTTTTATAGAATAAGAACGGAAGTAAGAAAATAAGATGCAGGAAATTGCTTAAAGAAGTCTGCCATACCAGATGTAACTGGTTTTAAAATTAATTTCCTTCAATGTAACTCTTTGTTCAATCCTACTCTATGAACCTGAGTAATGACTCCATTTGACATCATACTATTTCAACAGCCTTGTTTTAAGGCTATCAAATGGTGTTCCCAACAAAGTCTTCGACATTTGAAAAGCCCATTCACCATGAAAACTTAACTGAAACAGTTCAAAGTTAAGTTTCATTTCAGTTTTATTCCACTTTAAGAAAACAATTAAGTCCCATCACCTTTAAATATATTTTTACATTAACAGAAGTTATATGTAAATAAATGTTTCAAGATTATAGAATATCACACACAAAGAAAGTGGAGGGAAAATGGAGGGGTCTAAACTGGAAGCTATGCTTGTAATACTTAAGTCTTCTCAGTAGAGATGTTAATGTACTGTAAAACCAGAAGTTTCCATGTGCATGAAAGTTTTGCGAATTTCGCGAGTGGTCGAGATTCGCGAAAGTTTCATGCCGTGAAATAATAAAATCACAATTGAAGCAACATAAAATTATTGTGATTCGCGAAAGTTTCTTGCTGCAAAGTTGGCTGTCATTAAAGGGAAATTAACCTCAGCGTATGAATTAGCTTATTTTGAATGGTGTAGTATATGCCTCTTATTTGATACATGCAATTTCATGTAAAAACACAGGATATAGATATAAATCACTATTTTCCAGCCAAGTTATCGTCTGCTAGCAATAATAAGGGGGCTGCCATTACTTTATGTGTACACGAACATATTTTTCATCCCAAGTAAAATTTCCTTCATCGTTAACTTGTAATTGATTTTTAGAGGACAAATATATATTAGATAAAGTCACATATTCTGAAATGTAAGTTTAGTTTTATATATTTTTTAAAAGGTCTTAATTTGTTCATAAAAAATATACTTCATAAAAAATATACGTCAAGGACGGAGAATTGACGTCAAGGACGGAGACAATCGTAACAATACCAAAACAAAGCGAGGAATCTGCTTTACAGGATGGCTATTAGAACTCATGGGTCGTCAATTATCTAGGCCCATGGCCAATAACAATCGTAATACAATCAGAACAAAGCGACGTATCTGTTGTAAAGGTAGGCTATTATCAATGCATATGGTACCTAATGATCCGTGTCATGCACAAAATGGCAGCCTCCATGGAAAGACGTAGCAGACAATAGGTGCATCTAGAATATCACGTGGGGTTAATTGTCCTTTAAAAATTCGCTCCCTATATGTAATGTTCATCTTAACAGCTTCCCTCTGAGACCAAATATTGTCTGTTTGGAGCCAGAAGTGTGTTAAAGGGAAGGTTGGGTTCTGGGAAAGGTAAAAAATGATTTCTGAGCTTTCTCATTCTTATTATGTTAGTTTGGAAGATTATCATAGTAGGTGTCCCCTAACAAGGATTGCTCTTCAATGCCATCACATTCAAAATATGACAAGAAACAGCTGAAATTTTCGGGCCGAACTTTTGTGTGTAGTCCCGTATACACATTTCTGTGTGCAGTACTTGTGACTCTCAGCAGCATTGACTCAATTTCTTATCGCTTTGGTGATTCCAAAACCTTACAGCATACACCAATTCTTACGTGTGAGACAGTTTCTTTGACAATTCAATATCATGACCAGAACTCAACATTATCTATAACTTTGAGTTAACGTATATGAGTTAACGCCCTTCTGGCTCCAAACATTGTGTTGTAGAACCTGTCTAAAAGGCCATCTGTATGCAGTGGTCCTGTTACATATATTTCTTCCGGACCTTTATTCACAGGTCTGTCAGTCTATGAAAATGGAATGCTTGCTGCACGTACCACTGGCATGAGTCTGGGGTAGAAGTATGCATGAGTTGAGATGACATCCATTGACAGAACCGTTTGCATCAACCAGCTCCTATCGTCGGTGGTGATGTCCGTGGTGCCGGAGAACGCATCGCTCTTCAAGACACAGTTGACGTAAAGAGGCAGTACCTTCATACACTCTGGTAAGATCAGCTGCTGAGGAAACATTGCATAGTGTATTTCTTATGGGGTGTTGCAAGAAAGTTGCAATCAATTGCAAATCCCCCATTTGCAATCGAATGCAAATATGATACATGTATTTTAAATGGAACTTGCAATCAATTGCAAGACTTGCGACTGATTTAGGGGATTTGCAATTGATTGCAACTTTCTTGCAACACCCCATTAGACAATAAACATTTCAATAATAACGCTCAATGTCTTACACTCTATATTCTACACATGGGCCAGTATTCAGTTCAAAACGCACAGAGACTGTTTTTATTTTTCGGCTAAGTGTGGGGATGCTTTCAAATATTGAGACTGGCAAGAAATTGTCAAACACAAACTCATCACTCTACTCTACCAACTGATAATTTTTTTAATATCATATACTAATTTTTTTCATACTATTTAGTTGTAAATATTATTTTTCAGAAAAATTTGGGCATAAGTTTCTGGATATAAATATGATTCTAGATGATAGTAGATCAACCTCATTAGATCATTATTTCTTTACAGATTGAAACCACTGTCAAATCACTTTCCCCAACAAATTACCTGGCCATGAGATGAGGGTGTGGCACAGTTCTTTCGGTAGCAAGCCAGGATGTTTGCGCACCTGGTGATGATGCTATCCCGGATGGCTTTGGGGTTGGAGTTCAGAACACCTCGGACAGCTGTTGATAAGCAGACAAAAATTCCAATGAAACATTGTTGATTCATATACTATGAATCAGTATTGGGTACGTCGAGATCGGCATCAGTAACTTGATCTCGAGACCAGTCTCGAGATCGGCATCAGTAACCTCAATCTTGTTCTTGATCTGGAAGGTGTTGGTCTTGATCTTGATTTTGATCTCGGAATTTTTCGCTCGAGATAGCTTGAGATCAACATTGTTATTACGTAAACTATCATACGAAAAAGCTTTTAAAATCGTTCACCAATCGGCGAAAACACGAGATCGGCATCAGTAACCTCGATCTTGATCTTGATCTCAGATGTTCTAATCTCAATCTTGAGCTGCGGATCTTGATCTTGATCTCGGACCCTCTGGTCTTGGACCCAACACTGCTATGAATCCACTTCCCTAGTGTTTTCTATCCCACTGTTCTAATGAATCCCCACTTCAGCGGGAAAAAGGGGGGGGGGGAAGGGAGTGTGAAGTGTTTAGTCCTGGAAAGCTCTAAAACAGCTCATGTAAAATACAAAAGAATACGTAAAAGTCCATTATGGAAATCTCTCTTACACTGTAAAACCAGAAACTTTCGCGACATAAAACTTTCGCAAATTGGTAATGATAGCCCTTTTTTTGCAGCAAGAAACTTTTTGCGAATTGCAATAATTTTATGTCGTTTCAATTGTGATTTGATTATTTCGCGAATCTTGACCACTCGCGATTTCGCGAAAGTTTCATGCAAGCGAACATTTCTGGTTTTACAGTATATACAAAAAATCTAAGAAGGGCTCCTGGGAATGAAAAAGTGTTTTCTACATTGCCTGACTTACCATATTTGGCAAGGAAGTTGATGATGGTGTCTGTCTCACAGTTCCGGTACATATCCGCCATCTCCGTACAGCAGTTGAGTGAGAGGTTGATAACACGTAGCCTTCTCTGACCACTCACACTGGTGTATAACACAGCAGTCTGCACAGCAACATGGTACAAGAAACAAAACGGATACAATACTATTGGGGTGTTACAAGAAAGTTGCAATCAATTGCAAATCCCCCATTTACAATCGATTGCAAATATGATACATGTATTTTAAATGGAACTTGCGACTGATTCGGGGGATTTGCAATTGATTGCAACACCCCCTATGATTGCCAATTTGTAATTTGCAGGTAGCTTGCATTCATAAAGAGGTTATTTTCTTTTAATAGGGGAGTAGAGATATTGACTGTGGAGCAAATAACTGGGCCCCATTTCATAAAACTTTTTATCAATAACAAGTTACAATAATTGTTATAAGCTACTGAAATCATTGAATCTAATTGACCGAGAGCAAACTTGAAATAGAAATGGGGCAGTTGTTATTGATAACAAATTTTATGAAAAAGGGCCCAGATGAATACTATCCTATGTACGGTTACTCCGATTACCCATTTGTTATCAGTCATAACCAAACGAGTACAAGTACAAATACAGGTTCAGTGATTGCAAATTCATCCCTGCCCTGAATGCTGGCTTATGAATAATGGTGCATATATGGTTGGAATATTCTCCAGAGAATGGAGATGGTGCACACATGTGTCAGGGATTATCCAGAGCCTTCTTTGTATTTACATGACGAGGCATCAAAACTCAAAGACACACCTTACAAAAATGAATTATTCATAGAAGCTGTAACTAAATGCTCAAAGCTATTTCAACTGTCAAACTAGAAATGGCCTGCTTGAAAGGCCAAACCACACCTGAATGAACGCTCCTACATCCTCCTGGAGCTTGTCATCATGTTTGATCTCCACGGTAACAGCCTTGTCACAGTCTATTGACGCCAGCTCCACATCCGTCGTGTTGGACATGTGGAAATTGCCGTAGAAGTCTGTGGGTCTGATGCCGGTGCTGGTGCGGACCCGGAGCACCGCATCGAAGCCAACCTCACGGGTCAGGTTGCGGGTAAGGTCCCAGATGAAGCGCTCTCCGTCATTGGCAGCCTAGCAATGAAATCAGAAATGGGAATACATGGATATTGATATGAATGGGAGTGATAGAGTAAGAGGCAAAGATTGTAGAGATGATAAAAATACCCAACTCAACAGTCTGACAAAGAATGTTAAAATTTATTCAGGTAGTTGTACTTGAGCACCTTTGGGGGAATAGGGTATGCATATCTGTATGGTTATAACCTACAGCCCTGGAAAAAAATTATTAGACCAAGCTTCTGTAATAAAGGTACTATAATATACATTTAAACTAATGAAAATGATTTGTCTTTGTATTTCATGGAATGAATAACAAATTCCAGTAATTGTATCTTGCTTTTATGATATTTTATTTCTTTCAGTAACCGTTCTTGGTCTAATAATTATTTCCATGGCTGTATTTTATTTATGCTCAAACTAGCACAATTAATCTAAAGGTCAATTTTGTGATTTAAAAAGTTTGAAAACAAATTCATATATTATACATTTATGACAAGCAACTGATTTCTGGATGCACGTTGTTTTGAAAAATTTGATTTAAACAAAAAAGAAGAGGGTGGAGATGAGAAAATAGGAATCAATTTACTTGGTTTTATCAATGTCCAATACAATACTTTGAGACATGTCGGTACCTTCATATACAATGGTTTTCAAAGCATTGCGAAGATAAGGGGTTGAGCCAATCCTGCATGACATTGCTATAACCTCACCTGGAAGTAGCTGTACTTGTAGCACTGTCCTCCTGTCAGTGTCGAGATCTGACCAACAGTAGCTACATCTACATAAGAGTTGGGGAAGAGGAAGGTGTCCACACTGCAGCCACTGGTCACACAGTCCTGACCAAGTTTGGTGTAGAAGTTGATTTGTGGTGTTAACACAGTCTAAAAGGAATATTGATGTGAATAGAGAGATTGAAATTCATGATAAAATGAAGATGTGTTAAATCCCATGTATAGATGAGGGAGGGGTGCCATATAGGCAATTCACCAAGTGTATTTTATTTTGTTTATGTTTTACTATCAAATGGAAAGATACAATGCTGAAAAAAAAGCTGCCACAAAGTTTTTATCTCCTCAAGTGGAGAAATAGAAGAAACAAAAATTAGACTCATTTACAGGATCTCAGATATCTTTTGCTCTGTTAACACACTCAACATGCTGTCATTAATATAAAAATATTGAAAGCTGAATGTGACCATATTCTTATTTAAAATTTAGTTTTTAAAGTACATGTACTATATTAATGATGTCCCACCTATCTGGGAAACATGACTAAATTGTGAACACTGAAGCGATAGTAACCAACAAAGATTAGAACTACACTTAATACAGTCCATGACTTAATACAGCCAGTGACAATTTGAATCCTCTGCTATAAAGTTGAACTTGTTCAGATTTAAATGAACTTTTGAACTCTACTATCCTTATCACTCCATTAAAAAAAAGAAGCAATTTACATGCTCCCTGATCATTGTAAATTACATTCCTCCTTGTTGACAGATTTTAGCCGCGAATACATTCCTCCTTGTTGATTGCTTGTACATTTCTTCATTCCAGTATTGTACATATCACCAAGCTTGGAATTTTTAATCACCAGCAAGTGTGAATTTCACACTCCAGGTATTTCCTGTGTAATATACAACCTGTCAATCAAAGATAACTGAAAGCTCCAAGGCCAGTTTCTCTCTTCTAAACTAGGTCAAAGTTCATAGATGGTTTAATAGTGGGCAAACTTTCAACTTGACTAGAAGTGTATTAATTAGCATTTTTTCATATGATTGCTTTACAAAAGCAATTCAATAAAGAGTCATTTACATTTTTCTTCATCAGGAATTGGTTCACATTATTTGTAAGAAAAATATTCTTTCTTACAAACATTCTTATTTGGTGTTTATTATTATTTGTCATTAATTTTATATGACAGCAATTTTATATGACCGAGGGGCAATTTCATATGCCCAAAATTCTCTCTGCACAATGTATTTGCAAGGGGTATATTCGAGGATATAATTTTCCTTGCTATTATGTATCTCCCTAGTATTACAGTTTGCAATTCATCTACCGGTACCGAACATTCTATAGGCACACAGTATTTATATGGGGTAGTTTGGTGGATATGAATTTAAATGAATGCATCAGAGTACTCAGAGTTATACTTAGAGTATAACTACATGCATCCATTTTCTCACCTTCTCTTTGTCTGTACCCAGAAGTTTTCTGTCATCTCTGTTCTTCAGTTTGCCGGGAGCTTCCAGAATTGCCAGTGAAGAGTGGAATATTAAAAGCTTGCCTGATGCATCAGCAGCCTTTGAGCAATATAAAGTAATTAAGTATTCTAATTAGTCATCACATATCGTCATAGTAGATTTGTATACTATTTAAGGGGCAAAATAATAGAGCATTTGTGCCTTCGGTAAGAGTACAAGTGCATAAATTGGTTTTGAACCTGTGACCTGTGGTTTTAAGACCACTGCTGTGCCCATTGAAATATAATGCCTCATTCAATTATACAATATATAACTTGCACTCCACTTCATTGCATGATGTAGCAATTTCTATCCTGGTTCATATTAAGCCTGAGTCGAATCGATTGGTTAGCCGGTGTTCGATCGAAGACATCGACTCCCGAATACGTTTTGGCAAATTCGGTGCATCGATTTGTAGTCCGCCAGATTTTTGACTACCGTAGCCGCCATGAAAAAATCAAATAAAAAAAGAAACTCCGTAACGTACAGCATATATACTAGCAGAGAACGTGAAGGCGACTTCAAAGTTCAAACTGTTGGCTAACTTTCGCTAATTCGCTCGCGGAGGACGTCGCGCTTTACCTGTGCTTTCTCTATGGAAAAATCGTTTTGTCGTTACGAACTGAAGTTTACGATAATTTTCTTGCACTCTCTCTGCATTGTCAATTTGACAATTGTATAATTGAACATGATAAATACGGGCATGAGTACGAGTGTTCCTACTTAATTCGCAATAACTAATATCACACTCTCATCAAATTGGCAATTACTTCTGAATGATCTCTGAAGCTGAATGAAGTCGAGTCTATATTGAGCGACGAAAAGTTTATTTCGTATTGTTTTTTTTTTTGGCATCGAACAAACGTGTTCCATTCAGCTCTCCAAAGACAAAGTAAGATCATTAATTCTTTGAATTTGAATCATTGTCGGGTGTGTCGACAATGAGCATCGCTTCGTGTGACACTAGTGACATTTTAGCTAGCCATACGGACTAGAAACTTAAGATTTTGGCCCGTCCGCTGTGATTTTTACTAGCCATTGGCTAGCGGGCTATCGTTAATTTCGAGCAGCGAGAGCCCATGCCCGCGATGCCAGCGGACCGGTCACCGGTGCATGGTGCATACACTGCGTGCAACTGTGTGCAACTCTGTTTTCACCGCACATCATTTATCGATTAACCGGTATTCGATCGAATCAAAGCCGTCGAATCCCGGTTTATGAAATATTCGATATGACTCAGGCTTAGTTCATATAGCAAGCTGATTGATATTCCAGCATTTCATCCAGCAGAATAGACCATCATTCAACACACATGTTTTTAAAATCGATGGTACAAAATACTGTATGCTACAAATGATTTCAATAGGTTTGTTTTACTTTGATACTTAAAGGTAACAAATGGAATGGTGAAATAGGCAGTGTAACTGGACAAGACAGAGAATTTGTAAAATAAAGGGAATGACAAAGAGAGAGGGGAGGGGGAGAGAGGGGAGGGGGAGAGAGGGGAGGGGAGAGGGGGAAGAGAGGGGGAGAGAGGGAGAGAGGGAGAGAGAGAGGGAGAGAGAGAGGGGAGAGAGGAGAGAGAGAGAGGAGAGAGAGAGGGGGAGAGAGAGGGGGAGAGAGAGGGGGAGAGAGAGGGGAGAGAGAGGGGGAGAGAGAGAGAGAGGGAGAGTGAGAGAGAGGGAGAGCGAGAGAGAGAGGGAGAGCGAGAGCGAGAGGGAGAGTGAGAGAGAGGGAGAGCGAGAGAGAGAGGGAGAGCGAGAGCGAGAGTGAGAGTGAGAGAGTGAGAGAGAGAGAGAGAGAGAGAGAGAGGGAGGGAGGGGGCAGGGAGAGAGAGGGAGAGAGAGGGAGAGAGAGGGAGAGGGGGGGAGAAGTACAATGTAATGTATTGATGGCGCAAGCAAGGGATTACCTTGAGGGCTTCTAGTCCAGCTTGGACAACTGGTCCCAACATGGACTCTGTCTCCCTGGTCTCTGCAAACATATCAGGGATTTGATCCAATAGGCTGAAAACAAAACATATGCAAAATAGATTTAAAAGTCTAAATGTACATGTAGATAACACATTAAACCCTTGTACATGTAGTTCACAAATTTTAAGATCATGCATCGCAAAAAAAAATATTTCATTAGATATCTGTTACTGAAGTATGAGTATATTTTTTCATTGTTCACGTTACTACAAATCATGTCCCATGATACCCATACTCCTTTTTTTTTTAACTTAAAGAAGACAAGCATCGATTAGTCTATCAATAAAGCCCTTGCCACGCGATACCATATGTACTTGTAAATATGTAATATATGATGAACAAGTGTCCCTGTAAGTACAAGGTTTTTTCCCCCTCCTTTTTATCTTTTCTTCCTTTTTCCTATGCTTAATATTTCAATTTATCTTTGCATTACTAACACTGGCATTTTCCTTTTGTTGCTTCAATATTCTAACAAAAAGTATGCATCTAAAAGCAATCATCTGAAAGAAAACTATAATGATCAAGATGCAGAGCCGATTTGTATGAGGCTTGATTATTTCCAATTTCTCAATCTATTGGCAATTTGAATTTTTCAATGCATAGTTCATGTATGAAATTGTGGTATACTTTGAGGAATATGAATACAAAATGGGCCAGGCCACAAAAAATGAAAGTCCTATCATGATGGATCAAATGCCTACCTTTCAACACAAGCTCTTGATTCCGACAGCCGCACCAAGAACCCATCTAGTAGAGGCATGAAGACATCATTGATATCTGATACTACAAGCATCTGAGGCTGGGCAAGGGCGCTGTTGACGTTGTAGAAGTGAAGGGTCGTGTCATAGGTCACAAAGCCTACCCTGATGTTGGACTCCTTGGCTCCATGCTCTCTGAGGAATACAAATATAAAACGGAATAGTATAAATGAATGGCTTATTGTTTACTGACTTTCAAAATTATGCAGTTCTGGTATTTCTTCTGGATGCAAGAATATTCAGTCATTAGAAATATTCAGAAATCCTTAAATGAATTATTTCATTTTTTTTACATTTAAACAAACTGTAGACAAAGTCCTAAATTATTAAGAACCTAAAGCGCTTTGTGTTCTAGAACATTGATATAACTTCCTTTTGAAATACGCTCATGTCAGAAATATCTTGAACAAAGAGATTAACAGACATTTTGTGTTACATATAAGTGGGGCTACAACTCAGATGACTCCCTTGCCCCATAACTTTTTTTCAAATTTCACTTCTTTGCGCCACTGTTCGATATTAAACATCTTTTCACAAGAAGAAATTCTTATGATGTAAGTAATTATGTTTATCAGTTTCTGATTCTGAAAGTAAAATGTAGCCACTTTCGACTGTAAACATTTGAACCAATTAATTTCTGGATTGCACTTTGCTGGAAAAGCACAGAAAGAGTTTTCAACTCTCAGTCTCAGAACATGCATCATGCAATAACTGGGGGATAGTGTAGTTATAAAAAGAAACATAAGACTGAGACTATTTCTCATGCCTTACTTTGGTAGATCATCTAGCAGTGTCTTGAGCCGTTGACAGAGAAGGTTTACCATACCAGTCTTCATACTCTGGTACGTGACATCTATCATAAAGATGTACGCTGGTGGGTTGGGTGGTGTGTTGTTCTGTACATGATAAAAACAGAAGTGAGAGGACTTGGGAGCATACTGAAGAAAACATTATTAAAGAACTTCTTAAATAAGCCTGAGTCATATCGAATATTTCATAAACCGGGATTCGACGGCTTTGATTCGATCGAATACCGGTTAATCGATAAATGATGTGCGGTGAAAACAGAGTTGCACACAGTTGCACGCAGTGCATGCACCATGCACCGGTGACCGGTCCGCTGGCATCGCGGGCATATGTATGGGCTCTCGCTGCTCGAAATTATCGATAGCCCGCTACTCCGCTAGCCAATGGCTAGTAAAAATCACAGCGGACGAGCCAAAATCTTAAGTTTCTAGTCCGTATGGCTAGCCAAAATATCACTAGTGTCGCACGAAGCGATGCTCATTGTCGACACACCCGACAATGATTCAAATTCAAAGAATTAATAATCTTACTTTGTCTTTGGAGAGCTGAATGGAACACGTTTGTTCGATGCCAAAAAAAAAAAAAATACGAAATAAACTTTTCGTCGCTCAATATAGACTCGACTTCATTCAGCTTCAGAGATCATTCAGAAGTAATTGCCAATTTGATGAGAGTGTGATATTAGTTATTGCGAATAAAGTAGGAACACTCGTACTCATGCCCGTATTTATCATGTTCAATTATACAATTGTCAAATTGACAATGCAGAGAGAGTGCAAGAAAATTATCGTAAACTTCAGTTCGTAACGACAAAACGATTTTTCCATAGAGAAAGCACAGGTAAAGCGCGACGTCCTCCGCGAGCGAATTAGCGAAAGTTAGCCAACAGTTTGAACTTTGAAGTCGCCTTCACGTTCTCTGCTAGTATATATGCTGTACGTTACGGAGTTTCTTTTTTTATTTGACTTTTTCATGGTGGCTACGGTAGTCAAAAATCTGGCGGACTACAAATCGATGCACCGAATTTGCCAAAACGTATTCGGGATTCGATGTCTTCGATCGAACACCGGCTAACCAATCGATTCGACTCAGGCTTAAAATGGACCAAACTGTCAAAAGATTCCCTTCCAACCTGAATGCAATATTTTAAATTCACTGAAGGAAAGGTGAAGTATTACTTACTTTACAGTAATCAGTGGTAGCTAGGAATTCATAGGTGCCTAATGAGAGCTCAGGCCTTTCATACATGTCCACTCTTTTGCCCATGTGATCCAGAGGCTGGAAGAATTCAGGTGGAACTGTGTGAAAGGTGCACACGGATACTTAGATATCATGACGTTTAGGATGAAAGTACATTTGAAATAGTTCCGTAACATTTGCTCCTGTGACAATTGCTCCGGTCTAAGTTTGCCATGTTAATCCTAAACCTAACCCCATCCTTAATCCTAATCTTCACATTGTCCTGAACAAAAAACCAAATCATGACCTTGACCTTAACCTTTGGAGATATGGACGGTGGAGCAAATGTCGCAGGAGAAATGGACGGTGGAGCAAATGTCGCAGGAGCAAATGTTGTGTCACCATTTGAAATAACATTTCCAAGTTATCTACAGCACAGCAAAATTGAGCGTACTGTCTCAAGTCTGGTCCCTAAGGAATATGCCTCCCGCTGTGAGGGCATATGGTAAATTCATGATCAATTGCATTTGTAATCTCAGTCGGACACTCAGCCATAATATATGCACGTCTTGACTACAGTGGAATTGAAAGGAATAATCATGTATAGCGATTGACACATAAATTGATTGAAAAGTGTTTAGAATAGTTATTAGTTGAATAGTGTTTATCATAGTTATTGGTAGAATAGTGTGTATCATAGTTATTGGTTGAATAGTGTTTATCATATTTGTGGCAATCTATAGGCAAAAGATAGAAATGTCTGGGCTTTCCCTTTAAATCCTCATTCCCATATGGTGTGGTAAAACCGCCGCGGCAAAATGAAATGACAAAATCTGCCTCATATTTCTTTATCTCATGACACATAGATAACAGGGTCACTGTTATACAGAGATACTTTCTCTCACCCCATTACCATTCATTTAAACGTAAAATATTTATTTATTTTGGGTTTACAGCATCAAGTGTGAACGAGCCTCAACTCACCTTCTGTAAGACCACCGCAGAAGGCACATTGAAACCGCCGGCCTCCCTCCACAAAGCTCATGAAAGAACACATATAAGCCTTACACCTGTTACACCTGACTGGCCCGTTAGGACCATGATCTACTATAGGGGGCCGGTTCTGAAAATCGGAACAAAGGAAAAAGGCGATAATGTCATGGAGGAAACAAATATGAGCAGCAAATGACAGGAAAATGATACTTCAAACTTCTGTTCAAATTATGTTTTACACTCACTTTAAAAGAATACTTTACGAATTAATTCATTATAAACAGAACATACCTATCATATGAAGAATGAAAGTTAAATTAATCAAATAAAGTACCAGCTACAATATGGAAAGTTGCAGTTTGTTTGAAATGGACGATAGATTTTTCCTCAGACTTAGTGAAATTAAAATTATGATGTAATACCGGCCTTTCAGTGGGAGAAAAGGCCAAATCATCTCAAATTTGGGATAGTATTGCGACGGATCCATCACAATGACTTGAAGGGGAAAAAAAGGATTTTTTTTCTCAAACCAGAAGGCCTTGCGATACACCACAATAGAATGCTTCGGTAATGTATGCAAATTTTATACATACCTTTCAAACAAAGGTTGTTCTTGACAACCTGAAAGCTTGCTGGACATAGCAACAAGTAATGTATGCAAACTAGATTCCAAGCATTGAGGCTCATTTATAAAAGGCAGGTTAATGGAATAGCTCGTCACTAGGCGCTCAGAGAAAAAATGTGCATAAATTTGCATAAATTTAAATACATTACAGAACCGCTTTATTGAGAATTTACTATTAACATGACTCTTAGGACCCTCAATCAGGACAATTGCACAGAGTAAATTTTCACATTTTTAATGACATCTAATTTCTTTCAATATTGGTTCACAGTCAGACGTATGTTAAAATATAAACAGTTGCATATATTAAATTTGGGGTTTGCTCGCTATTCATAAGGACTGCTATTCATAGAAAACCGCTATTCATTTAACACGCGTTATGAATAGCAGTCCTTATGAATATTTATGAATGGTGGTCCTTTTGAATGGAGGTCCTTATGAATAGCGAGGTAATTTGTTGATGGTTTGCTCGCTATTAAGAAGGACCACTTTTCATACAAAACCGCTATTCATTTAGTCACGCGTTATGGATAGCGGTCCTTATGAATAAGTAGTCCTTATGAATAGCAGTCCTTATGACTAGCTAGGTTACCCCTTAAATTTTACCTCATTGTTGATTGTCTCTGCAAAGGGTGAGATGACTACCCCTATGGGTATTTGGGACTGTTTCACAAGGTCTTGAGTACATGGAATGCTATACATGGTGCTACGAATAATTCTCGGGCTGGCATTTCCTGAAAAAATATAGAAAATTCAATGGATATAAAATGCAGCTTCATGATCATCATTCTTATGAATCTTATGGGGTGTTGGAAGAAAGTTGTGATTGATTGCAAGTTGCAACTGATCGGTACTGACCAATCAAAATCATTGTTGCAAGCGCATCTTCTTGAATAGGCAGACCCTGAACCATTCAGAATGGTTGTTCTAATTTGCCCCATTAGGGTACTTGTACTACTGTTAGATAAGGTTTGAAAAATGCATGATCCAAAAAGAAAATTAAGCAAATAGAAAAACATGCCTTACATCATGTAATGAGAGGTAAGATGAAATTTCTTTGAAATACTGAAAAAAAATTGGGAAATGGCATTGTGGAAGTGGATCTGCTATACAAACAAATAAAAAGACATCAAAAACAAGTAATAGGAGCTTGGCTCCTGGGAAACAGTACTTTGACAACTTTGACATCAAGTAGAATGTCAGACTGACACTTCATGCAACAGGTGTTCTGTACAAACAGACCTTTAAAATATTTACATATAAACAGGCATCCGGTGGACATGGACACCCAATATTTTTCTCTGGATAGCAGGAAAAAAGATAAGTACTGTTAAAGTGGAAATTTTAACAGGATTCATTTTTCGCGCTTGGCCGAGTAAGGTGAGTTTCACATGTTTTTAATTTCGCCGACGCACTTGGCTCATGGGCAAAAGAATACATAAACAAAAATATTTGCATGTTTTTATTTTCGCGCAAATAACATACCGCGCGAAAAGCATGAAAATTTCCACACCGTGAAATATTCCACGTTTACAGTATACAGTCCTGCAGGAAGCTACCAATAATAATTTCATAGGTGTAATAAATTAGTAATAAAATATTGTGAAAATTACATAGTGTTAATATTAGAATAAATAAATAATCCCCAACCGAATTTGAAGCCTACCTTGATCTATAACCTGGAAGTCTGTTGTAACAAGGGGTGGTACCTGCCCTCTTAGGTTTGTGATGAATTGTTGACCTCCTCGATTCCTCTTGTCATCATCAATTACTTGAATCTAAAGAAAGGATATATATATATACCAAAGAAGGTGTATATGTGCTCCGCTAGAATATAACCCATAACAAATTCAAATGCAATGTTTATTCTTAAAATGTTTTTTTTCTATTCAAATAGAAATATTAGCAGTGAAATGTAAAATATTCACCTCCACAATTTTGAAAGATGGTTTTAATATGAAATACAATAGACTTTTGGCATTAAAACGTTATTCTAAACAATTTCATGTTTACAAGTTAAATGACATATATGAATGCGCTGCTATACAAGAACAGAATATTATTTTCATAACATATAACATGCCATGTGCGTGATAATCAAGTCTAAAAAAAACTCACTGCACTTGGCATCTGATCTGGATCCAGCCTCTTCGGGGCTGGTTGCTGTGCCTGTGGTTGGGGTGGCATCCCACCAGGGGGTTGTCCATACCCTCCTACACCACCCTGTGGTGGCATCCCCATTCCTCCTGGGGGTGGTCCTCCAGCTTGGTACCCCATTCCTGGTGGCCCCGGTGGCCCTGTCCCAGGAGGGGTGGCAGGCGGTGTCATGCCTGATCCCATAGGGGGTGGCGCACCCCCACCATAAGAGGGCCCTTGACCCATAGGGGGAGGAGGTGCTCCTGCGTAACTACTCAAAGGGGGAAGTCCTGCGGTGCCTGGTTGACCATAGTTCGTATTTGTTGGAGGGGGCACATTTGAGTAATTATTCATTGATGGACCTGATGCATAGCTTGTTGGGGGCTGGCCTTGGAACCCTGAAGGGGGTGCTTGGCTGGAAGCTGGTGGTATTCCGTAACCCCCTGAGGAGGAGGGTGGTGGAGGACCTCCCTGAGGGCCTCCCTACAGGAAAATCAGAAATTTGATATTAATGCTAACTTTGATTCCTTCTGGAAATCTATTACCTCACTCAAAGAATATTCTCTTCAATATGAAAAAAGTAACGTGCTTTAAAATAAGTAGTAATTTGATGGCAATGTTTAGTTTGAATCTTTCTGGAATGCTATCACCTTACCTGAAGCAGGGCTCGACACTAACTGAAAATTTTGGTGTTCCATATTAAATAATGAAATATAATAAGATTTTTTTTACAAAGGTTTAGAATTACTGTTTGCGGTAATGTTTTCAATTTTATGACATGCACTTGACCTTTCACTTTCACACAGCACTAAATATGTACATAAATTTTACTATGTAAATGTTTGTAAATGTAAACCGAGGAGCTCAATTGTATTTTGTGCTCCATGTAAGAAAATTAAGGCAGAGTTGAACATCGCATTTGAGCTCTTTCCTTGTTTTGGGGGGGATCAGTGATTAAAAATTGTTGGTGGTCACCATGGGACCGCCATGCCCTTGCTTTTTCAAATTTGGTGGTCCAACACATCATTTTAGTGGACTTTGACCTCCAGACCACCGCTATTGTCGAGCCCTGCCTGAAGTATGTTCAAATGCCACATGACTCTTGCAAAAATTTCATGCACACAAAAATTTGTAACTTTACAGAAGTCTACATTTGCAGACAGACTTCTTATTCAGATAGCTTCAAAGACAGTAGTAATAATGTGCCGTCTGCATTACAGGAAAACAGTTGTCGAGCATACCTGCCACTTATCGAAATTTCTCATGCCACTAGGCTTCATATATAACCTTTGGAAATTGGTAACAGATTTACCACTGTTATATTTCATAAGTTTTCAGAGTACTGTCATAAATTATCTTACCATAAATTAAAAATTTATCTTACCATATTGTAGCCTGGGCGAGGTGGAACCCCAGATACATTCATAGCTGACATCTGATTGGTTACTTGCTTCATGGGTTGAGCTCCACCCGGAGGGGGCGGGGCACCTGGCTGGTAGAAACCTGGTTGTGAGCTAGACACTGGTGGTCTGTAAATTTCAAATAACAGAATTAGCTTGGCCTTTCCTTATCACTTAACAATGGGATATACGCACTGTATTAGTTATTCTTTCCAAGAGATTAGTTATACCAATGAAAAGATGGAATGGGGGAAATGGATACAATTTACAACATAGTCATGTACAACAAATGAGATTTGAATATTGAAGCTACATGTAATGCTACTTTGGCATTAAAAAAAAAAAAAAAAAAAAAAAGATCCCTGTATTTTCTAATAACTATTTTGTGAGTTAGTAGCAATAACATTGCAAAATTTAAATTCAATTTTTAGCATTTTGAAGTCTTTTATGAATCTCATCGTATTGTATGAATGATTGGTTTTCACTTTCATTAGTTAGTTATATAATACTATCAATAATACCTGGCATTTATAAAGCGCCTTTCCCAAACTGGCTCAAAGCGCTAGATATATATTATTACCCCGGTCATTGGATTCTGGCACGCCCGCACACAGTGTATGCACATTCTCCACTCCCTGGGGAGCATTCCAGCCAGTCGCCTGTTAAGCGCACACATGCTAAGCAAAAGACATTAACTTTTGCCATCCTACCGGGTACCCATTTAACATCTGGGTGGAGAGTGGCAAATGTAGATTAACGTCTTGCCAAAGGACGCTAGTGCTGCGGTGGGATTCGAACCCCGGACCTCGTGGTTCACAGTCCGGGGACTTATCCACTGATCCACAACACTTCTATCAATACTATTTTAACCTATTATGTAACAGAGACCAGTAGAGACATATGTTATAAGAAAAACAGGTTATACTGAATGGGTGAATTCTTACCTAGTTTGCATTCTGTAGCTTCCAGGTAGATTTTGCTGTGGTTGCCCTTGAAGTGGTTGTCCTCCCATGGGAGGAGCAGCAGCTTGCCCTGGTCCAGGTGGCCGTTGCCCCTGTGCAGGGTACCCACCCATTGGTCTAGGTGCCCCAAACTGATTACCCCCTGGACCAGGAGGGGGAGGTCCTGTCGACGATGGTCCATTCATAGACGATCCTCCATACGAGTTCTGGGGTGGTTGCCGGTTATCACCATATCCTCCTCCTGGAGCCGGTTTCCCAGGCCCCGGTGGAGGTGGACCTCCTACAGGAGACGGAGCTGCTGAAGTGGGTGGGCCAGGCTGGTTTCCATAGTTGCCGTAAGCATTGGGCTGAGCCTGACCCGAGGGAGGAGGTGCATAGGAGTTGTATCCAGGTTGCTGATATCCACCCCTTGAGGGTTGGTTCATGGAACTCATAATGAAAATAGGATTGCCTTAGATGCTATTTTTGACCTGAAAGACAAATAAATGCAATCAAATTACAAGACTATTAAACATATATTCATCAAATTTTTTTATCTATTCAATATATCAACACTTTGAAGCAAGGTCAAATGATACTGCAATTAATATAAAGTTTTCCAAACTTCTGGTTAAGAAATTGTGTCAATGCTATGCATCCTAACAGTCCCACAATATCTGTGTAACCATTGCAAATATTGTGAAAGTATTTGCCATGACATATTCGGTGCTGAGACGGTGCTGAGACTCTGTGCAGCCCTTCTTAATTACTCAAGCTTCCAAATCAATGGTTTCTGTCTCAGAGAACAGATGAAACCACATGTAGATCTATTCTTTGAAACACAAATTAATTTGTCTTGAATATTTTCAGACTTGCCAACTTTCAACTTTGCAAAACAAAAAAGTGTTCTTGATTGCTATTAAAGACATATTTTACAGGAAGCAAACAAGTATCAAAGAAAACAACAACATAGTCTATCCCTTCAAGAAATATCAATAGCAAAGGCTGGCCAAAACCCATGGTTGGTATTCTGAGATTTATTTTATCTTGATTTTAGCGAAATAATTTTAATTGTCATAACAAAAATGTAAGCTTATGGCGCATCATTGGTTAATGACTGCGCAAAAGTGGCTGTGTACGCGGAATTCATCTGTGCAAACCCCAATGAAATGTTGCCATTTAAAATTTGTTATGACAATTAAAATCTTTTCACTAAAATCAAGATAAAACAAATCTCAGAATACCACCCCATATTCCTTTTTGAAAGTTTACTTTCGAAACGCAACCATGATGATGAAAAGAAATACAAATTTTTGGTTTACATTACCTGCATTTATGTTTTTATAACTAAATTCAACAAAGTTAGATACTTTACCAAGAAAAAAAAAAAAAAAAAAAAAAAAAACATATTCTGCTTAAAGACCTCAGCCTGACCCAAAACAACCATATATTGACGTAAACCTTAGTAAACAAAGAATATAATTACCCTGGGTATTCATAAATTTTTGTCTCCGTTTATCCATAAAAAATAAAAAAGATAATTTTTTTGGTCCGCCCCCTCCCTATTGCCTAACAAGAGAGGAAACTGCAGGGGGTCGCTAGACGTGTGACGACATGTCATGTATACAGCTCCGAGTGCGTCTACACGATATGTCGTCATCAAATTTTCACCCCCCGCAAAGTAGCGTTCCTCAGAGACGGGGCCCTCGTCAGAAAAACCACCGGGGCTCAACATTCGGGATGCTGTTACTCATTCCACAGGAAACGGAATCTCATGAAGTTGGTTTCAATTTGTTCAGAAAATATATAGCTCCCCGTGGATGAAGAAAGTGTATATTTCAAAATTCGGTCAGGCTGAGGTTTTTAAAGGTGTATGAGAGTTTCAATACATTTCGTACTATCTGAATCTATTTTCAAACTAAAATGAATCGAGAATAAACTAAAGAAAAAAAAAATCATAGACATTGTGGACATTGACTGTTAGCAGAAGAGGCGCACAGCCAATTTGGAAGACTGTCTCTGAGAATGGAGATTTTGCTAACAAGTCACAAGAGGACAATAGAAACACCACAAACAAGTGGCTGTGTACGCAGAATTCATCTGCGCAAACACCAATGAAATGTTGCAATTTAATCTTTTCACTAAAATCAAGATAAAATAAATCTGGCTATATTAGCTAATATGCCCAGTAATCCTCAAATTGGCAAAAATCCTACCTAGGATATTGAAGAAACAGTGAGCAGAACAGAGGTACTGAATGGAGGTATAAAGCCTTAAGAGCAACGAGCTGTACCGTCAACTGCTCGTGGTCTAGTGGTAAAGAAATCTGCATGGACATGATGGACATGGTCGAAGTGTCCTTATTCTACACCGCACGTTCTACAATGTTGCTGGTTCGAATCCCGCTCCTCTTGAAGTTGAGGACTTGACTGATATTTTTTTTCAGTTATGAATTAACAATAGCGTTTATTCCATTGAAAATGATCAGAAATTCAATAATAAAAACACAAGAAACTTGACTAGTTATTCACTTGGTCAGGCGGATTTAATGGTGGCTGGGCATAATAACGAATTTGGCCATAAAAAAATCTCAGAATACCACCCCTGAGCCTGAGGGCTGAACATGTCTTAGTGCCATAGGCATAGGGATACCACACCACGAATAGTGGTCATATTGACCACTACGAATACAACATGCAAAAATAGTTGGTATTTTCTGTCGCGTGTAGTAAAGGTATGGGGGGAAAAATAAGATAAATATTTTAAATACTTGCTTTCAAATTCACCCCTTAAAAATCTCACTCCTACCTCAAATGGCCGTTAGGAAGAACTTTTGATATTTTCAGCAAAATCCAAAGTCAAAATCTTGTTTCGCGATCGCGTGTTGTTTACAAACTGCCGATGTCTTAGACTAAAATCGGCCAATAAAATTTTTGTCCACGAAAACTCGGGATCGCAAGCGCACATCGATCTTTACGATCGCGCACATAGAAAATCGGGACTTTTCCGTGTACGCCATATAGGGACCGAATTTTTAAGGACAAAACTCTTTTGGGGAGATGTCAGCGCCCGCGGCGACAAGGAAATGTACACAATGACTCCGATAGCTCGTTTCGCGAGAATCGACAGTAAATTACGGATTTCATTTTTGGAAATATATTTTCCAACATCGGTGAGTTGAATTTATTGTATTTCTTGAATATTTTGGGGTCGGTTTTTGTAAATTAAATGCCGATTTTGAGTGAATGTTGGTGACTTTTGTGCAGTGGTGTTTTAAAAAGTTGAGGTGTATGACTGCCTACATTATATTATAGGCCTAGTACACATGAAGTATAGGAATGTAGCTATGAGTGAGGGGATACCTCACCCACATCAGCAAGCAATGGTCATATTGACCATTAGAATCATATACATGTGTGTATACTGGGTATTGGGGATACAGATGTAATTTTGTTTGAAATTGATGTTTTTGTGGGCAAACTGATACTTAAGTATCATTCTTTAGATTTTAAGTTATCAGTTCGTTAAGATACAAAATGTAGAAAGTGATAAAAACTTACATTTACAGCCCTCTTTTTGGTACTTGTTACCCACACCTCCATACGGATGACGACTGCTCTCAATAATGTTGCGCACTAGTGAGGCCGCTCTACATGGTTACGCACCGTAGATACGTACGCAGAATGTTACGCACACAAGCTATTCTACGAAGACCTGGAAGGGCCAAACTGACGACGTAAAAAAATTAAAAATATTACGTACGTACGTAGTAATTATTACGTACGTACGTAATATTTTTTATTTTTTTACGTCGTCAGTTTGGCCCTTCCAGGTCTTCGTAGGAGATCGACGAACCCATCGCGCCGGTACTACTACGAGCGCTGAGGGCTCCCTTCATCATAATCGTGAAAAATACAAACTGGATGCTGACGGGACAGTCTCGATAGCAGTTATCGACAAAAAGGACCCAAAATTTCAGGAAACCCTCTTCAAAGGTCACAAAACAACCTGGTAAGTTTTAATCATCTATTATTCAATATAATTCTTTGGATGTAAGTAAACTGCAATATATGAGATTCAATTAAATATAGCCAAAAATGCACAGTGATGCAGTTTAGGTATGGGATGTGTGTTGGCTGCGTTACTACACAGTCGGCAATGGCGTGTACCACTCATAGCTACATTCCTATACTTCGTGTGTATAATGTAGGCAGTCATACACCTCATCTTTTTAAAACACCACTGCACAAAAGTCACAAACATTCACTCAAAATCGGCATTTAATTTTCAAAAACCGACCCCAAAATATCCAAGAAATACAATAAATTCAACTCACCAATGTTGGAAAAGATATTTACAAAAATGAAATCCGCAATTTACTGTTGATTCTCGCGAAACGAGCTATCGGAGTCATTGTGTACATTTCCTGGTCGCCGCGGGCGCTGACATCTCCCCAAAAGAGTTTTGTCCTCAAAAATTCGGTCCCTATGGCGTACACGGAAAAGTTCCGATTTTCTGTGTGCGCGATCGTAAAGATCGATGTGCCCTTGCGATCCTGAGTTTCTTCGTGGACAAAAATTATATTGGCCGATTTTAGTCTAAGACATCGGCAGTTTGTAAACAACACGCGATCGCGAAACAAATCGGCGGGGATTTCTCCGGTTTTGGACAAGATTTTGACTTTGGATTTTGCTGTAAATATCAAAAGTTCTTCCTAACGGCCATTTGAGGCACATCAGCAAGCAATGGTCATATTGACCATTAGAATCATATACATGTGTGTATACTGGGTATTGGGGATACAGATGTAATTTTGTTTGAAATTGATGTTTTTGTGGGCAAACTGATACTTAAGTATCATTCTTTAGATTTTAAGTTATCAGTTCGTTAAGATACAAAATGTAGAAAGTTATAAAAACTTACATTTACAGCCCTCTTTTTGGTACTTGTTACCCACATCTCCATACAGATCACGACTGCTCTCAATAATGTTGCGCACTAGTGAGGCCGCTCTACATGGTTACGCACCGTAGATACGTACGCAGAATGTTACGCACACAAGCTATTCTACGAAGACCTGGAAGGGCCAAACTGACGACGTAAAAAAATAAAAAATATTACGTACGTACGTAATAATTACTACGTACGTACGTAATATTTTTTATTTTTTTACGTCGTCAGTTTGGCCCTTTCAGGTCTTTGTAGGAGATCGACGAACCCATCGCGCCGGTACTACTACGAGCGCTGAGGGCTCCCTTCATCATAATCGTGAAAAATACAAACTGGATGCTGACGGGACAGTCTCGATAGCAGTTATCGACAAAAAGGACCCAAAATTTCAGGAAACCCTCTTCAAAGGTCACAAAACAAACTGGTAAGTTTTAATCATCTATTATTCAACATAATTAGTTATATTTAAGTAAACACCAAGATATGGGTTTCACTTAAATATAGCCAAAAATGCACAGTGATACATATTAGTACCGTACTCACTATTGCCCACTCATAGCTACATTCCTATACTTCGTGTGTATAATGTAGGCAGTCATACACCTCAACTTTTTAAAACACCACTGCACAAAAGTCACCAACATTCACTCAAAATCGGCATTTAATTTACAAAAACCGCCCCCAAAATATTCAAGAAATACAATAAATTCAACTCACCGATGTTGGAAAATATATTTCAAAAAATGAAATCCGTAATTTACTCTCGATTCTCGCGAAACGAGCTATCGGAGTCATTGTGTACATTTCCTTGTCGCCGCGGGCGCTGACATCTCCCCAAAAGAGTTTTGTCCTTAAAAATTCGGTCCCTATATGGCGTACACGGAAAAGTCCCGATTTTCTGTGTGCGCGATCGTAAAGATCGATGTGCGCTTGCGATCCCGAGTTTTTCGTGGACAAAAAATTTATTGGCCGATTTTAGTCTAAGACATCGGCAGTATGTAAACAATACGCGATCGCGAAACAAATCGGCGGGGATTTCTCCGGTTTTGGACAAGATTTTGACTTTGGATTTTGCTGAAAATATCAAAAGTTCTTCCTAACGGCCATTTGATGTAGGAGTGAGATTTTTAAGGGCTGAATTTGAAAGCAAGGTATTTAAAATATTTATCTTATTTTTCCCCCATACCTTCAGTACATGCGACAGAAAATACCAACTATTTTACAGAAATGTACCCGTGAGTGCTATTGCCTGCCTTACTACACAGTCGGCAATGGCGTGTACCTATGAGTGATTTGAGGTAGGAGTGAGATTTTTAAGGGCTGAATTTGAAAGCAAGTATTTAAAATATTTATCCTATTTTCCCCCCATACCTTTAGTACATGCGACAGAAAATACCAACTATTTTACAGTAATGTACCCGTGAGTGGCGTGTACCTACAATACATGTATGAGTGACCTCACCTAAGTGTGAGTAGGAGTAGGCAAGATTGGAATGTTACAGATGTAAGTAAGTTTACGTATAAAATTTATTATAGTGTCCTTGTCAGGCAGATGTTGTTAATGTTATATTTTTAAACCGTTTCATTATTTTTGAATTTTGGGCATCCATGGCATCGCAGCGAGACAGCCTACGAATGCAGGGAGTGATTCGCCGGGCGCTGCCCCCATAGATAATGCGTGTAAAATGGACCAGCCCCAGCCGTGGGAACAAGATGTTACATTTCACAGTCACATCACGCACCCTTTTCCAGAGCATTTTAGACAATAATACACACCAAAGTTCACGTCAACATATGAAAAATATATATGTAGTCACAACATTTATCCACAACCATCATAAAAGCCTGTAACTTACCTGCTAGAATACGGAAATCAACCCTCTTCCACATAGGACCGGTACAATGTGTATGCCACGTATGGTTACAAGAGCACTGACCTAGGTCACCGCACATGCGTGTTGCGGCCACGTCTCTGTTTCAACGTGTTAGAATTTTGTCTGGTCATGTTTCTCAATAATAGTATCATTGGATACCAAAATTAAAGAACTGAAATGCAGACATTAATATGACATGTAATTGAATGAGAGTATGAAATATCTTATTTCTGAATGATACTTATTATAAAGCAAAATCAATGTATTTTCGATATATAATGTAGGAATATAATATATAAATTTTGGTAATGATTTTTCTCTTATAAAACATGCACTAAATTAAAATGAAAATATCCTGAAAAATACTTCTCTGCATGCCCTAATATGAAAATGAAATATTTATTCTATATTAGGGCATACAGAGGCAAAGGCTAATTCATTTTACATATTAATTTTATATTTTAATACCCAAGCATAATTAAGAGCAAACAAACCAAATTGGTGCCATCTATAGCCTACGTGGCCTAAAGTGGTTGGATATATCAACCAAAATACATAACTGAACTGATCGGTGAGCCTCCAACTGCGGCCCTCGTTCGCTGAATTCTCTACCAAACTTTCTCTCCTTCTCTCTCTCTCTCTCTCTCTCTCTCTCTCTCTCTCTCTCTCTCTATCTCCTGCTCTTTACGGTCACTCCCCCTCGATCCCCACGGGCTTCCCTCACCATGCCCTCTGACCCACTCGATCTCCCGCCTCCCTTTTTCAGAGACTCTCTTTCAGTTTCTCTCATCATAGTTCTGTTTCTACTTGCCCCCCAGG
Organism: Heliocidaris erythrogramma; assembly: GCA_025617745.1. Classification (NCBI taxonomy): domain Eukaryota; kingdom Metazoa; phylum Echinodermata; class Echinoidea; order Camarodonta; family Echinometridae; genus Heliocidaris; species Heliocidaris erythrogramma. The sequence goes on along the minus strand of CM046872.1, from coordinate 5,289,309 downwards.
GGGGTCTGTCCTCATTGCAAGGGGGGTATCATGCGTGACCAAAGACTCACCAAAAGCACCCTTATAAGCAAGTATAAACGTGGTGCCAAAAAATACACCCTAAATAAGTATGATTACCCGTGAGTTGTGTAATTTGCTACCCTAAGTAAGTATTGTTTGAACGCATGCGCGCAAACGTGCGAAACGGGAGCAATTTTGACCTGGCCCACGGCCTCGGAACTTTGGTGGATATTTTGATATATAATTCACGGGATACTTCAGCTAAAATGGTGATTTTAACTCTAGTGTTGAATGACCCTAACTACGTAAGCTGATTTATTTATGACCCTAAATGCGTAATTCATCACTTTGAAAAAGATATCCTTTTTCTTGATTTTTGGTGATTTTGAGACCCTATTCACGTTACGTACGTAACGTGCGTGATCGTGAAAAACAACCCTTTTTACGTGATTTTTTTGTCACGCATGATACCCCCTTGCAATGAGGACAGATCCCCCTGGGACTTGCCCTTAGCTCTCTCTCTCTCTCCCTCTCTCCTCTCTCCCCTCCACCATGCAGTGGTCCTAGATTCAAGAATCAAGGGGTGAGGCAGGAGGAGGGGATATGGGTGGATGGGTTCACACTGCTCACAAACTGAGCCTTTACAAGTTCGTAATTATGAGCAAACTTGAGCGAGAAAAGGGGTAGGAGCCTATATGAAGAAATGAGCCTGTTATAAAATATGCAAAAGTGCATAATCACTGGTAACTCACTCGCTTCATGCGGCCTCGCAATAGCCCTGACCTTAAAATGAGCTCTTTTAAAAACAAATTTCTTCCCTGACTTACTAGAATTCTGCTATAAACTTGTAATTTTATTACTTTTTGTGGGTAACCTGATTATCCCCGCCCCCAATTAAGCCGTAGTTTGATGGCCGCACAAACTCGAAATTGAACAACAATGGGTGTCGATCCCGGGGGGGGGGGGGGGAGGGTTGGTATATTATATCCCCCAAAAATTTGAGGTGGGGGATGGCCTGTATTATCATCAAACCCAATATTTTTGGATGAAATAAATAAGAATTATGATACATTAAATTAAAACTAATAATTATCCAAACTCATTACGTTTGATCTTGAAATAACATCACATTCTTTAATGATTCGCTCGCCGTTGTTATTCTCAATTGAGGGGTTCCGTCCATTGGCGTAGACCCGTTCATTCCTTCTTTTCATTAAAAAAAACATTTTGGGGTGCTCTAAAATGCACGTTTTATAGACAGATTTTTGAAAAAGTGGGAGGGGATACGCCCCTCCCACACCCTCCCCTGGCGGCACTTGGAGGGGGCGCAAAAAACGCAAAGGAGAGAGAAAAAAAAAAGGGGGGAAATGAAGAAATATCATAATCCTTACGGATTATGCGCCCCCAAATCCGTAGGGTAAATGCACTAGAAATCTAGTTTTTGAAGGTTTGAAATGCGAAAATTTTCCAAAGCTCGGTCGCTTTACTCCCTCGCATAATTATTTTCTTTCAGGATCTCGTAATTTCGCGCCCCCAGTAGGCCTATATAGTTCTTATATAGCTTAAAGGGTTCAAAGTTTGAAAAAAATAAAGATGTAATTGCTTTGCTCGCTATATCATGTAAGTTTCATATATGACTCCTGCTAACTAGTGTGCCCCCAATATAGGATAAAGTGTATAAAACAGCATTTGCAAAGGTTCAACTTTTGAAAGAAATCTCAACTTTAGGTAGCCTTGCTGAATTTCTCGACTCTTTCTCAAGCCTAATATATAGGGTTTTCGTTAGTTTTGCTCCTGATTGTAGAAGTGAGTGAATAGAAAACCGTTTATCAATGTATGAAATTCTCTACCGCTCAATTGCGGTGGTCAGTTGCAAAAATTTCCTGGGTAAAATCCACAAGAAATTGTGTTTTTTAGGGTTAAAAATGGAAAAATTTGCCGCTCGGTCGCTTTGCTTCCTCGCCAACGTAGATAAGTTTGGGCATGTGGGGGGGGGGGGGGGGGAGGGGCGTAACCCCGGGCGCCATAATCCCGAAACGCCACTGGCTTCGCTCCTTCGCCAGTCACCCCCCCCCCCCCCCCCCCCCAACGTGAACACGGATGACACCCCTGTGAACAACCATGCACCCCAAGAAAACTATACTAGGGACGTAATCAGGATCGCAGGAAAGAGGGGACAAAATTTTTTTTCAGAGGACTTTGTCTTGAAACCAAGGGGGGGGGGGGTGTTTGTCTCGCGGCATAAAGTTTTAGCCTTAAATTTTGTTTCATTTTCTTCTTCATTAGTTGCCCCTCAAATGGAGGGGGCTTTCAGGAGCAAATCCATGGATCCACCTACACTCGGGCATCCCAACTTTAAATGTAGATCAATCATGTCGATATAGAGGTTTCAAGTGCAAGGTATTCGTATATTTCGCTTCCGTAAGTGTTTCAGGGGTTTATAATCAAATTTAGAATAATATTCCAATATTAGAACACACACAGACACAAAGAACGACACCTAGATACAAATAATTTCTATGAGTACTTTCTCCTTTTAATTCAAGGTACAAAGTATCCCCATAAGTCAAGGCAATACATTGTTTCTTCCCCAAAACCCTAGTAGTAGACATTTCGAATGAACCATTCACAAATTAACAATAGTTTTCTTTTCAAGAAGCATTATACAAAAAGGGGGTTATGATGACAACTAAGGCATACGTCTCATGAATGCCCGTTGTAGTGCCTCTTCAAAATGATGCCAAAAATAGTCAACAGAAGTATGTACAAAAAATTAACCCCTTTCTCCACGATATACACATACATAAACATATACAATTAGCCTCGTTGTAAGTAATGCATATAATACACGTCGGTATATAGCTTTGTGCATTTTCACTTTAACATAAATATAGATCTATTTTATCTAACTACTGCATGTAAACTGTACAAGTAGATATGGTATTGGTAATACGATACCTAACTCCGTGTTACATTATTTGAAAAATGTTGGAAGAGACAGTACTTTCTTTTTTTATATAATGTACTTTCCCAAAGACTCAAATACATGTACAAAAATTAAATAGAAACATCTATTTGAAGCCTGAAGGGCGTTAACTCTGTGTTAAAAGATACGAATTAACACCCTTCTGGCTCCAAACAGACGATATAACATTAGTACCTGAAACATATGTGACGTTTTAACATGATAGCAATCTCATAACTACACTTTAAAAACAGAATCACAGGAATACAATGCGCATCTTATTTTCTTCATTAAAATACTTTAGCGCACTATATATTGCAAAAACTATATTTTGCAAATAGTCGCATGGAAAATGGAGAACATCCCCCAATTTTTCCTTTATCGGCAAATGAGGAAATTCTGAATCATTAAACAGAGGTACATGTATATGAGGTATACAACGATGTGTGCTTCAAACAGAGAGAGAAATAGGGTGAGAGAGAGAGAAAAATAGGGAGAGAGAAAAATAGGGAGAGAGAGAGAAAAATAGGGAGAGAGAGAGAAAAATAGGGAGAGGGAGAGAAATAGGGAGAGAGAGAGAGAGAGAGAAATAGGGAGAGAGAGAGAGAGGGGGGGGGGGGGGGGGAGAAATAAATAACCAGAGAAGGTGAGGGAGAGAGAGAGAGAGAAGTTGGAGTAGGAGAGATATATAAAAATAGAGGGGGGGGGGCGGAAATAAGTAGACCGATATACCATTACACTAACAAATATTACCCTGCACAATAGTTGTGTTTATAAAAGTCTTGGATCAAACATGAATAAAATATGTATTAATCCATATCAAGAGAAGTAAAAAAAAAAGATTGATAGATTATTACACCTATCGTACCTGTTTCAATCGCGTGTTTCAATATGAGAAACGAAGACATACGGAATCTTCAAAAGTAATGGTGACATCAATTTACAAGATATATACGAGGTAGAAATAATGAACACGCATCTTCAACTCATAGAATAGCGTTCCCTAATAAGCCAGTTCGGGGTTAGCGCATGGTACAAATGACCCCAAATATCCACATATATTTTAGACATGGAGGGTCCCTTTATGTGCACTTCAGAAAAATAACTCTGGGAGTGATAGAGGTGCCTCATGAATAGCTTTTGTTTCCCCCTTTAAAAAGAATACTTCCACCTGGATATCATGGAATGCACCATATGCATAATTGAATAATGATTACATGACATTCATGAGCACATATCGAATATTAGTGTCAGTGGGTTTTAGAATTTGGTACAGATGACCTTTATCTGCTCATGCTCAGATTGCATCTCCGAAGTGGCTTATTAGATGATCCTGTGTGCTTATCCCGAAATCATTTACAAATCAATACTAAGTCTGTTCCTAAACCCATATTTACACTCTATTTCATAAAGCACACTGGATGTCATATCTTTAATTTGGGAAAACTGAAAGTGCAATGTTGAATAGAAAAAAAAATGAAAAAGATTGCGTATGTTCTTAATGAATACATTTCACTTCTCGATTTAACAGAGTGTGTAACCCATGTGCATGTATAACAAAAATGTATGCATAGTACCGCTCAGGTATGTTTCAATGTCAAAAATATATTCTACCAGGCCACCAGAGCAAAAGAATATGCATAAAGACAACAAATAATTTCAAAAAATAAAAACAATTCAACGACACCAGTGCTCTCTTGTTCAGCCAGCTAATCTAAATATTTAGTTAATATAAACCTCAGCACCAAGCAGTTATCTTTTCTTTACTAAGATGGTCAAGAATAGAAAATTATACACGAATATATGTATACTTTTTGACAATAATTACTCCCTATTAGCCCATTCATACTTCGGTCAAAATATCGCTATTTTCTAGCACTGCGCGCGCGTACAGTTGCTAAGGAACTTTCACCATAACGCGATTTTTTTTTTTGGGGGGGGGGGACCGTAGTGTAAATGGGCCTAATATAGGTTACAAATGAATGGAAGAAGCAACAAGCTTTATCAGAATGGAAACTTTTGCATATTTTTTTTTACTATGGAAAGCAAGTTTGATGAAATATTTTTCCATCCAATACAAGTCATATCACAACTGCCAAATGCATGATTGAGAGATTATGTTTATTTTAATAGGGAAGAATCAAAATGTGACAAACATAGGCCAAGTTATAAATTAGTTGAAGGGACAATAGGCACAAAATGCATTTTGGTTGGCCGTCACCTTATTGGAATGTAGTTACATTTTGAAGGAATTTGCAACGACTAACCAGTACTGAAAGACATTATACTTGGCATATGTAGCTGCATTCGAATAGTACAAGGCAATGATGAATGCACTAGTAAATATATAAGCCATCAGCATGCTAAAATGAGTATATAAATCCAACAGATTATTAAGACTGTTATCATATCACAATATACTCCACAAATTCGTGAGTAGGAATAGAAATACGGTATATATTTCCCTCAGAACGGCTCCCCATCGAAATCGAAGAGTTTTAATAAACGTTGACAATTGAAGCAAATGTGGCTATAGATATATATATATACTCAATCTTTACTTATTGATGGCTTCAAAACGCCGTTTGCAATATAATTCTGGAAGAGAAAGACACTGAAGAATATATAAAAAATTAAACAACCTCGCCACTCATACTATACTACGAATGTTTCTTTGAAAGACATTTCTTTGTACACTTGTATGTATTGGAAAAGACATTACTTTACATGTACTTTACTTTGATATCCAATGCTTCTTTAATTTTTGTTTATCTCTTCTTATATATCTATGTTACATAGTATGAAATCTCAGATTGACAATTCATCAACACCGCCAACTTGGCGTAATTGTAAGTTTGTATATTTTGTATCTCTATGTGTTTTATTTTACTTTCAACAGGGCCCCCTGGGAGGACAGTGCATGTCAGTGACGGGGCCACCCTGTATAAATAAGACTTAATGATAATAATAATAATTATTATGTTTCCCTGATCTATTACCGACTCCTTACTTTCCAATCTCAATATAAACCATATTGACTCTTCTGTAAAAAGAAACTCTCTCATATTAAAATAATTCAAATCAGCAGATACTGAAATGATATATTCTTTTAAAAGCAGCAACAAGTAATACTCCATTTAAGTATTCTTTGTGAATATAGTGTATGCCTCTATTATGCTAACGTAATAAATGGGAAAGACCATCTTGTAGAAATGCACTTTACTCTTTTATACTCATTCTAAACCTTATAATAAAAATATGTGATGAAAGCACTAGTAGAAATAGAGAAAACACTGCACCTCGACACCGAAAATAAGATTTCATTGGTCATGAAAGCGTTCTGAAAACACTTTGGAAACGAGTTCTTGCATATACCGGTAATATCTTAAATAGTAACTCATATACTTTGATCCCCAAAATTTTCAACAACAAAAATAAAAATAAAATAAAATAACCTCAGCCTGACGACAGTCAGAAATGATACCAAAAGTCATACTGAATTTAAAAAAAATATATGAATACATCATCATTTTTGTCACCGCGGATGAGCGGGAAGATAAATCAAAGAAATTCGGAGAACACAAGGGAAGAATGGTATATTATCAAACAGAAAACTAACAAAAATCATTATTATTCTCTACGGCAGCACATTCCGGCACCAGAAGATATACAAAGAAACAAAAATCATGTTTATAACCAATGTCACAATAAGTTTCTTTCGATGTTAAAGATAAAGTTGAGTTCTGGTCATGCGATTACATTGTGAAAGAAACTGTCTGGAAGCAATTGGGAAAGGTTGATCATGTCTAAATAAGGATTTGTGTATACTGTAAGGTTTTGGAGTCATCAAAATGATAAGAAATCAACCCAAACTCGCTCAAAAGTATATGCACCGCACACAGAAATGGGTATATGGGACTGCACACAGATGTAGCATGAATGTTCGGCCCGAACACTTCAGCTTTTTTTTGCCATATTTCAAATATAAGGGGATTTGAAGAGAAATCCTTTTCAGGGGACATTTCTATTATGATGTTCTTCCAAAGTGACATAAAAGGAATAAAGCTCACAAATTACTTTTCACCTTTCCCAGAACTCAACCTTCCCTTAAATGCAGACAGCATTTTCATGAAAATTAAAAAGAAAATTACATATAATAATGTATTACAAAAGTAATAGTAACAAATTTATAGCTATATACTTGCAGACTCTAGTGGTCTTTCGTTTTTATGCATAGTTTCTGGAAGTGATCTCATCTTTTGATACGGTTCTTCTGTTACAAAGCGATGAGAGACGGGCATTATGATGACGCGGCTATTGGTTGAGGAGACAAAAAAAGGGAGAGAATAGTACTATTTAGTTTCATCACATTTTTTCATGAAAGAGAAAAGTAATTGCATATAGCTTACTTACGGGAAAAGTGTTTGAATGTAAATGACTATAAAATATTTTAAATTATTTCTCGTCATCTAATGTTGATGGTAAAATAATACTAGGAAGAAATATTTACTCATCTCAATAGGCCGAAAAAAGCAAAGATTGAATTCACTGAGTAGTAATTCTTAAGAAATACAAAAAGAAATATTCTAAACTATGTGGAGAGAGATATGTGGGGTGGAGAGATATAATGCTAATTGTGTTCTGTGGTTAATGAAAGACAGAATTCATTATGAACCAAGCAAATATGGAAGTAGTAATCATTTACAGAAACTATTACAGCAAATAAAAAAGCATTATTATTACTTATTAAGCATGGTTAAAACTATAACTAATTGCAAGCACATCAAGCAAAGATATGAGCGTGAGAAAAAAAATAATAACACATTATTATGCACATAATATGTTAAAGAAATAGCACGTAACAGGGACCTCATACCAAGGAAATATAAACAGAATTGTGTGGTCTTTTGTGAACAGAATGTTCTAGGCTTACTGACAAGAAAGAAAGAAACTGAAAGAAAATTTGTGAATCATTTCAACAATATTAAGTTTTGACCCTTTTCTGAATTATGAAATAAAAAAAAAAGTGAACTGCGTGTATATAGCACTTTGAGGTGAAATTGCCGCGATACTGTTTTGAGAACAAGAAGAAGAAGAAAGAAAGAAAGAAGAAAGAAAGAAGGAAGAAAGAAGGAAGGAAGAAAGAAGGAAGGAAGAAAGAAGGAAGAAAGAAGGAAGGAAGAAAGAAGGAAGGAAGAAAGAAGGAAGGAAGAAAGAAGGAAGAAAGAAAGAAGGAAGAAAGAAGGAAGAAAGAAAGAAGGAAGAAAGAAGGAAGGAAGAAAGAAAGAAGGAAGAAAGAAGGAAGAAAGAAAGAAGGAAGAAAGAAGGAAGAAAGAAGGAAGAAGGAAGGAAGGAAGAAAGAAGGAAGGAAGAAAGAAGGAAGGAAGAAAGAAAGAAGGAAGAAAGAAAGAAGGAAGAAAGAAGGAAGACAGAAAGAAGGAAGAAAGAAAGAAGGAAGAAAGAAAGAAGGAAGAAAGAAGGAAGAAGGAAGGAAGGAAGGAAGAAGGAAGGAAGGAAGAAGGAAGGAAGAAAGAAGGAAGGAAGAAAGAAGGAAGGAAGAAAGAAGGAAGAAGGAAGGAAGAAGGAAGGAAGAAGGAAGGAAGAAGAAGGAAGGAAGAAAGAAGGAAGGAAGAAAGAAGGAAGGAAGAAAGAAGGAAGAAAGAAGGAAGACAGAAAGAAGACAGAAGGGAAGAAGGGAAGAAGGGAAGAAGGGAAGAAGGGAAGAAGGGAAGAAGGGAAGAAGGGAAGAAGGGAAGAAGGGAAGAAGGGAAGAAGGGAAGAAGGGAAGAAGGGAAGAAGGGAAGAAGGGAAGAAGAAAGAAGAAAGAAGAAAGAAGAAAGAAGAAAGAAGAAAGAAGAAAGAAGAAAGAAGAAAGAAGAAAGAAGAAAGAAGAAAGAAGAAAGAAGGAAGAAGGAGAAGAAGAAGAAGAAGATGGATAAGAAGGAGGAGAGGAGGAGAAGGAGAAGATGAAGAAAAATGAACGGCGTTGAGGAGTGAATAAGGGAAATAAACAGAATAATCAAAATGACGAAGGTGAAGAAGACGACGACGAAAAAAAAGGAGGAGGAAAAGAAGGAGGAAAGGAGGAGAAGGAGGAGGAGGAGGAGGAGAAGGAGAAGATGAAGAAAAATGAACGACGTTGAGGAGTGAATAAGGGAAATAAACAGAATAATCAAAATGACGAAGGTGAAGAAGAAGACGAAGAAAAAAAGGAGGAAAAGAAGGAGGAGGAGGAGGAGGAGGAGAAGGAGGAGGAGGAGGAGAAGGAGGAGGAGAAGGAGGAGGAGGAGGAGAAGGAGGAGGAGGAGGAGAAGGAGAAGATGAAGAAAAATGAACGACGTTGAGGAGTGAATAAGGGAAATAAACAGAATAATCAGGCAGATGTGATAAACAAGCAAAACGGAAAAGAAAAAGGAAGGAATAAGGGAGACGATGGACGGGATGAGAAAAAGAAATGAAGAAGCAGAAATCGAAAGAGAAATACAATGGAAACTGGAAACTGCATGTGTAAAGAGGGAACAAAACAATAAAGAAACATAATGAATTGGCGAAGGGGAGAAGAGCAGAAAACTAAGAAGAAAAAGAAGACAAAAGAAATAGAAGTACAACTACAATAAATATAAAAAGAGGAAAAAGTAGAAGAATACGGAGGAGGAGGAGGAGGAGGGAGAAGTAGGAAAGGAGATGATAAACAATCAAAGAAAATAAAAAGGAAGAAGAAGGGGAAAAGAAAGAAGAAGAAGCATAAGAAAAAGAAAAAAAAAGATTTTCTTATATTTCTTGATTTTACATTGCATAGGAAAGGTATTTCAGTCTCCCGACAATGATATATTTTTATGTCTGTCTTGATATGAATGATCTATATACGTGCATGGCAGAAAAAACCCAAATAATAACGAGTTGCTTGGAAATTCACCTCAAAATGAAATACAGTGAAACACAAAATGAAATCATGCAGGATGTGACGAAACAAGACTCGGTCGCGGCCACTGGGTATTTGGGGAAGAAATGTCCTGGGGGTGGCCATGTTGAATTTGTCGCTGGTGATGTTGTTGCAACTGTTGCTGCTCTTGCTGTTGCCGTTGGGCCAGTGCTATGCTAGCTTCTTGTAGGTGTTGGATTTGGGCAGCGTAGTCTACTTAGACCAGATTGCAGGGCCGGATGAAGAAGAATGTGGAAGAGAGGTGTTATGAGTAAAGAAAATGCACTATTAACTAAAAAAGCACTGCAAATACAATGTTAGGAATTTAGCATTGACAATAGAAGCATGCAGAAGAGAGTGAAATGAACAAAAAAGCGATTTGTTATGGTTTGCCAAAGCTTTATGAGACATGCATGCAGTGTGGTTTTTGAAAAGTAAGATGCTCTAAGTAACTGGACGATTCAAGTATAACTACAATTACATGGCATTTTGGGGTTTTGAAAACAATTTCAAATATGCGGTCGAGGCACGAAGAGTTCACGAGTCACACCCCCCCCCCCCCCCCCCCCTCTGTCCGACCTCTGTCCGAGCCACTGACATCATCTTAAGCATGCATGATAACGAAACAATATTGGTACAGATTAAAATCATAAGGGTGACAAAAGAAAAGAACATTCTTGTCAATAAGTGCAAGAAGGCATAATCAAAGCAAGAAAACGAATACAAAAAAAAAAAAAAAAAAAAAAAGAGAAAAAAAGAAAGAAAAAGGGATGGAAATAATTGAAACCCGGTCTCGAACATGCTAATAATATCGCTACTCACAGTAATCGAGTGTATGCTAGCACTTCCTATAATTGGCAATAGTTTTACTAATCTATATACGATGCGGTATCTAACAGGACTTCCATGATTGATTTGGGGTTGGATTCTTTCATTTTCAACATGAAACATGACAGAAATACAGGGAATTCGTCCTTCCACTAAATTCGGATCGCAAATGAATCATCTTTAAGAGTTCTTCTTAGGAAGATGGATGTCTTTTGGGTTTTAATGCTCTGCTTCTATGAAAGCGCAGTTTCAACAAGTTACTTATAAATGCAATCTTGAAAGCAATGCTATACTATGACTTCCAGACATTGCCAAACTCTTGGTGATTAATTTTAAACTGAAATGTTTATGTTATGTATTAGGATATTATTTGGGTTATAGATATTAAGCAACTGGTAAAAATATTAACTTGTGCAAAAGCAATTCTAAAGCACACAGAGGTCATAACATTTGACATTACAATCGCAGTATGATTGCCCATTGTACAAGGCCATAATTGGGATTTCAACTTTAAGTCAGTCATCTTATTTAATCTTCAAAATTCCATAACCTCCTGACAGTTTTCTGATTTTTGTTAAAAACCAATGTTTGTATTGCTTAATGGACAAGCTGAAAGCAAACGGAACTATAAAATGAGACATGTCCTGAGAGGTTATCACAGTACAATGTCGCAAGGTGTGAAACGTTTTGAGTGAATATATAGGTAAACCCATCAAAGAGCGTATTTATAGAGGGCGTGGTTAGGGCGTGGTTAGGGCGTGGTCATACCTGGTTTAACTGAAACTGTAGTAGTGTTGGGCAAGAGAGTCGATAAGGAGGCAGTAGTGATCCCGGTAGTCTGACCCGCCGTCGTCAGTGTGGTTCCATTAGCATCTGCAGGTGATGGGTAAACGGATGCGAGAGGAGGACAGGAAGTGATGAGGAAAAGCGAGAAACAGACATGATTGTTAGAGGTATTTCAGTTATGATTATGATACATGGGCGAATGCAAGGTAGTTCCTGGCAACATAATATTGAAAATCCACCCCGACTCACTCAGTGAGGGTACCCCCACGTGATTATGCGGTTGTTTGAGCCAGCAAAATGTACTCAGTTTTTCGCATTATCGTTAAGCAGATACATGTATTGTGTATTGTCTAAAAAGGGTTGAATCAAAGCAGAGTACATGTAAACGGTCAGTCTTGAATGCTTGTATCTCGTCAATGTACTTCTAGATCCTGGGTCGGGCACGGTTTTCATGCAAAATCCATCGAACTTTCAAGAACCCTAACCACCGTTTCACGCCCCCCTCTCAATGCCGCCCTTCTATAATACTACCATTATCATACTCACTTTGAACGGGAGGCTGCGCAGACGGGTAGACTTCTTGGTAACCGAGTACACTGGCGGGTTTCAGCTCCGTGAATGTGGCATTGTCCGCTACGCCCGGGCTGCCGGCGGGAGGAACAGGGGTGCCTGCTTGCCGAACTACAGTGGTCGTGGAGGGGATTCAGAATGGGTAATTTAATGACTTATTTCGTTTTTCAAGAGCAGTTTCTCTGTTTATTGAATACTATATAATTCTCTTTAGACTCTCCACTCAATCAGTAAAAATACAGTATAGTGCAACCCCCCCCCCCCAACATTCGACCTCAGAGACACAGGCAGGAGCTTCCAATTACATGTAGCCAGTCTGTAAATTTGAGCATTGTCTTCTAATCCAAAATTTGAATGCATTCTATTTGCTTGCTTGCTAGCTTGTGGCAAATTTTCTACTGAATATCTGTCCATAAGTGTAGGCCTATTTCTCTGACGAGTTTTTCCCTTGTCAGAAAATGTAAAAAAATCGGCTAATTAAATTAGCCGATTTTTTGACATTTTCTGACAAGGGAAATTAAATTTGTCCGTAAATTTGGTCCGTACCCTCCCTCCCTCCCTCCCTCCCTTTCAAAATGGTCAAGCAGCGCCCTGCACATCTCGTGCAAAACTTTCCTCGTCAATATGCCCATCACAGCAAATATCGGACCACTCATTCTCATCAACACACGTTCACCTACAAACACTACCCAAAAGTGCAAATATTTTGTCAGTTTGTCAAGCATATCAGTTCAGAGACATTTTGTGAACAATGTATCAATTTATGCAATATACACGTGTATCATCAGTGCCTATACGGCATCTGAAGCTTTGCTTATTTCCAAGGCCGTACGCAGAAATTTTTTCCTGGGGGGGCAAGATGATCACTTTTTATTATTGGATCATTTAAAAGTCTAAAACCCTATTTAAAAAAAGTATGATTTTGAAATTTCTGGGGGGGCAACTGCCCCTGCCCCCCCCCCCCCCCCCGCTGCGTACGGCCTTGCTTATTTCATGTTTGTTAGTCTTCTAACTGTCCTTATAAAAGTAAAATTATCACTATGAACGCATCCATACCACTCATAATCATTCCTCTTTTATTATCAAAATAAGTGTACACACGAGAAGGTATAAATACATGTACATATAGTGCAAAATCACACAATGTGAAAAGTTCACTCAGGAAACATAAATGGTTTCTTGCAAATGAAATTTACAGGCAAGAACATATCACAAACGCACATTTTACAGAAATCGAAGAAAGAAAAGACAACACCCCTCATAAACCATTTCTATTATCTCTTTTACATTAACAAATTACAGGTTTTCACTTCCATACACGCGTTTGGTCAATTAGCCGATGATACAATAAGTTCCCTTTCGACAACAACTTTTGAACCCCCTTCCTCTTTCAAAAAGAAGCGAAAAGAAAATAAAGATTTTTGTGCATACTGTATCTTTACTTTTCCGAATACACATTTCATTTAAAAAGAGCGTCGCTGCACTCTTTTTCCCGAAGCGGATCCACCTAGGTATATCGAAATATATTTATATTATATATATTTACCATGGCCTGTTCAACAATTCAAAATCCGCACAATCATACTTCACTGAAAGAATACACGTTTCAAAGAAGAAACACCACCATGTACTATAAAAACAGAAACTGTCATATTCACCTCTGGTTAATCTCATTTCTTCTGCTTTCTGACTTTCAACCGCTCGTGTATAAGCGCCCCCTACGTTCGGGCCACTGGGCACGGGTGCCAATGTGTGTAACCCTGCCGACTCGGATATGGGGATCTGATAAAAATGGAAGCACAAAACGTTGGGAGAATTTGATCATTTTGGGCATTTTGATATTCTCTCCCGTCATAAACAACAAATGTGGTTAATAAAAGAACCAACCCCAAAAGTGTATTAGAGAATTTGGTAATGATGAGAAAATGTTGAGAAAAAGTGAAAAGAGCACTTGGTCACTCTTTTTATGACTAAAGGCGGAGTTAATATTTTCATCTTGAAATGAAAAGGAAAACAGCTACTTGGGTTAGGGATTAATCAGTGTACTATGAAAATGATACCATGTTCTGGAGTATATCAAACTGGTGTTTTCAAGAGAAAACGTGATGATACATAATATATGGACAGTTGGGTGAATACGTGATTTGAGAAAGAAAACTAGAGAAGAGAAATGATGTGCGTAGAATATCCGAGAAGGAAAAGATACACGACCATTGACTACCCAGTGTGTTAGTACACCCAATAGAAGACATGACTATAACTATGGTGTTATTAGATACTGACCACCACATTACACTAACAAATCGTAGAAACATATTTGCAAACATTTTATTTTCAACATATGAAGATTCAGTATACTATCATAACGCAGTAAAGAAGCGAGAGATTTCACAAAAATTTGTCATGGCTGTGCTGATAACTAGTTACTCCAGACTCGAAATAACTGAAGTTTAACAAAATGTTTGCAGTTACATGTATATTCCGCGAAGTGATATACAGTTATACAAAGAAATATATCAGAAAGAAAGTTCTTGCTTAGTATTTTATCGCATTTCATAGCATAATCTACATGAAAATATGCTATGAATTGATTCTTTCCTGGTTACAACATACATACATATCCTTCGAAACGGAATGGAGTCGAACTTGAATCATGCCACCAAAACATATTATATCTGGACGATACAGATCATAGTTTAGTATAGATCTCATGGGAATAAAATGTTTCTGTAACTTTCAGAAGACAATATAATATTAATTTGCACAGAAAGTTCACTTCAATATCCCCAATGAAAAGAACCATGACCATTTTGTTATAATGGAAATTCTATTGTTGGTCTTGCATCTTCCATCTGTAGCTAATGCCCACTTTGACCGATCCCAGCGCACAAAAACCCACAATGTTGGTCTCGTGGGCCTTTCAAATTATGATGTGGTTTTCTGAAGTACCCAACAGCCCACGAGACTGCCATGGAGGTCTTGCAGACTTCTGAAAACTCTTCTGAGGGATGTCTGCCTGTGGGCCGTCGGTCAAATGGAATATTCCTCATTTCATCACGGATTTCGCGAACCGACGTATCTCTTGCACTTAAGCCTTTATGTGCGTACGTCTGTTCGCAAAACATGCGACGATTTATTGATGTACATTTTCAAATGGTTAATGGAATGTTAAATAAAATGTGCTTCTTCACTACCTACATCAGATTACATTAGATTAGTGTCAGGATGTACTATTGGGTTAGTGTGCCTCAACCATGAGTAACAACAGAATAGGAAACAAGTGTGACCGTTAACAATTTCAGAGAATAGAACTACATGTACAAAGAAATGCAACATAGCGTCATCGTTAAGAAGGAAAGATACAAAATATTACATACATATCACGTACATTCTTACTGGAGAAGAAATTGTGAATTATACATTGAATTAAAATGTATGATTTATCAAATTACTTTAACATTTTAATTTTGAAAATTGTTGCATTGTATCATGAAATTTCAAAATACGTGAAAGCGTCGACGCATTTAAATTTCAATTTTAACTACATATAATACGTACGTGAAATTCAAAAGCATTCAAATTCCACGCAAAACAACGACACTACCTGTTACATTTTCCTTATTTATTGCACTTATCAATAGTTATGGCAGAAAAGACGAATGTGACTTCAGTACAAAATATAAATCAAGACATTGTCAGATTCTTTTATACGATGTGAAGGAAATCATTGGTTCTGAAGTGAATTTTGTTAACTATTCTATCCAACAAACTGGTTCGAATAAATCTTTGTTAAAGGGGAATAAAAGGCAACAAACATTAGCCTATAATCATGTAGATAATTGTCAGCCTATTACAAATATCTTGAAATTACTCCTATTTGATTATTTAAGGAGAACAGTGTCTCCAAAAGTTGCAGTTTCCTTGCTTGACATTATCCCATGGGGTTGCCATTTTCTTTACAAAGTAATGTCAGAGCAGTTCTATTTGTGAGATACCCACTGACCTATACACTAGTTACCATGACACTCATGATCAGCTGTGGAATGCATGACACTGGATTTTCTCATAATAAACCATTTTTGTAGTCATGTACATTAAAATGAAGATACTTTTATCCTGTCATATAACTTATTTGTGTCAAGATATTTGGTTCAGCTGTTTCTTTTGTTAAGCAGGATTTGGCATGCACTTGAAAGTTGCTTGGTCTGACAAAGGTTGCCAATTCTTCAAAGAAGTGACAAAGACCTACAACTGCTCGTAGATATCACCTGTGCGAGACAATGGGGGTACCAAGATGGCTGCCATTTTGCGTGGTTGGCTTTAGTTGTACAGTAGCTATTCATTATGCAACATCTTATCCATTGTGTACAGGTAAATGGACATGTACCGCAATGATATCACAGTTTTTTTCAAAATGGCAGCCCCCATGGGATAATATCTAGCAAGAAATCTGCAAACGTTAGAGAGACTGTTCTCCTTACTGAGTAATCAAATCAGAGTATTTTCAAGATATTTTGAACAGGCTGACAATTTTCCACATGATTATCAGCTAATGTATGTTGAGTTTCATTCTCCTTTAAGCCTTATTTTCTTAAAGGACCCCCAAATAAAAACACACACATATCGATAACATGCAACTCTATATTTAAATTGATATTCAATTGTTTATCATTACGATGATGTAATTTCTAGCTTGTGCGTATTTTCTTTTGAGCTGCTATTGACATTGTCGGTAATGTCGTTCGAGTTACTTTCATTTTTATCTTTCTTGTTCATCGATTTCAAAGAATAATCTTTGATAACATCCTCTGGACCTAAAACAACCACATCTTGTGACAATTTTTGCCCATGCAAGGAGTTTGGCGAACTAGCTTTCGTTGTAGCAACCCCGACAGGAACTTTGGGTACTTTGACAGTTTCTGCATCGTTATTATTGAGTCCCTTTGAAACGCTTTTCATTTTGGGCACTGTCAAGTCTTTAGGTACCATTGATGAGCTTTTCGGTCTAGTAGTCAAATCTGTTGGCATAACGGTCGTGACCTTTACTTTAGTTGTTAAATCTGTAGGCTTACATGAGGTCACTGTCACTTTCGTGGACAGATTAGTAGGGGTCACTGAGGCATTTGTGACCTTCGGCGCGAGACATCTAGCTTTAGCTTTAGGCGCGCTAATTTTCATCACAGGTTTAACGATCCGTTTATTTTTCAAAGGTAAATTAGAGGTAATCTTTAATACCACAAGTCGCTGCTCCTGCGATGGGATGGCTCCGGCACTCATGGCTAGCTCCCTGGCGAAGCTCTCGTAGTAACCTTTCAAGCTGCTGGCCCTGGCGGTACCCTCGGAGTCAGGCTGCTCTGTTTTGATGGCCACGCCTGTGAAGGCGGTCATCTGCGCGGGAGTGATGCCTGTCGGTGATTGGTTGGTGGTGAGGACGGTTCCGACCATATTTGGCTGGTTTGGTCTCGTGGGGACGGCCACTTGGACGGTACGCACGTTGGCCACGGGCTCAGCTAACTGCGCACCTTCGACTCCCTTGGCAGGAGAGAGCTGGGGCATCGCCGGCCTTGTCTGGGGACTGACACCGTTCTGCTGTGCAATGGCTTGTTGTGCATCTGTGGAGGATTAAGGGGGATTAAGGGGGGGGGGATTAAGGGGGGGGGATTAAGGGGGGGGGATTAAGGGGGGGGATTAAGGGGGGGGGTGTGGAAGAAATAACAGTCATAATTACGAGACTCTTCACTCAGCATGTTCACCGCAAAAAATATTTCCCCCGGAAAACATTGCGAGGTACGACCCTGGAAATGAATCCCATTTTAAATCGTATACGGGATGTTCGCCAAAATATCCTGTTGTCATGGCCTGAAAATGTAATGGCGCTCTTCAATCACATGTAAACCTTTATCACATTTCCCCCTTCCCCCTTCCCCCTTATTTCCATAACCGGTATTATTATTTTCCATTTTAGTAGCCAATCGTTCAGATACAGTACATTAGAACTCTTTTTATTTGTGAATTTACCCAAACTATTACATCTGAATAACTGCTGAAATTTCGTTTGAATATTATGTAAAGTTAATATTTTTTGATGACAGAATTAACTTTATATTACATATTTTATATTTTATATTACAAGCAATATGCGCAGTTGAACTTACCTTGACTATTTATTAACTTCACTTCGATACCAGAGTTATTTTAAACAAAGGGGGTTTCTGATCTTGATTAATACCACAAACATTTCGATTTTATCGTAATCATACAGCTATTGACTACGATGTCATGCATAATGTTCAAGGACCAGGAAGCAAATGAATAAAAGCAATGAAAAACAACACATCACAATAATGATAAATATGATAAATAATGATGTATCATGACTACGAAACAATCGTGGAAACATTACACTCACCTGCATTTACATGAACATATTATGTTAGTTATGTTTAAGGTAGTAGCATGGATTATATTTTATATTTTTTCAAAGTAAAATCATTCCCGGAAAATCAAGATTTCAATTCATCTCTCGAAATCATAACCTTAAAAAAATTTTCAACAAATTTTCACAATATCCGCCGCAACTTTTCACGAGATATTACCATTATGCAGTCATAGTCCGACTAACCCCGACATGTTATTCATAGTGAAAATTCGTCCCGAAGATTCTTTCAAAACGTTTTCTTGAAAAGTGAAAACGATACATGTATGACAAACATCATTGGGTCAAATAAGGCTGTCAAAACACATGGGCAAATTTCAAGTCAGTACCTTAAACCTAGTAGCAATGACAACGGAACAAATGGGCATAAGTATGTCAACTGAAAACATCAAAATGGTAAACACAAGAAAAGAAACATGCACGGTAGTGGCATCTATTCTATAAGCACAGTGTAGGCAAAGATTTGGCGTACTAATTCTACATTTCATAATCAAGCGCATCGTTAGAAATCAAGCATGCATTTTGGAGGCAGCCATATTGCATCCAAAATGTGACGTTACAAACACAGGGGGAAGAAGCCGAATTGCATATATAACATTCGCATCCACAATCCGTAATTATACCACGAGATGTCAACAAAACAACTTCAGTAATTTTAGACAAAATTTAGTTACCATCACCACCATCAGTTACTAACATCCCTAATAGACACGACTTGCAACTCTTTCCAACACAGGACCCAGCTGTCACATTAAAGAAATAGATATAAAAGGAAATGTATGCGCGCGATGTTATATGAACTGCAATGAGAGCATCTGGTTGAACTGTGGTACCCGAGTAACCCGATGTGACGTGAATAGGGCTTTTTCCTTAAGTGCGCAGATTCTTTTTAGGACGGACATAATTCCGATTACTGGTTGATGCTTGTAACGTCCCATCTTGAATGCAAATTGAATAACTAGGAAAATTTCGCAGACAGTCAAACGACAGAAATTAATTTGGGCATGCACTGAGTTGAAGAGGTCAGAAATACCTTCTTCTCCTATAATTTTCTCCTTCTTAATGAGTTGAGGGTCGACGTGAGCCTGCACCACCACCACCTGCTTACCCAAGAGTTCCTTTATGGTGTAGGCCGGCGGGAGCCTGACAGTGGCTCCACCGGGAGCCGCCGTGGCTGCTGCCTGCGGGGACGTCGTCGGGACATGGATCGGGTACCCGCCCTGCGGATTCTGCTGGTGGAAGGTGTTGTAGTACTGCGCGAACTGAGCCGGTGTGATTGTTGTCGGTTGCTGTGCGTTGTGCGCCATAATCTGCTGCGGGGTCGGGCGCTGGATGGTGACTTGAGTTGGAACGGCATCATCAGGAAGATCAAGTTCGACTACCTGCTGTGATTTCTTTTTGGTTAGTGTCGCGTCTTCCATGACGAAACCGTTCACAATCTTATTCCGCAATATCCTGTTAAAAATATATTAAAAAATAAATAAATGCCAGCACACATTTCACAAATACAACGAAAATAATTTTAAAAGAATTCGCAGGTAGTGATACAGAGAGTTTACAATTCTTTGGCGGGCATAAAACCGTCAAATCTGTTTCCCCTAGAGTTCCTTTATAGAGTTACAACATGGACGTCCTATTTTTGGACACAAAATGGCGTTCAAATTCTTTCTATTTAGAACACCCAGGTGCTCACCGGAATTGAATAGAAATGTTACGTAATAGTGGCCCCAAAATGGCGTTCAAATCACGGGTTGTCGTTACTCTTTCTATAAAGGGACTCTAGTTTCCCCTACATGTTCGCGCCCCCTTCGTGTGGTAGGGAAGATCGGTTAAAGACGTTCGACCATGTATGAGCGTCAATGCGAGTAGGGGAGACCGACTTGATGATTCATACGACCCTGATGAATCCTTCAATTGCTTCACAACCAATCATTACCTGTTGATGGAACTGACACTTGGAACGGTCTCCTTGGCGCAAATGTTTTCCGACAGTAACCTGTCGCGGATTTCCCAGGCGAAGATGGTGGGGTTATCGCGCTTGTAGTCGGCGATCTTGTTGACGACATCCCTGGTGGCAACCTTGGGTTTACTGCCACCGATGACGCCTGGTCTGATGGACCCCGTCTCGTAGAATCTAAAATGGGAGAAAGACATCAAGAGTACCGTCATGAATTGATTGATGATACCAAAGGCTACATTGACATTTACGGAGCATGCATACATAATTATAATATTCCTATACCTGCCTCCAGATTGTGTTAACTATTTGAACATATCAAGGGGGACAATTTCATATTACACGTTTCAAAACATTTTGCAGTTTTATCACTTTTTCTGTACATAAGAAGCTATTTCCTTTTTATTGATCTACGGTTCTTAATTGCAAGACGGTTCCTATTCATTTATGTTTTGAGCAGTATATGTATTCTTACATGTTATGGTTTTATCATACCACGGCTCCGTATTATAAATAAAGACTTGCGATTAATCCCAAATCTCAATCAATCACACTTTAAAATTAACTATTTCTTATACATATATTTGTAGTTTCGATTAATATCAAACTCGAGTTGAAAAATTTCGAAACTAAAGGCAGGGCAAAGTATTTGATTTAGATGAGCTGAATTAGCTTTAATATCTGCAAGCTCTACAATGTTTACATTTTAACTATGTGATGGGCGTATGCATACATAATATTTGAATTAATGTTGGTACCTGACAAGGATTTTGCTGACACACCCATGTGACACTTTGAGTTGGCGAGAGATGTCACATGGTCGAACTCCTTCCCGTGCTAACTCGACGATCTGTTGGCGAATCTGTGTCGGGAGAGGGCGTCCATTGGCGAAGCATCCTCCCAACTGGTTTACCCCCTCAGCATCTAAGAAAAATATGAAATGTAAAAGATACTCAGAAATGCGGTATGCATTGACAAATGACGATAAAAATTAAAATGTAAACGACTTAAAGAGAAGTTTGAGTTCCGGGAACGGTAAAAAAATAATTTGTGAGCATTCTTATTTTCTTTACGCCAGTTTGGAAGATTATCAAAGTAGAAATTGCCCATAAAAAGGATTGCTATTCAAATGCCCTCACATTAATAATATGACAAGAACATCTGAATTGTTCAGGAAGAACATGTGTGTAGTGCATGTGATTCTCAGCAGGATGGAGTCAATTTCTTCTTTGGTGATTCCAAAACCTTACAACATTTACATCAATTCTTAATATGTCTTAATACTATACAGTGCGTCCCAGACTATGATTAATAAATGACACATGCATATCTGTAAAGCTTGGATTATCTTCTTTCATTTGATGCCACTCATATGATACATACTTCACGCATGGGTGAATAAAGACAATATGAAGCAGGGCTACCAAAAAGTCGTTTGGACAACGATATCTGAATTTCAAAGAGATAATCACATTTCTAGAAAGTTCATTTTCTGCCCTTTCATATGAACACGTCAATCGGGAAAATGAGACAGGGATGACCAAGCTCTGTTGGTGTAAATTGATGCTTGCATTTCCGTGATTTTATTAAAGGCTCCTAGATCGTCTCCCTTCTGTTACCAGAAACACTCGTTGCTCTGTTGTGAACTACATGGTCAAGTAGGTTTAATAATGAACTATCAATCAGCTTTTATCATTTTGTACTCACCACTCCATTTTGTTGACGATCAGACATGCATGAAGTCTTTTGTCCTGTTTGTTTATTGCTAGGACAGGCAGCCAGTGCAAACGGATTTGTTTAATAAATCATGGAAATGCCAGCATCAGTTTACACCAACAGAGATTTGTCATCCCTTCCTCATTTTTCGCGATTGGGGTGTCATATGAAAGGGCAGAAAATGAACTTTCTAGAAATGTGATTATCTCTTTGAAATTCAGATATCGTTGGCCAAACGACTTTTTGGTAGCCCTGCTTCATATTGTCTTTATTCACTCATGCGTGACGTATGTATCATATGAGTGGCATCAAATGAAAGAAGAGGGTCCAAGCTTTACAAATATGTGTCATTTATTAATCATAATTGTGATTAAGATATGATTAAACATCGATAAATCTCGGTTTCGTTTTTTCTGGGACTCATTGTATAACCAACCTTTCCCAATCGTTTCTTGCGCAATGTATATGTATTCTCATTACCAGAATTCAATAACACTGAAGAAATAGGAGATCCATTTGTTTATGTATAAGTAATTAGTATGCTTTGTAATGATAAAAGAAGAAAGAAAGAGTTTTTCTTTAAATTTCATTTTCATTTTCATCGAGATGGGGGAGGGGGGGGGGGGTGAGGAGGGTCGTCGCCCCAAATATTTCAGAATGAACTACACGTATGTATCATTGTATGAACCGTTTAATTACTTGTACGATACTTCGATAGAAGTTTGGGCGCTCTCCAACCTGAAGATGGATCGTACAGTATAGAAAAGACGGTTTCAAAATAATAGCCAATTAAAGCCATTCCTAGGAGCTCTTCATTTTTGTAACTATGTATCATAATGGAGCGCTTGATTGCGGTTAATGTTAACTCCCCTCCTAAAGATCTATCGATGCCCCTTTATTCATTGTTGTTTTTGCAATCAGCAAAGACGTTTTCAAGAAGTTAAGATACCAATAGCCAATTAAAGCCATTCACAGCAGCTCATATACGGTCTTGCATTGGCCAGTAATCCTTGGTATAACTTCCATTAATTGCAAGATAATCTCGACTGCGAGTATAATACTTTATGGTAGAGAGTGCTTCTTAAAGGGCACAATAGATGGTCACAAATTCACCATTTGTGATGCACTATAGTGATTTTGTTATAAGGCGCCATACCATAGCCCATCTTCTTTGACTTGACTGAGTATCATGCCCAACTTCAGATCCTATAAAGGCCTATAATGTTTTTCCTCGGTCACTTCGCTATACCATCACCTCCTATCCCCATATTCGCTTTCATACCCAGATCTATAGCGCAACCTCACTCAAATGGCTGGTATAAGTTTTTAATTCCCACTACAAGCAGTGACGGGATTCGATTTTACGCCTTTGTGTATAGAGCCTACATACTAGACATAAACGAAAGGCTACAAAAACTGGATCCAAATCTCTGGAAGGCTATTGTAAGGGGTAATAATACCACTCTATAGCGGTGAACAATCGGCTTTTCGGCCGGCGCCTTGGGACGATCCATCCTGGTCCAAAGTTTCTAACGATAACCTTTACTTCAAAATTCAAATGGTGATTAAAGATAGACCGACTATTTGATGATTTACGTAAAACGTGAAAGCGGTTAAATGTCTGTGAATGAATTGATGACAAACTGCTTGGAAAAAAATATTGAAGAGAATCGATTGAAAGATGCAGCGTTTACGGTATTACAGAGTTTTGTACCTCCTGGATGCAACTTGAAAACGCAAAAGAGGAAAAATATCCAAATAATTATGTTAGTTTTTCAGAGAGAACAAAATATTACTTTATTGGTAAATCGTGATATCTCACACATTAACATTGATATTTCGCCATATACATTTCTAGTCAACACAATGTTAACATTACCTTCTATTACAGACACGTCGATATTCATGATAACGAGGTACATTGGATCGGGCAAGATGGCTTCGTTATGTTGAGGTGTGTGGCGAAGGCCATCAATAAATCCCACTTATCCTCACATGTTCGTTCAAAATGGTAGGCTTCGTGGTTTCAACACTTTGATGGATTCACGTGGAGTTGTTCTTACAATGGTCTGTCAATGCCGATATATTCATTCAAAAGAAAGGTTCGGGAGCAGGTCAAGGATGGGGGGAAAAGTTACATGGACTTGTTTTGTTCCTACTTACTGTAACACATTTCATCTCAATCAATTAACAATCCGGGCCCCGTTTCAGTTTTATCAATAACAAGTTCCAATAACTGGTATAATTAATGAAATAATTGCATCTGATTGACTGAGAGCAAATTTGTTGTACTGTAGAACTTTGCCAGGGTTATTGATAACAGATTTTATGAAACGGGGCCCAGGTAGAAACATGATAACCTTCTGCATAGAAATTTAAAAAAAATAAAAAAATCGGTAACTATAAGACAGCCATTCAAATTCGCTTGCTCGGAAATGAAAAGGGAATACATTGTTGGGCCATAATTTTAAGCTTGTGATGTATGTCTGATTATATAGTAAACCGTTTTCTTCAAATGAAAAAAAAATCTTCAGGATGTAGAATTTGTATGTAATTCGGGCTTCATCTGGGGTGATATTATTCATAGTAAATATGAGGTATATTATCCACTAGATTTTTATTTTCCTATATATTTGTTGTTGTTGATGCTGTGCACATTATTTAATCTTCATGTTTATGAGCAGTCCTCTCGTGAGTGTTCTTATGTTACTATTCGTTTTAGTTAAAAACAGATAAAACTATTTTCAAGGCTGATAGTACTATATATCAATGTGCAATTACCAATCTTATCAGGTTTTCTGGGCCCTGTTTCATAAAACTAATATAAGCTACTGAAATACTTGCATCTGATTGGCTGAGAGCAAATTTGTTAGTAAAAATCACCGACAAGACACTTGATGAAACGTTCCCCAGGTTTCAGATAAACGGGCAAGATACAAGATCAAGGAGGATCTTTTGAAGTAAAAAAACAAAAATGAATCTCATTTTCAAAGCGTCCCCGCTATAGGTAATTCAAGAATGACCAAAAATTAATGAATGTGTGAGGAGCCACAAAACATGCGGGCAAAGTATCGCCCCATTTCACGCGCAGAAAGGATATCATAACATCACAGAATCTTCCCACAAACGAATTCCATTCATCTATTGTACCCCCAAATATTCTTTAGCATATAGTATCAATAACTAGAGGAAATGAAAAAAAGGGTTTTACAGCTTCATATAGGGTAAATATATTTTTTTTAGCTACTGGCAATGACGCTGCAATTGTACATAATAAAGTAATTCCCTTTGCACAAAATCATCTCGATAACCGCAACATATTTCAATTCAGTCCATGCAAAAATAGCGCCTGGTTTTCAGAGCCTTATATATCCGCTGACAAGTTCATAATTATCCAGCACCCCTCCGGCCCTCCATTTTTTCATTCGACCAAAGAGCTCATTATGATTACTTGATTCAGTAATGTTTGCTTGTCTATGCATACATGCCATGAATAATAATTATCACGTAATTTGTTACTAATGTGGTTATATACCTCATTCATTTTGTACTTGAGCCTCAAGCGTGAACCCCCCCCCCCCCAACATTTGAACAACATCGTGTCTATTTGTGAATGTATTGTTTTTAGACCAGTATAGTAACAATCTGAAGTGCATAAAACTATTTCCAGCTTCAGATAGATATACGTAGTATTTGAATGTTAGGCACTTAAACATTTCAGCAGTTTTGATGACTGGGGAATTATAGTTTGTGAATACCTGATCAACCTGATCTTTCGCGTAAAGTATTATTACTGATAAAATGTTCCGAATTATATCAGTCAACGAATCATTGCTATCAGAGGCGGATCTACATAGGGAAAACCGGCCCGTGCCCCCCCCCCCCCCCCCTCAACTGGCATACCTTTAGTACACAATTTAAACAAGTTGCCTCCTTAATTGCGTACTTTTCCGGCTCTGTGCCCCCTCTTTTACAAAATCCTGGATCCGCCCCTGATTGCCATTGCCATTATTCATTGAAAAGTTGCTTACTGAACACGTATACACTGATCTGCAATAACAATTTAACTTGCGTTACAGTGAGTAGACCTAAGAATATGAGCATATATAATGACACAGTTTAAGTTCTCTGAATTATGGTAAGACACAAAATTATTTTCACACCATGCGGTCTTGGGGGGGGGGAACAAACACATCGCAAAACAGTAAAAAAAAAAAAAAAAAAAAAGTCAAAATGTTTGAATCATGCAAGCATCAGAGATGGAGAATGAGAACCAGCATTTCTCGGTGAGTTCGCAGCACTTCTTTCTATTCACTAGTTTTTCTTTTAGTCCGTGGTGTCACAAAAAACAGGCGACATGGTCTAGTGAGTGATAAATCATGTGTCGCATCTCAACAAAGCCCACATCTTAGCATTATAATTGTAGTCTAAGATATCAGACATTTTCCAAAGTAGTATAGCATCGATTGCATTAACACCAATTCAACATGAGCAGCATGAACGGACTGAACTTAATTCATGAATACTATTATTATGTAGTTTAAGTCGACAGTGCTGTAAAATATTTATCAATCCAAAATTAGAACAGGTGCTGATACCGCTGAAGGCGACCCCCTTCCCTTCTTAAACAGCCACGGAATTAGAGGGGGGCCATTAAACAAAAAATCTGTTGATGAGGTTTAAAAGGCAAAATCATAAACTCTTTTGAGGGTAGTAGTACACCTGAAACTATAGCTCTAGAAAATAACTCCATATTCCAAGATCATGCGTATTACGGACATTACGAAAAGGCATAGATAAGTAGACTACCTTAGAAGGGAAAAGAAGTGATTCCCAATGAAAAGACTCAAAAGAGTGCGACGAATAAAGGTTGTTTACGTGAAGATAAAACTCAAAATGGGGAAAACTTTCATGACCAGGTAAAGATCGCTTTTCAATACGATTATATTTTTCTAAGAAAGAAACTAGAAAGAAATCGGAAAGTACCCTATTTCTTACAATATTTTATCAGTACACTTCAATAATTAATTCCCAGTCTAAAGTTCTATTCGATTACAGAATTTTGTATCGCTTTTACATGTATGCCATTAGTCTGAAAAGTACTTAGGCAGTGACTGCATCGAAATAAATATATCGAACAATGGTTTAGAGACATTGTTCTATCAAGTTCCGACTAGACTTATGAACTATGATTGCTTACACCTTGAAAGCAGGCTAGTTGGAGAGAATGGTGGTTGGGTGATTATTACGCTTTACTAACTCCCAGTGAAGCGATGAAATGGATTTTGGGTTGGCTGAAAAAGCTATCCGATGTGAGGTTCAATTCCTGTCGCACTCGACTAGAATCATCAAAACGGCTCCTCGATGAATAGACTTGTTTGCTCTATTCGGTTGAGAGAGATTTTTGCTCTTTTCAATACCACGATTTTACGACCCATTCTCCCGTAAAACGTAAATCGGGAATAGAGAGTAGACAGAGAAGGGTGATAATAAAGCTTGCAGAGGAACATGGATGCGATGTATTCATGGGGATGAAATGGAGTATCGGATCAATTTTCGTCCTCTCATTCAAACTGGAGGGTTCGATCTTATCACAGAACCAATTCAGAATACCAATTTGGCTCTCCTCCAATAACGGATATTCAGATACTCCAAAATCATCCCACACATCTCACCATTAGGCCTAATAGTTTTAGGAACACGTAGGCTATACATCAAGCATCCATAGTGTAGGACTAGTTCTGTAGATAATGCGAAAGTATTATACTACTATCACTTATTCAACAATTTGCGACAATTTGCACTGGGCGAGTATACAAAATATGATACGAGTTCACCTTCAAAGTCTTAGGTTGGTAAACTGAATTATGGAGCGCCAAGTGTCAATCCCTTCAACCAGAAAAATTATAACTCTTTTCTGCAACTAAGTCAGTAAATAAGCCAGGATGATATATTTACCAGTTTTCATGACTAAGAAACTAAATTCGTTTATCAAGTTTGTTTACAAAATGACAGTAATTTTATCGAATTGAGAGGGTGGCAATGCGGGTTCCATAAATCATGAACTCGGTCAAGTTACTTTCGACAATTTTTGAAAAAAACAAACAAAATATTTTTAGCCTACATGTATACACGATAATGTTCGTCACGCATATCATAATTTAAAGAACACAAGCGTTCACTCGGGGTCATTTTGTATGTCTTCTTGACAGTGATGTGTTAGTGTACATATCGAGTAGTAAAATTACTGAAGCATCGAGTAAGCATAAAATACGCCTGTCACTACTTCGGAACATCTAAACATCTTTTAATCCGCAATCACGGCTCCCAAGGCCACTCTATTGTATGAATGAGACTCTTCACGAATATGTGACTTTCACGCACCTACCAACATGATGGTTTGAACGGCCATCAATCATTCATGATATGTTCTGAGTAGTTTCTTTTCATGAGATTATTCTTTACTCATGTCATTTATCATCACATAGAACAGGCCCCAAAAGATAGATTGATCTGATAATTATCCTCTATAAATCAATAAGAGTATTATTCCCTGTAAAATGCAACTCTGGCGACAAATATTGACTTTCCGCGCCTGTCTACACGCCAAGCACGATATCAGAATTAACGATGAAAATTATTGTTCGACAACCCCTTAAATGTAGGTTACCTCCTGCTAAGAAATTTTCTGAAAATATAAACAGCGGAATAGCGCTGAAAAGCAATGACTGAACAAAATTCATGACAAAAGGAGAGAATATAAATTGAAAATTGGACATTTTCAACTTTCTACTTTTATATATATAAATAGCAGCAGATCTTCATTACAATAATAGCGCCTTGAGCATTTTGCTAATGGAAATGGCGCTTTATAAATACCCAATATTATCATCATTATAATAAACTAATAAGTCAGTTGGTTGCAATGACCCCAGCATGTTGTCATGTCATGCACAGAAAAGAGGAAGATGGTGGCAAAATTGTGACTTGTCGAGACCTGGAGTGGGAAATACTTTCTATTTCTTTACTTTGGTCCAATGATAATCGGACTTCCTAGCTCCCTGGAATCTTACTAGCATGTATAATTATGTGTGTGCAATGAAAGGGAAAGGGAAACGTCAATGCACTCTCTTGATGGATAGATACTGTAACTTTTTGTGATTTTTTTTCTACAGTATAGCGTTACATAATAATAGCAGCAAAAATGTGTATTTGTCAGGAGACGGTAAGACCTGTCCTGGGTCATTGGAGTGTGTGACATTTCGTGTTTTGAAATCTGACCAGAAAGATATCAATCACATTTAATAGCATTTCTGATCCGAAAGAAAATGATGTGCATGCCCATGTATATAGATAAAATTAGACTTTAAACTCAGTGGAATGAGAGCATGATGCGATCACCAATAATTATTAGAACAGCGGGAAATTAACAGAAGTATGACGTGGCGCCTTCGGTGCGTGGTATCGAGTGCCTGAAAGTTATGTCTCATAAGTCCTGCATAATACTACACCTATAACAATTTTCCAGAAAATTATGATGAAACAAAATACTTTCACTTGAGTAAATTACATGAGAAAAAAATTACGAATGTTTATCCGTGACTGCCTATACGATTAACTCTTCCGGAGCATAAATAGACGAAGGAATATTGCATTTAACTTTTAAGAAGACTAGAACGCACAGAAATTGAGCTAACTACATGTAATAAGGATTAATTACTTAATTACTTATTTATTACTTTCAATATTGTTAAAAAACAGGATGTGCCAAATTCCTCCAAACTCGCTTACTGAAAAGCTGATGCTGAAACCATAAAACCCTTTCTAAACAATACCATCGCACCTGAGCAGCCAAAGCAATCAACCCTCTATTGTGATGCAAGCTAAAACGCTCATAATGGGGAGGATGGGCATGAATACATTCAAGGCCTTTAGGGGAGGAGTGCTAAAAAGGAGGGAGGGCCAACACAGATGTATTTTGCTTGCATTGCATGTTAACCAATGACATTTTAACGGTGCCAAAGGATTCTGAATCACATAACACCTTGTAAGGTACTATCAAAATACCAGGTAATTATGTCTGAAAACCAATTTGTCAAGACATAAATTACAAGCATAATCATAAAAACAATAAAAAAAACAACCAAAAAGGCATTGTAATACAATTGCCCAAACCCTGGCTTAATTTTGAAAGATGGAACTTGCATGAATATGAAAAAAATGTGAATATTATTACTGGAAATAATATATCCATGTATTTTTACAATAATATGACACTGACCAGAAATAATTTAGTGACTTACCTGATAATCTTCTTCTCTTGGCTTTTGGTGTTTCCCCAGTTGGACTATCATCTTCATGGACAATCAACGTTGTTTCATCCTGAACTTGCATGACAACAGGTTCTTGATGGATATGCAATGAAGTTTCTTGGTGTACAATATGCGCTTCTTCTATCATGGTGAGGATTTCAATATAACTTTACTCGAGTTTGTTGGATGTAGTAAAAGGGGAATTGAAGGAAAATAATCAGCCTGTGGAAGAGAGATGGAAAGTAACTTAAAGGTGTTTAATAGAAATGATTTTGAATGAGCAGGATGTGTAATGAAATGAAGACGAACAAACACTGACATGAATCCCTTTCCAGAGACTCTAAAGATAGATATATTTATCTTATTGTTATGAACATTAATTATAGGAAAAATGGAACATATAATTGTTCAGCGGCGTGGCGGAAATGGGGACCATATACGCATTTTCGGCGGAAAAGAGACGGAAGAGACTTAGAGAGGTAGGGAATTACCCACGGCAAGCTCGGATGCACTCAAATCGGGCCCCTATCTTCCCAGACAGTACCAAAAATTCCTTGAGGTTACTCAGCCTCCGAAATCAAAAGAACTATCACCACTTTGGGGGTTCAAAGTTAAGAAACTATCCCGAGAGCATGTGTGCCCTTGCCACAGGTGAGCGGATAGCGTGTGAGTGTACACAGGGCAATGTTGATATGAAGTCTACTGAAGCATGGCTGGGCAAAGGTTCTGCTTACTCTCCGAGCAAGCTTCTTGTATCATTCATTCTGCACATTCAAGCAAGCAAAAACTTGTTCACTATCACCGCGATCATGAAGCAAGGAGGACCCTCTAGAAATCGGGGATATTTTCGTCGTGGACCACAGCGGAATCGAATGTCGACAGGACCATTTTTGGCGTCAATTTTGGAGCTTTTCAAATTGAGCTCGTGCAGGCCAGGGGAATAGTCGTACGAAATAAAAAACGCGCATTTGCTGAACACACCCAACATTATTATATATTTCACGCAACTTCTGTACAATTTTAGCTAAAGACAGCAAGCAATATTCATAAATACACTCACATTAACACTATCATACACATCCTACAAAATTTATGATCTTAAAATCGTTAAAACATACACTGTTATATGTGTCATTTAAGTTTTAACACAGATCTATTTCTACATGTACTCACGTATGATGGCGGCCGAGAAAGCCCGAGCTTCAACACTGAGTTTGGCCGTTCAGCTTGAATGCCACTGCTGTACTAAATCGAACTGCTAGGCTCAACCTGTGCACAGTCGAGTACACACACGTTTTAATATGTCTATCACACACAGAGAGACGAGACACACAGACTATTATACTGTGTGTGCGCGTACTATCCAATGGCCTACTATTATCTCCGAACGAAGCGATGGCCACTATTTTCTCGCAGCTAAAAAGTCGGGTGTGCTTGCATAGTAAATGGTGTTCCCTGATCGAACAATAGAAGCCCACGCATTCTTTTACACCATAGGTCCCTGTTGAATATTCAAAGCTTTCTTTGGCGGTCGAAATACAATAGACTGAGGAGGCCTCCCCGGCCCCAAGCTCAACAGGCTCAACATAGGCCTATATACTATCATAATGTGGGCGAATAATATTACAAACCTACTGCGGAGGGGGAAACATGAATAATAGTTTGTGCCGTTACAATCTTACAATGCAACGCAAGTTGCTGTGATAGGCTGTTATTTTTATTTTTGTATAAAAAGCAGAAATAGTCCTCGCGTTTGAAGCTAGAGCACATGCACGCAGACCAAAATATACAGTGTGTCCCAGAAAAAAAAAACCGAAACCGCGATTTATCGATGTTTAATCACAATTATGATTGATAAATGACATATATTTGTAAAGCTTGGATCATCTTCTTTCATTTGATGCCACTCATAGTTATGATACATATCGCATGAGTGAATAAAGACACGGAGCAGTGTTACCAAAATGTCGTTTGGCCAACGCTATCTGAATTTCAAAGATATAATCACATTTGTAGAAAGTTCATTTTCTGCCCTTTCATATGACACTTCAATCGGGAAAAATGAGCCAGGGATGACAAAACTCTGTTGGTGTAAATTGATGCTTGCCTTATTTCCATGATTTATTAAATGCAAGTATCACTTTACAGCAACAGAGCTTTGTCATCCCTGTCTCATTTTTTTCGATTGAGGTGTCATATGAAAGGGCAGAAATGATAAACTTTCTAGAAATGTGATTATGTCTTTGGTTGTCACTTGCTATTGAGGATCGTCCCCCTGAAAAATTTAACAAACAACACGAAAAAACTACTGTTCAAAAAATAAACTCAAGACAATTTCAATAAGCCCTGTCTGTCACCTTTAGAAATGTGCGAACATTACAATTGCGTATTACTATTACGTAATCCCAACCTGATTTCTATGGGCACTACAATCGCCCTTGAGTTTATTTTTCGAAAGTAGTTTTTATCGTCTTAAAAGTGAAAGGACAGCAAAGATGAGCAAAGAAGAGCAGGCATTTAGCTGCATCAATAGCTTTACATACTAAAAGCTTTGTTATCCTATTGAATAAGATAATGAAATGATGTTGGGCTTTAAATATTCTCTACTGGGTTTGTTAAAATAGAACACCAAACAGATGTTACAGAAGTATTACAATGTATATTCCTTTTCAACATTATATGCTCATGTGGAAAACATTCTATAAACATTTTTGAATTACGATTGATTTTTAAAGGCATGTTTTGGAGGATATTCTATGAAAATTGTACTAGTAGAAATGATTGATAAAATTTTATGCTAATGATTTATTCTATGACTGACCTACCGACTGACTATTTATACATGTATAGCTACTGGCACACAGGACTCTAGTGGTCAAAAGTGCCATTCCTTTTACTACAACAACAACAACAGATGAGTAAAGAATTATGTAAAGACAACAGTTAAACATTTTAAAGGCACATGTAATCTAAAGTGATGGAAACGTTTAAACTCACAGGACCCAGCATCTTAATAATGCCAAGTAGATATTTTTAAGCCAACTGTCAAAAGGTGAAGTAAGCTGAAAGCTATAATTGGGCACTTGTAAAGCCAAACTGAGCGCATGTAACCGTTTCTCTTATAGTCTTATATTATACGAATTAAGATAAAATCTAAGAATACAGGATTATTTTTCTGGATCACCATTGGTTGGAATGTCCCCCCAGATACGCCACTGCACAAGATCGACAATGTGGATCTCGCGGGTCTTCTGACATTTTTGGAGGGTTCACGCAACCGACACTTCCCCCTAGCTTTCCTTATGTATTACCTTCCCTTTTTTCTGTCTCGTGTGCCTTCTGTAACTTTCTTTTACGTTTTCTTTATGTATTCCTTTGTTTTATCGGTCTTGGGTGCTGTCGGTCTAGTAAACCATTTGTAATTGTCGGTCTCATATGGGTCGTCTGTCGGTCTATTGGGATGACCCTTCCATCATCAATAATAGATCCCTCTTTTTTCATTCAGTCATTCGGTTTATTGAAATAAAAAGTACATGTAGCTCGAGAGCTGAAATTGTACAAAAGTAAGACATATAAAATACATAAATAATCAACAAAAGAAATTAATATTTGAAAATTAATTAAACGTTTAAACAAGTTAAACTTAATAGTGCATAAATCTGGCATTCAAAAATGTAGCTCGAGAGCTGAAATTGTACAAAAGTAAGACATATAGAATACATAAATAATCAACAAAAGAAATTAATATTTGAAAATTAATTAAACGTTTAAACAAGTTAAACTTAATAGTG
Source organism: Heliocidaris erythrogramma (assembly GCA_025617745.1). NCBI lineage: Eukaryota > Metazoa > Echinodermata > Echinoidea > Camarodonta > Echinometridae > Heliocidaris > Heliocidaris erythrogramma. The sequence goes on along the minus strand of CM046872.1, from coordinate 5,255,026 downwards.
CATAAATCTGGCATTCAAAAAAAAAAGTCTTGCCCAGAAGCGTAGGAGGAAAGAGAGAAAGGGAAGAAGAAGAAGAAGAAGAAGAAGAAGAAAAAGAAGAGAGAGAGAGAGAGAGAGAGAGAGAGAGACCAAAAGTTAGTGGAGAGAGAGGGAGAGAGAGGGAGAGAGAGATCAAAAGTTAGTGAGAGAGAGAGAGAGAGAGAGAGAGAGAAATATGAGAGAAAGAGAGAGAGAGAGGGAGAGAAGATGAAGAGAGAAAAAAACAGATGAGTGTATGCAAGCAGAGAAAGAGAAGACGGATAAGGAAAAAGAGAAAGAGATGGAGAAACACAGAATGAGAAAGAGAGGAAGAAGAAGAAGAAGAAGAGAGAGAGATAGTGTGAGAGATAGATGGAGAAAGAAGGAGAGGGTAAGAGAAAAGAGATGAGAGAGATGTGTACTTTACACGTATACTCATTACGTGGCGCCCCTGTTCACGAACCGGGAGACCCACCTACCACTGCTGCAAACTACTATTCATCAAATCATAATTTTGAGCACCTCTCAGTGTATCTTTATAAAATTCTCTCTTTATTATGAAGCCAGTTTGTAAAGGTAATGTTAAGGCCAAGGTTGACAGATCGAGCGCAGCCATTATCATGATTTTTCTGCCATAATGCTGAGTGATTGACAAGATATCAATGGGCAGGTTAAATGTCGATGGTGAAAGCATACATTATAATAATAATTATTATAACAATTTTGATATGTTATGTTCCGAAAATGATTGAAATGAACGACAGGGGGAGGGGGTGGCACTTTGACTATTTTCTGGTATCTGTTGCAGGCGCTGTTCTAGGAGATCTTTTTTTAAAGGGGAGCTTATGTTGCGAGTATGAGCGGTGATACAGTTCTTCACTGAAGTGGGGACATCACACATAAGGGCACTAGCTTTGAGGAAAGGGGGGGGGGCGGGCAACAGAAAACCTGGGGATTAATACACCATCACCATACTATAGAAAAACAGGTCTGATTTCGCAAAAGTTGCTGACGACTCTGACGACTCTCGCCCAAATGTTGTCTTTTCAGTGTTTAAATTTGGTAGAGTTTCATTAAGTTGACTAAAAGAGTTTGATTAAAATGGGGGGGGGGGAACATTTTCTACAAAAAGGACTTGTTTCAGGGAGTTTTACAACCCCTTCCCATTGTTATATTTCTTTGAATAATACAGCCATATACCGATTCCTTCTGACAAAATATGGCCAATGGTCTCGTTTTTTCGGGGCGGCTGACAACCTCATTCCTACAGATTTTTGGTCATTTTTATTTTTTGTAATCTGGGGCTACATCGTTAGGCTGACAACTTTTTGATCGATGACTTAGAACGATGGTCAAAGTAAATATGGGCTTGACGTGCCGGGGTGACTATTTCCAGACAGGCTATAGGGATATAGGAAATGAGGCTGAAACTGCCTTAAAGATAATGTCATTTCAGCAGTGATCTCTATACGTAGAGACCGGTGCATTGTCACCCCCTCTCCTCTGAGGAATCCCAATTCTGGACCCCTCACTTCTGAGCATAAGTAAAGTTACCTCATATTATTATAAATTAAGTTAATGAATTCACTTTTCTCCCTCGGCTTCATTTTGATAACCATTGCATGAGATTCGTCCACTTGTTTACACCTAGCTGTTCCTACATGGGTAAATATAAGAGGTAAGTTAATGTGACACCGCAAACCTGAGGCATAGAAATCCGCACAGATTTGGATAAAAGCGAGGTGCTTTTATGCATGGGTGGGGTTCGCCAATGGGACGCCATGCATGAATAGGCGCATTCCACAGCATTAATGGCGCCTTTGTATAACCTGCATCTTCCCTTGATTCGCCATTCATCACGAAACCCCCCTTGCCGAGATTCATCACGGTTTTTAGAGAATAGGATTTGGAAGGGTGTGTTATTCACGAAGGATTATCGCTTCAAAAATGGAATAATAGATTGTTCATCGTTTTGTATGATGTACTTGAACTTGTTTGTATAAAGGTAGTCTACTAAGCTTGTGCTTCAATGACGTATCGTAACACACGTGCACTATGTACGGACGTATACTGAATTGGAAATACTGATGTACATGCCAATAATTACAGATGCCGGATGCTGGTTTTGATAATCCGCTCAGCACTTCATTATCGCTTAATTTACAACTTCCTTATATTTACATTATATATTGTACAATATTTATTGTAACAATATATAGGGCTGAAGAGAAAAATACAAATGAAGATTTAAAAAAAATATATAAATATTAGATTTTTTTTCTTACTATTTAACACAAAACACGCATAAACAGAAGACGAAAAACGGTTAATATTTTATATTCCTTCTTTCCTTACGAAAGGTCTTTGTCCCAATTTTCATGCACATAAACAATAATTACCGAACGGTGCATATAATTTGCTTTAAAAAAAGTACCTGAATTCGAGGATTCTTGATGTCTCCAAATCAAATATTGCGCCGAAGCAATGTGAAATACGCCACCTACGGCATACATAGTGTGCTTTCAGAACCCTTTCCCAAGTGGCTTGCTCCGGTTTAAGGACACCCCCAAACCCAAAACAAACCCGAAAACAAAACAACAATAATAAACATACTGTGATAATGAAGAAAAGAAAGAAAGAAAATAGGACTCAAGGAGAATATCTTACGACCCCATCCACTTGCTCTCGAATTTCCCCCAAAGCAAGGCGCCATTGCCCCTCCCTGTAATGAAATTTTAAAAGCCTATCAAATCAATGTGAAATGTAATATCACCTTATCTTTAGAAGGCCTGATATTATTTCCTAGAAGATGAAACCTGAATATCATATCAGTTCCATCAATAGAAACTTATTTTATATTACTGCAAACATGAAATATCTCATGTTGCTGAACTTTGTTTCAGCGGGGTCCGCTCGCTATTCATTTCATTCATTCCATTTCATTTATTTTCATTTCCAAACATTAATATAAATACAACATAATTCAAATAATATTGACAAAGTTAATACAAACGATTCGAACTAATTATCGTATGGGTAAGTGCAAATGACAAACATATAAAACCTTGAACAGAATTAAGTTACTTTTGGAAACTGGGTGGACTGCTAAAAAGCAAGCTTGTAGATTGCAGTCCACTCGCGTACAAAATCAACAGCAAAGAGCAATTCACCGATTTTGCAAAAAATGCAATCTTATAATATAATACACTAAGGATTTCGGGTTCTTTTTTTGGTTCAAATAGGCTCCTCCCCTGGCCCTTTCGGTCCCCGCCTTTTGGTACCCACGGGTGGGGAAGGGTTCTTAGGGTGGTGGGAGGCACTTCTTGAGGGCTGACGTCCCGTCCATATTTCATAAATTCATTTTTAAACATTGAATTTCCGCAGGGAGTAGGCCTAATAATTCCACCAACCCATGAAGCGGGTTTGTAGCTTCAGGCCCAGCCAACCCATATACCTTTTCCCTGTGAAGGGGAGCTATGCCAAAGAACAGCATGGCCATATATCCGCATGGCTTCAGTGTACAGTACAGTATTATACACACGTGTTACATCGTTCGCACGTACGTGTACAGGTCATCATACAGGTATCGAGTTACATCATTTGAAGCTTCATGGTCACACACACAGTTTAGTGTGTATGTTTCACGACGTTCGCTACCGGTAATTTGACACTTTATCAGAAAATCTGATAAGAAGAAAATTCCTTCGAAAATATTTCCATAATGATTATGAATACGTATAATGATATTAATCCCTTCTCCCCTCGCCCTGGGGGTGATGGGATGACAATGGAATGGGGGGAGCTGGAGGTGGGGGGGGGGGGGGAGGGTAGTAGGGGGAAGTCAATCCGTCGGTCCTCCCAAGACCCATATAAGGGGGCCATAATCCCCCTGAAAATAAAATGACAAATTCATTTTTTCTCATTATTGCATCCTTTACAGGGGACGTACCGCTAATTATGGATGTTACTCTGAGTATTAATAAACCACAGAAACATGGCAAGATCAAATCGCTCCCTGTAGGTCTATGCATGGATATTCTACTCAAACATTATATCCATATCATCAATTTTCATCAAGATTAAAAGGAATTTTCTTCAGAACTCATGCAAGCTTTGGATAAATAAGACATATTCAAATGGTCAGGGGCGGATCCAGAATTTAGTATAAGGCGGGGAAAACAAGTGCAGGTTTGTCAACTTTTGGAAAAGGCAGACCTGGGGGGGGGGGGGGGGGGTGGCGAGAATTTTTTTTTCGTCAGACCTAGAAAATTCGCTCAGGAGGGGGTGGTTATGGGGTCCCTCCATAATTTTCTGACAAGCAAAAAAAAAGAAGGTTTCATTCTAAAAGGGGGCGGGGGCACAATCAACAAAAGGGCGGATCGTCTATGGTCAAAATGCATACTTCCTGCCATTGAACGGGGGGGGGGGTGGGGATGGCACGGGCCAGAAGCACCCCCCCCCCCGGGTACGCCAATGGACATGTTGTAAATACTTCTTGGTAAAAATAACTTTACCCGACTTTTTTATTTATTCACTTGATTATTGTAACAAATATACGGTACGGTGATTAATCATAAACACAGCTAGCGCCCGTGGATGTCCACGGGCTGCTTCTGCTAGTATAATAATAATAATAAAAAAAGTGTATTTACGAAGAACAAAGAAAGAGGAAAGAACAAAACAGACAAGATATAGAAAAAAAAAATCATTTAACACGCGTTATGAATAGCGGTCCTTATGAATAGTGGTCCTAATGAATGGAGGTCCTTATGAATAGCGAGGTAATTTGTCTATGGTTTGCTCGCTATTCATAGAAAACCGCTATTCATTCAACACGCGTTATGAATAGCGGTCCTTATGAATATAAAGTGGTCCTTATGACCAGCGAGGTTACCCAGTTTCAGCAGGGTGCCTTTCTAAGTGCATCCTGGATAGAGAGGTGTGGGGTTATTCTGCCACCGATTGACTAAAAAACGTCACTAAGCGGCCAATTTGAATGAGGGAGTGGGAGGGGGGGGGGGGGGGGTTAAAACTTCTAAGACCATGAAGATTGCGTAAATTTCTTCAATTTGCAAAATATTTAAGGGGAAAAGTAAAGACCCTCTTAGTCTTAAGTTGAAAACTTTGATTTTGACAAAAGTTTGGAATGGGTTGAGATGCGGCGGGGTGGGCATGAGGATAGGGAGGGATATGGCAGGCACCTGGGAGCCGGGGTGCTGGGGGTGCTGCAGCACACCCAGATTCTATGGGGTTTTAAGTGATTTGTATGGGGTTTTAAGTGATTTTTTTTCATGTCAACAAAAGCAACAACGAATTTTATCACATGTTTTTGTTTTATACTCAAATTGATGATTTTTCTTTTTAAATAATTCACTGCGATTTAAAGTTGATTTCAATCGTGCCAACCCTGGTGCATTGGTTTGCAGGAGGATGCTATATCTTTGCAGGCAACGTTGATTTCATGCAGGGTCTGCACTCCTCCCCATGCCTCTTAGTCTTAGGTTGAAAACTTTGATTTTTACAGACAAAAGTTTGGAATGGGTTGAGATGCGGCGGGGATGGGCATGAGGATAGAGAGGGGTATGGCAGGCACCTGGGAGCCGGGGGTGCTGGGGGTGCTGCAGCACACCCAGATTCTATGCCTGTTTAAGTGATTTGTATGGGTTTTTAAGTGATTTTTTTATGTCAACAAAAGCAACAACGAACTTTCTTTGTTTTATACTCAAATTGATGATTTTTCTTTTAACAATTCACTGATATTTAAAGTTTATTTCAATCGCGCCAACCCTGGTGCATTGGTTTGCAGGATGTTGATTTCATGGTCTGCACCCCTCCCCCTGCCTCTTAGTCTTAGGTGGAAAAGTTTGGAATGGGGTGAGGTACGGTGGGGAAGGGCATGGGGATGGGGAGGGGTATATGACAGGCCCCTGGGAGCTAGGGGTGCTGGGGGTGTTGCAGCACACTCAGGTTTCTATGGGGTTTTAAGTGATTGTTTTGTCAACGAAATCAACACCACATTTCCTTATGTTTTTCTTTTTTTATATTCAAATAGATGACTTTTTCTTTTTAAAATTCACGGCAATTTAAAGTTTGAAGCATGACTTAATGTTATCTCTGCAGGAAACGTTGATTTCAGGGTCTGCACCCCTCCCCCTGCCCCTGCCGAAATTTTGGCTTTGGCAAGGACTTAGCGAAACAAATATCAGATAAAAACATAAAAGAGAGAAAGAAAAAGAGCAGAAAATGAAGAAAATTGTTATCATTCTGGATTGTACGCCCCACACCGGCAGAATAAATGCATTAGAAATACCTTTTTTTTTGAGGGTTTGAAATGCAAAAATTTTCTGAAGCTCGGTCGCTCCTCGCATAATGTTGCTTCAAGTTCTCGTAATTTCGCTCCCCAGTATAGTGTTTTGAAGGGCTCAAGATTGATAAATAATGCTCGTTGCTTTGCTCACAATAATGTAAGTTTCATCATCCTCTTTTTAAAAATTGCGCCGTTTAGTATTAAGTGTATGATTTTGCAAAGGTTCAACATTTCAAAGAAATGTCAACTTTTGGTTGTCTTTCTATTCAATGTACAATGTACAATGTACAAGGGCGTGGATAAGTTGGATGGGACTGGAGCCGGGGGGGGGGGGGGGGGGCCGGGGGGTAGCGGTGCAACCTATAATTGTTTGCCCCGGGCGCTTTCCTAGATACGCAACTGGATGGAAAAATCTGCTCACAGCACCCCAGTAAAAAATCGTTCCCAGATGCTGGGTATAATGTGGGATCATACCACCTCCTCGAGTAACGTCGGTTTAGACATTACTCAGATTACTCGTAAATTTCAGGAGAGGTTAAATCTTCTCTTAAGCGCTTTATTTTTAATCCTTTGATTGACTGGAATCGTCTCGGTGCGCTTACTATTGTTACTTTTGTATTGTAGAGTTTGTCTATAATCTGACCCGGGGTCATGCTATTATCATCTTTGAGATGACATGGTCTGCATCCACCACTGAGTTGTAATAGAGTTCAGTAACCAATGTTACTTCCGTGTTCGCTGAAAATTGAGGCAAGGTAATAATGAAAGGGTTCATAGGAATGTAGCCTATGCCCGACATTGCAGCGAAGCCCGTCGTCATGGAAGCGGGATTTCCCCCGATCTCAATTATAGGCCTTAAAGGGGAATAAAAGGCAACAAGCATTTGCCTATAATCATGTAGATAATTGTCAGCCTATTACAAATATCTTGAAATTACTCGTATTTAATTATTTAAGGAGAACAGTGTCTCCAAAAGTTACAGTTTCCTTGCTTGACATTATCCCTTGGGGGCTGCCATTTTCTTTACAAAGTAATGTTCAGAAGAGTTCTATTTGTGAGATACCCACTGACCTACATGTATACACTAGCTAACATGACACCCATGATTAGTTGTGGAATGCATGACACTGGATTTTCTCCTAATAAACCATTTTTGTAGTCATGTACATTCAAATGAAGATACTTTTATCCTGTCATATAACCTATTTGTGTCAAGATATTTGGTTCAGCTGTTTCTTTTGTTAAGCAGGATTTGGCATGCACTTGCATTGGCGGATCCAGGGGGGGGGGCACTTCCGGCCCGTGCCCCCCCCCTTTTGGAAGAGAAGTATGCATTTTGACCATAGACGATCCGCCATTTTCTCGATTGTGGCCCCCCCCCCCCTTTAGACTGAAGACCTTTTTTTTTTGTTTTTGCTTGTCAGGGAATTACGGTAGGGACAAAAAATTGTTTTTCGCCAAACCTTCTAAAATCGCTCAGTAAGGGGTTGTGGGCTCCAGTTTCCCTCCATAATTCCCCGACAAGCAAAAAAAAAAAAAAAAAGGTCTTCACTCTAAAAGGGGGGGGGGGGGTACAATCGAGAAAATGGCGGATCGTCTATGGTAAAAATTCATACTTCTCTTCCAAAAGGGGGGCACGGGCCGGCTGTGCCCCCCCTGGATCCGCCACTGCCTAGTTCCATCAACCTGCTTTTTTTATAAATGAGCCCCAATGCTTGGAATCAAGCTTTCAGGTTGTCAAGAACAATCTTTGTTTGAAAGGTATGTATAAAATTTGCATACATTACCGACGCGGGAGTATTAGCCGCCTGCTCTGACATTACATTGAAAAGAAAATGGCAGCCCCCATGTGATAATGTCTAGCAAGGAAACTGCAACCTTTTGAGACATCGTTCTCCTTATAAAATAATTAAATATGAGTAATTTCAAGATATTTGTAATAGGCTGACAATTATCTACATGATTATTGGCTAATGTTTGTTGACTTTCATTCCCCTTAAGCGCTAGAGAAAAGGGCCATCGAGGAAGGGTAGCTTCATCACTTTTCATGTTGCCTTCCCCCCACTTCCTTTTTGTCTATTTTTTCTTCCCCTTTTCCCCAAGGGGGAGGGGTTCGAGGGGAATATAGACATTTACCTATGCCACTGGGCAAAATAATCTCGATCAGGTCGGGAGCATGATATTGAGGATTAATTAATCTACTCAAGACTCAGTAAAACAAAGTTTATTTCAGAGCAAGGACGACATATTCACCTCCCCCAAAAAAAAAAGACTAACAAGAGCATTCTCTAGTGTTTGTTGTTCCGATTGCAATCAGATCAATAGAGGGATGGGAGTCAATCTGGGGGTGGAGATGCTCCTTGTGTAAGACTGACCTGGGAACAGTCCATTATGCCCCCACCCCAATTGTTTTGACCAGGGCTCTCTTGCATAAAAAGTTGCGTTTAATCGCAACTCAAAAAATTAAACGCAAGTCCCAAATACGCGATCCTGATAGGTTGAAAATCAAGTTGCGTTTAATTTTTTGAGTTGCACTTAATCGCAACTTGAAAACGAAAAAAGTTAAATGGGGGAAAGGAGTTGGCTTTATAAATTGATCAAATATGTTTCCCAAATACATTTATAAAAAAATGTTAAAGGGAAAGACCAACCTGGTATTAAGTTGATTTGAATAAATGAAGAAAAATGAGAGAAATGGATTAGTGACAGTTTGAGCAAAATCTGATAAGAAATAAGAAAGTTATGAATTTTTGAAGTTGTAATAAAGACAAACACAAATTAGCAACTCCGTGAAGTATAATGCGAGCTCCTCTCCCATTTGCTCAGTACATAAAATTTCATAAATTTTCATTCTCTTACTTTTTGATGAAGGAATAAATTTATTTCAATACAGGTTTTGTGTAAAAAAGAGAGCAATGATTATATGTAAGGTGCATGTATGACTGAATATTTTCTTAAGGGAAAAATGGAAATTAATGATTTTTGGGGTACAGGTCAAATAGGAGAAGAGCTTGCAAGATACGTCACGGAGTTGCCAATTTGTGTTTGATTGATAACAACTTTAACAAATTCACAACTTTCTTATTTCTTATCGTATTTTGCTCAAACCTTCACGGATCTGTTTCTTTAATTTTCTGCTTCTTTTAAAAACCAACTAGTAACCAGGATGGACTTTCCCTTTTAAATGCCAACTATAATTTATAGACACTAAAAGAAAATTTGGGAATTTCTGTGTTTCAAAAGTATTCTGTGGGAAAGACACAAGGAAACTTTTTTTACTTCAAAACACAACTCATTTTAACATTTCAGTTTCCAAAACAGAGTGAGAATGGAAAGGGGTACACCTCTAAACATCCAAATTCCAGTACTACACATTGACATACTATTTTGGACTGATTGCATACCAGTTTTTATTTCATTCACAATGTTCCATGGAATCATTCCTGATCTAAGATCTAAGAACAACTAGACAAACTGGCACAGAGTCAAGAATACTGTAAATGATCACATTTAATTACACAATACTGTACTCAACAAGCTCAGCTGCATAATCTTGAAACAATAGCTTTTACCATTGCACCATTTAATGACACACGGATACAAGAGTTCATTCAATAAAAATATCTGCCAAATTCTCACAATAGACGATAATAAAAGTATATACCATCAGTCTTAAAATTCTCCTTCACTTGCATATTTTTGCTTTTAGAATGACAGTTTGTTCAAACTAGACATAATTCAACATCCCTTCCAGCACACATTAAAGAACTCGACCATGTTAGGTTTCAATCTACTGGTGGGGCTAATAATTAGCAAGGATCATTAATTCCTATGACAGGTTTCTTTCATTTCATTCATCTCATCTATCAAAATAAAGCCACCGTTCCAAAGGATTGTAAATATTTGTTGGTAGAGCGGACCAATAAGCCAGTTCGTAATTGCAACTTACGCAGGTGCAGATGAAGGTCATTTGTACCGAGTACAGTTTACCTTTATACGCTCTCATAGCGTGCGCACCATGACATGCACAGCAGTATGTTGTTAAACAAGTACTGTATCCACCAATGGGCGAATACTTTTGTGCACCCTGACCCACTTATTGTTCCCAATCCTTTTACATGTGCTTTTACATGATCTTCCGCATTCTTATTATGTACTTGTCTCTTGCCTTGTTGTATTGTACCTGTGCTTATTTCTATGAATGGTCGAATAAATAATAATAATAAGAAGAAGAAATTGTAGGTTTTATATGCTAAACTGTTTTGATTTCAATGTTACAGTTAGAGCGTACAATTGGCAAGGATCCACAATTCATCTCCCATATTTAATTGATCTCACTTGATATATAAATTATATCGCCACAATTCCACATGATTAAAATGTGTTGTGTGCAGAATGGAGCAATGAGTAAATGAAAGATTCAAATTGAATAAAAATTTATATTCCCTGATTACCACCTAAATTACTTCCTTTATTTCCCTACTGATTTTAGTACAAGTACCTGTAAAATTTGGGAAAAGTAGATTCCAAGTAAGTTTTATGGAAGATGACTATACTAAAAAGATGAACATAATCACACTACATTTACCTTATGACTTTTTTCTTTCAAAAATTGATCAGGGAGGGATGATGATTCTTATGCAAAGAGGACCACACTAGAATTCCTCCTACCTGTGTCATATGAAAAATGACTACCATACATTTATCATCATGTAACACTTCCAATGACTATACTTGGCTTTTTTAAGTTTACACTTGTCATCCGCAAATCAGAGTCGAGAGTGGAAAATGTGCTCAAGTTGGTCTCTATCAATAAATCAGGTGTTTGAGTTGTTTAAAAAGGAGTATTGTCATTCAGAATTTTCTCATTTCTGTTCATATCTTTGCGAAATGCACATGCGCCTGCACTCACAGTCATTTGATGGAGCTCGAATAGTTCCCTACTATACAATAGAAAACATGAAAATTGATATATTGGAACAAAATCTTGTATTACATGTAGACCTAGTCCTTCATATACTATCATTTCATATTGTTAAAGCTTTAGTCAAAATAGAATTTATAACAAGCTTGTTTCCTATGAATTAGGAGACAAAATACATTAGCCAAAAGACTATGCCTAGCTTCAAAATCATGGAAGGAACTAATGAGGCCCCATGAAATGACTGACCAGTCATCAGAGACTTACGATGACCTAACTGTCTCCCTCAACTTGCTATGATTCCAATTCTTTGGCCACCCTCTATTTCTGCTTGTGTTTGTACATGTTTGCTGGGTTGATATCCTTGCCAGACCTGGCTAGCATCTGATAGTAGACCATCAATCCAAACAAGATGTGGGTAGTGACCACCATGCAGTATTCAAAGTGGTTTGGGTAGTCCATGCCACAGATGGTGTACCATCGCTGGCTATCCTGTAGTGGGTCAAGTCAGAGGTAAGAGAAATAGAAGTAAGTAATGAACCAACCTGTCCCTAGCATATTCAAATAGTAAGCAATTCCGTCAAGGTCACAAACTTTTCATCTCGGGTCGATGGATATGGGGAAAACTACGTTTTATCACGTGACTACCTTTTGACCAATTTAACAGCAAGATTCTTAGTATGTGGAATATAATATGCAATATCTAAAACCAGAAAATTTTGAGTCGTTGAATCACAACGTAAACCACAAGGAACATTCGCTATTCAACGTTACATGTACCTTGGGAGGTTGTTGATTTGGGAGACAGTGCCAGTCAAAGTAGTTCTCATCGTAGTCTGAGGTGCAAAGGTATTTCTGCTTGTAGGCAAGCTGTATGAAAGAGAAAAGACAAATAAACACATGTTAAAATAATGCCAAGTTCATGAAAGATACAAGGAATATAAAAGATGCGAACATCCTTAAGAATTTCACGGGTCATGTGCTCTGGGACACCAACACAAGTCAAGTCCTGCAGGCCCATAATTAGAGGGGATACGAGGGGTCCGTGCAACTAAAGTTGGGCTTGACAAAAAACAAACCTTTTTGTGCCTAAAATTGTACCTAAAATCCAAGTAAAACTTGATTTTCAGATAGAAAAATGCTAAAATTTCCCAGGCCACCTCCCTGCCAGACCCTCTACTCGCTCGGGCACCCTCGCTTGGTGGCTTCGCTCCCTCAATAAGGTTCACCTCATGTAATGTCTGCAACCCCCCGGTAAAATTCTATTTGCGGGCCTGTCCTGTGTAGCCTTACTCAAATTACAATCAAATTGCACCTTTAATTTTCCTAAAGCAGTGTATGATGACATGTTCACAGCAATTTCATACCTCTATGTGTAGCTTTGTAGACTGGTAGGACTGGTGATTTATAAAGAACAACATGATTGTGAAAATTTTGGGTTTTTCTCTACTTTACGGGATCATATGTCTTCAAAACCTTGTTAGTGAGCCCAGGGAGGTGGAAGTGAGATGGAGAGTGCTCTTTGGGAAGCTACCTCAGGTAGGGATTAAATGGGATAAAATTCAGGATTCGATTGCGATAACAGCTCAGATATTTGTCATCAGAAGGCCAAACTGACCGCAGCTCGCCCCGAGGCGACCAAATCTTGAGTAACCTTACGTAACACTGACCGCATACCTTGGCAATAGCATAAACATAGGCAATAAAATCAGGCTTTAAAGTCATTCGAACCGCAGCTGAAATGACGTCATATATTTCCAGTCTGCATAGAGTAAAAGTCGTACCAAAACAAGATTCACAACTTCTGGCACAGTGTTCACAGTGTCGTCTGCTTATGTTTATCGAACACCGCGATCTCGGAGGAGCATTTTGCCGTTCAAACGATCGAAATCAACCAAGAAACTCAAAAGTTATGAGGTAGGTAACTGCATAATGATGAACTATGAGTATGTTTTTGGAGTATGATTATTAATATTTTCTGAAAATGTGCAACAATTTGAAGCATCTCAGATGGAAGTTTGAAGGTGAATCTTGAAATCTACTTCAGTCCTACAAGCATGTTTTTGCGTGTTTTCTGTGAGAAATCTGAAATTAACTTATTATGACGAACTGACTCCTTCGATCTGGGAATGGGATTCGGGAGAGTAGCTCCAAGCTCCCTTCTGTTAGTGATGAATTTGGTGAATAATTGAGAATATATTGTTCAGTGATCAACAAGAATATTTTCAGTGAAGCAACTGTTTACAAATAACAATGCACTGCGCAGAGCTGGGTCTTACTCAGTTTCCGAACAAAATTTACGAGCGATGCGAGCGCGAGCGTGAGTAATTGAATTATGGGGGATAACAGTCCATCCTGGTGGTGGATAGGATGAGATCAAAAGAGGAGAAGAAGAGCACTCTCCATCTCTCTTCCACCTCCCTGGTGAGCCCTACATGGCATCTACCAAATTTGATATGAATCATAGAGTTACCTGTCCTACAGCATTGTACATGGTGACCTTTTCCTGTAGCCCAGCAGACTGATAAAGACTCTGCTGTTTATAAAATAACATGTGACCATGAAAAATGTAAGGGTCTACCCTTATGTTACAGGGTCATGTGCTCTTAAGGAGCTGTTGGTGGCAAGCCCTAGAGCCTAAAAAAGGTATATATCAAACAAGTTGCAAAATGTACTGTTACCTGTCCTAGGGCAGTGTACATGGTGACCTGTTCCTGGCAGTTTCCTCTCTCTTCATGGAGTCCTGTAGACTGGTAAGACTGCGGATTCATGAAGTACACCATGATGAGGTAGAGAAGGTAATGGGCAAACACAACAATACCCACACTGTCAAAGAATGGTGTCCCACCTGAGAGAGAGAGAGAGAGAAAGAGAGAGAGAAGCAAGGAGAGAGAGAAAAAGCAAAAGAAAGAGAGTGAGGGAAAGAGAGGGGGGGAGAGAGGGAGAAAAAAAAACAACATAAGTTCAAAGTCTGGATCAGATTCATTTGTAAGATAACCTTGACACCTTTGAATAGTCTGATGTATTACTTACAAAGATAACAAAGCTTGCCTCTGTAAATACAGCAATATCTTATTCACTATTTATCTCAGAAGGTAAAGTGAATTACAAATATGCAGACTTGTAATTGACCAAGACAATTACAGGCAGAACATTTTATAGAAGAGGCCTGCTTCCATGTACCAACATAAAATAAAATTTGGGAGTCCACATTTTTTACCTTTACTTTCCATCTTACAGTGTTTGATCCACCTATCACCTAAACATGGTAACTAAAGAGTCTAACATCATAAAAACGCTATAAATAGACTCAAACAAACTTGCCATGCCAGTGAGAGCACTGTGATATATTTGTGAGGGTTCTTGACTCACATACAAGAGGCCTTGGGTTTGATCCTCGTTTGGTGCTAACATCCTTGGACAAGTGTTATTCCCAATGTCACTCTTGACCAAGGTGTATCAAATGGGTACCTGGGGTATTAATAATTACATGGCCCTCAGGAAGAAAAGTATTAATACATTGCTGATTATGAGGCTACCATGCCTAATAGGACCATTATTATATATTATATATAAAGACCTACTACTAATTAAACTAACATGAATTTGTTTACTCAAATTCCACCTAATATTTCAATTAATTTTCCACTATTCAGTTTTTTGGTTCTTAGAAAAAACATGGGTAATAACATGATTGCAGGGCCCTCAGGGAGAACAGTATAAATACTGCTGGGGCTACCCTGAATAAAAATGACTTATTATTATTACATAATTATTACCATGTTTTCCAAATGGTCTAGCATCATCAACTGGATTCCTATCCCCAATCCACACAACCAGCAGGTAGATGGCAAACAGTACTCCTAGGCAGAATCCTGTAGGAACGCCGTACATGTCGTGAGGAATGTGGTAGATGATGATGAACTGGATGGTTGCTACAGGAAACGCAAACACTCCGGCCACAGTTGCACTGATGATCTCCAATGGCATTCTGGGAGGAAAAAAAATAGTAAAACTATAATCTTAACATAAACAAGCTGTGAAGAGGAAAAGAAAAGAAATATCTCAGCATATTTTAACATAACACTTGATGATTGAATACATATCAGTCTTTTTTCAAACTTTAAAAAAATTACTTTTGAGGGGATTCTTCACCCTTGTTCCCTTGTTTATCGTAAGCCAAAATAGATCCTCATCCAGTAGTCCTAAAGTGTATCTCCGGAAGAAAGTGTCATATTGAAATCTTTGGTTTTATTACACCATATTTACTGAAAACAGAGGCAGCTGGGTAGAGGCATCTATTGAGTAGGGATGTATGCCCAAGGACTGAATAATTATGGATTGACCTTTCACCATTCTCCAGAGGACAGGGTCACAGGATGTGCACCTTTCATTCTCTGCTTATCTGGGTGATCGCTAGGGCCCTGCCATTTTCGCCCTGGACTACCTAGAATGGCTTTGAAATGCAGTTCTTTAATTTTTGAAGGATAGAATGAGTACCTTTCATACTATCCTATCTTCTTTCTTTCTAAGAGTGTAAGAGAATCAGAGAATTAATATCTTCCGCTTATAAAAACTGCTCTCGGCACTGCAAACAAAATTTATTCATTTGTTCTATTTTGAACATACATTTTCACACTTATTAAATTCCAAAATATATGTTTTTCAAGTAAACACCCTTAATTCAGCAATTGGCTTCATTGGCTCTAATGAACCATAAATCAAGTCAATCAAATTCATTTCAAGAGACATCCACAGTCAGAATAACGATTTGCTCTCATATTTGCCTGCCTTGCTCCCCAGCTTGCAAGGAGTTAGTAGTAAAGAAGAAAAAATTGTGGCTACGCATGACTGTAGCCCAGAAGAAGAAACTGGTAATCAGAACCCAGTAGCAATGATTTTTATCATCACTTACATTAAATCAAAATGAGAAAGTTACATAAAACGTTACTTACGAATTACTCTCGTATTTACCAGCCTTGCTCCCCAGCCAGCGAGGAGTGGCAAAGAAAAGGAAATTGTGGCTACACATGAAGGTGGCCCAGAAAAAGAAACTGGTGATTGGCACCCAGTAGTAGCGGTCGTAGATGTTTGGATCTGTGTCGTGCCATGTCCACCACAGGTGCTTGATGCCCATGATGTCATAGGGGATGTCTGAAGTATAAAAAGAGAGTGAAAAAAGTGCAATAAAAATCGGTACAATTATTTTCGAGGTGCAAATTCCATTTAGAAACTGATCAATGCAATTTTAATTGCACCAATTAAATAACATTTGAAATCAAGATTTTAACAAGAACTACTGGTACAATGTAAAATAACAACAAAATACATTATTTACAAAAGTATCCCATACCTTACGGCTATAGTAAGAGAAAATGGGCTCCCGAAATCTTGACTTCACGCATGGTAATACAAAGAGAAATGGAGACAGACTCTAATGGGGTGTTGCAAGAAAGTTGCGATTGATTGCAAGTTGCAACTGATCGGTACTGACCAATCAAAATCATTGTTGCAAGCGCATCTTCTTGAATAGGCAGACCCTGAACCATTCAGAATGGTTGTTCTAATTTGCTTTACAATTTGCAATTGATTGCAACACCCCATAAGTTAAGGAATACATCACTACTGATATGAGGAAAAATAAAAGGAAGATAGAGAGGCAGGCTGCCTAGAGGAGGAAGAAGAAGAAGCAAGAAGCACAAAGCAAGAGGTATGGAGCACGAAGCAAGAGGTATGGAGCAAGAAGCACGAAGCAAGAAGCAAATGCCATTATATTTGAAATATGGCAAAAACTAGCTGAAGTGTTTGGACCGAACATTCATACTACAACTGTATACAGTCCCATATACCCATTTCTGTGTGCGGTGCATGTGCTTTTGAGCGAGTTTGGGTTGATTTCTTATCATTTTGATGATTTCAAAACCTCACAGTATACACCAATCCTTATGTAGACATAATCAACCTTTCCCAATTGCTTCCAGACAGTTTCTTTCACAATGTAATCGCATGACCAGAACTCAACTTTATCTTTAAATGCATTTCAGAGAGGTTTGGAGATACCTTTTGTGCAACAAGTGTTGTAAACTAAATCTTACTCACCCAGTAGAACTGTCACCAGTGCTTGTGCGAAAGGTTCTGCCCAGAATGGGAGGCGCAATCGAGAGACAGCAACAAAAGATGGATACATAAACATGTAATCTGTTAAAAAAAAATATATTCAAAGAAATTATACGTTACCTCACTGAATGCTTGTTTTAATGTCTTTATAGTGTCATTATTATAATGATGACTGCAATTCAGATAAACTCACTTGATAGTGTTGTTTTGGAATGACAATTATGATAAAATTACGGATGAAGACTGACATAAATTTCAATGAAGGTCTACCATAGGCAGAAGCTGCTGTAATACATGTAAACATATTCTTGCTCCAAACCAAACATGTTTGATTCTAAACCACACTTCACGAAGATAACTTGACACATGTCTGGAAATACACAGACTACCTCATACTTTGAGATGGAATAGACTTCATCTCAATTCAACACATTTTCATTGAGAGAATAACAAAAAATTCTGTCTTAACTCAGGTTACTTCTGCACTTAATCAGAAGATGTAATTTGGCCAAGTGGTCAGCTTTTGTCTTTGACTCAAACCGGCTCTGACGGACCTTGGTTCAAAATCGACTTGTGGCTGTTGTGTCTATGGTATGCATAAAAATCATTCCCAGATCAGGGGCCCCTTTCACAATAACAAGTTACGATAGTTGTTATAAGCTACTGAAATCCTTGCATCTGATTGGCCGAGAGCAAATTTGTCATAGAAATCTGGCAGTTGTTACTGATAACAAGTGTTATGAAACAGGACCCAGATCTGATTAATAAACATCTGTAAAAATCCAAATACACACATTGTTTGCTGAGAGCCAGAAGGGCGTTCATTCTACATAAAAGTAGAAGAGTCTCACTATGAACACGATGACAAAAGAGAGCGGACAAAATATACAGCTCCTCTTTGTACCATCCACAATTGTTCTGGTAGACAAAAGAACATCCCTTCATTGCTATTATGTAAAATAAGTAGAACAGGTGAATATGCATACAGTGACACCTGTTCTACATATTTTACATAATAGCAAATGAAGGGATGTTCTTTTGTCTAACAGAACAATTGTGGAGGGTACAACGAGGAGCTGTATATTTTGTCCGCTTCTTTGTTTGCCATGTTCATAGTGTCAAGATCCTTCTTGCTCTCAGTTTAGTACTTACACATGCACAGAATGTATGTTGGTAGTCTCTTGGCTAGTAGCATAACCGTGGCTTGGGCATGCCAGAAGTTATCGATATCAGGGAGAATGTAACTCACAGATTCAACCACAAACGCATGGATAAGGATGGCTAGCAGGTACCAGCCAAATCGGCCTCCACGCTTGAAGGCTAGGTGGTGGGAAAATCAGAGGAAAACAATATGTTTTTCAAAGTGATAATAGTAATGTTTGTTCCTAAGGTAGACTCATCAGTATTAATACTGAGGGCCCTGCCGGGTGCCATATACATCACCTGGGTGGAGAGTAGAAAATGTAGATTAATGTCTTGCCAAAGGACATTAATGCTGCGAAGAAGAGAAGAACAGGAGAAGGAAAAATATTTGAAGATGGGTATAGGAACAAGAAGGGGATAAGGAGGTGGGGGTGGGAGCTCACAGTGAAGTGGAACAGTGAAGAAAAAAACATGTCAACAAACCTTATGACACCCTCAATGTGTAAAGAAATATACCCAAACAATCTTTTTCTCAGTCTTAATCTGATTCAACAAAACAAATGTCATGTTGTTAATAGTCTTTTTACAGTCTTTACAGGTAGGCATAAACCTACATACAGTAAAGCCCAAATTTTCTTCTCCACCAAATTTCTATTTAACTAAATTATTCTAGGCAAAGGATCATTAGCTGGTATTAAACAAAAGGAGGTAAAATAACAAATTAAGTATAAGACCCATAAAAGCAAACAGTGAAATTATATCACTTACCAATTTTTTTACAGATCTCTATAGAGGTAATATAAGTTAAAGGAGAATTAAGCCCTGATGACAAATTTACTTATATTGGAAGGTGTAATATATTCCTACTTATTGGCCTAAATCATTTTCTAATAAGATATCAGAAGAGGGTATAAATAAAGATATTCCAACACCCGGTATCGTCTCCTACTCATTTACATGGGGGCTGCCATTTTCTTGCTGATTTGGAGTTGTACATGAACCATCGAGAAATGTTCCAGTCAGGAAGATATTTTGAATCCAAATCCTAATAGTCCGGGTTATAATTGAGCGAGGTGCCACCTGGAGAGGTAGAAATTCTCATGTGGTTTTTCTAGACCAGTTTTTCATGCTGAACAAGAATATATGAGGTAAACAGGCTGTATCCTGAACCTTTTCCTGTGAGGGCGCTTTTTTCAAAATGGCCGCCAAAAATTCATATAAAGTGACTATGTGGTATAAATAAATAACAATGGCGCATGTTTAACCACTTTTTGCATTCGTTTTTATTACAGTTATTCCCAAACAAGCTACGATTGTATTCCAGACTCTAAAAAGCGGTATAAAGTGAGGGCGCTCTTCAAAATGGCCGCCAAAATCATAGATATAGTGTATATATTTTTTAATAAACATTTAAGAGGCCGCGAATTGGGCATATTTTGCATTAATTGTGATGAGAGTTATTCACAAAGTATCTACATGTGTACCATACATTTTATAAAGAGTTAAAAAGGTGAGGGCGCTCTTCAAAATGGCCGCCAAAATCATAGATAAAGTGTATATATTTTTTAATAAACATTTAAGAGGCCGCGAATTGGGCATATTTTGCATTAATTGTGATGAGAGTTATTCACAAAGTATCTACATGTGTACCATACATTTTATAAAGAGTTAAAAAGGTGAGAGCGCTCTTCAAAATGGCCGCCAAAATCATAGATAAAGTGTATATATTTTTTAATAAACATTTAAGAGGCCGCGAATTGGGCATATTTTGCATTAATTGTGATGAGAGTTATTCACAAAGTATCTACATGTGTACCATACATTTTATAAAGAGTTAAAAAGGTGAGGGCGCTCTTCAAAATGGCCGCCAAAATCATAGATAAAGTGTATATATTTTTTAATAAACATTTAAGAGGCCGCGAATTGGGCATATTTTGCATTAATTGTGATGAGAGTTATTCACAAAGTATCTACATGTGTACCATACATTTTATAAAGAGTTAAAAAGGTGAGGGCGCTCTTCAAAATGGCCGCCAATAATCCTTCCAACGAAAACCTGAATAATGCTTTGACAAAACTTGAAAACCTTTGAGATAAAACAATTACACAGGATTGCTGTTCCACATCATCATAAATGCAATTGTAATGTATTTTATTATAATAATCATTTTAAGATATCATTGCAATTCAAATGTTATATCTATATTATGTCATATTTCATTTATATAATTCATTCATAATTCTCCTTACCCAATAAGAGGGTTTACGGTGACGTCATTCTAACGCCACATTGGAGGACAAGTAGGGGCACATGTGCATCAGGCTAGGAAAACCCATTGTAGTCTTGGCCCGGTGCATGGCTTTTTCCCCGTTGTCTTGTCCTTCCGTGTGGCCGATCGTCACGTCACCGAGACTGACTTCTGCTGTTTTCGACACATTTCCCGTCAAGTTCAATTTCATTTTAATCATATTAGTATAACTTTCAATTTGATTAATCTATCGTTTCCATGTTTTACTTTATACCTTGCCATATCATGCCGATTTGTCTTGTACATGTATTTTATTCTATAAGTATTGTATTTCATGAATTATTTAAATAAATATCATAATTGATAGGATTGAAGTAAATTGAATATATCATAAAGAAATGTGAGAAAATTACAATGCCCCGACCGGGATTCGAACCCGGGACCCTGGATTACATGACCAGTGCTCTACCACCTGTCTCATTGGTAGGCCATTATATAGTGTACGCATGGAATTGGTATGGATGTACCCCCTACGCTCGATGGAAAGAAAGGGGCTATATGTGAGATTGTTACTTTGCTTCGACGGGAGCCCGGATAGCTCAGTTGGTAGAGCACTGGTCATGTAATCCAGGGTCCCGGGTTCGAATCCCAGTCGGGGCATTGTAATTTTCTCACATTTCTTTATGATATATTCAGTTATTTAAATGTATGTCGTATTCTTTGTAATCTAAATGTCAATTTGAATGTTTTTCATCATGTATGAATCCAACCATATGTTTGCAATAAATTCTCAATACAAAATAATTTGTTTTTTTTAATTATTATTTTTTTTTTATTAAAGGTACCTTAACTTCTGCAAAAATCTCAGGTTAAGGGGAACTGGGAGAGGGCTCTTTTCATGTAATCTTGAATAGCCTACATGAAGATAGAAACCGTTCAGAGAATAATGAAAGAATAAAGAGTTGAAAATGTATTTCTGTCATCGTCTAGTAAACAGAAAATAACAAATTTATGACTTTCATTTAAAATATAATTTCATTTGTTATTGTTAGAGTGAATGTGAACACCACAGAGCATCCTCAAATAATTACAAAGAATTCCATCACAAAAGTGTATTCACATTTCAAGGTACTTTCTATGCACTGTTACTGATACATTTTTAAGTCATTATCAAGATATTTTTTTTGGGGGGGGGGGGGTGGGGAAAGGCAATTTTCAAAAGTGCCCGCATTTTCTTAAACCTCAGAACAGATTTTTGTCCCAAATACAGATTATTTTGAAAAGCTTTATCAAAACCAATGCAAAAAGGTAAAATTGTACCTCATTGATGTTTTTAACACACACAGGACCACACCCATTATATAGGATTATTGGCGGCCATTTTGAAGAGCGCCCTCACCTTTTTAACTCTTTATAAAATGTATGGTACACATGTAGATACTTTGTGAATAACTCTCATCACAATTAATGCAAAATATGCCCAATTCGCGGCCTCTTAAATGTTTATTAAAAAATATATACACTTTATCTATGATTTTGGCGGCCATTTTGAAGAGCGCCCTCACCTTTTTAACTTTTTATAAAATGTATGGTACACATGTAGATACTTTGTGAATAACTTTCATCACAATAAATGCAAAATATGCCCAATTCGTGGCCTCCTAAATGTTTTTAAACAAATATATACACTATATCTATGATTTTGGCGGCCATTTTGAAGAGCGCCCTCACTTTATACCGCTTTTTAGAGTCTGGAATACAATCGTAGCTTGTTTGGGAATAACTGTAATAAAAACGAATGCAAAAAGTGGTTAAACATGCACCATTGTTATTTATTTATACCACATATAGTCACTTTATATGAATTTTTGGCGGCCATTTTGAAAAAAGCGCCCTCACGGGAAAAGGTTCAGGATACAGCCTGTTTACCTCATATATTCTTGTTCAGCATGAAAAACTGGTCTAGAAAAACCACATGAGAATTTCTACCTCTCCAAGTGGCACCTCGCTCAATTATAACCCGGACTATAAATTGATTTTCTTCATTACCTAAAATCCCATATGTGACGGAAAATATAAAGTGGATGTTTACATGTATCATAAAAATTAAATCTTTATAATGATACTTTTAAATTGTCTGATTTTGCTTAACAAAAATCTATTTTCTTGGGTTTGCCAAACAGAGCAGAACATAATATATGCAGCATGCATTCTGACTTTTCAAGTGCATTATCCGAAAGCAGGTGAATGCATAGTTTGCCGCTATAGATGCTCAGGGAAGAAGCATCCATAAAATTTGAATTAATTTGCTCCGTCCCATACGTCCAGTATCGAGAAAATAGATTTCTATTAAGCGAATATCGATTTTCAACAGAAATATATAAGGAAATCTTCAGTTTAAAAATAAATTGACATATCTATTCTATATTTTTAATCTCAAATGGGTTTTTAATTTTGAAAAAGGCAATTGAGCATTTGGATTAAGAAAATCTTCTTGTACACATAAACAAAATGGCAGCCCCCATGTGCTGCTAGCAGACGACACATATTGCTAGCAGATGGTAAATTTCGTATATTTTAACGCGAAGCCATATAGTCTAACAAGTAGGAATTAATAACACCTTTGAACACTATCGTCTTTATTTTTGAGCGTAATTCTCCTTTAATAAAAGCATTCAATTAGTACAAAGATATAAGATGATTAGTACAGAGATTATAAGTTATAGGGGAAGTCCATCCACCCTGATTACAAATTGGTTTTGAAAGAAGCAGAAAACTAAAATATTACGGTGAAGGTTTGAGCAAAATATGATAAGAAAGTTATGAATTTTTGAAGCTGTCATCAATCAAACACAAACTGGCAACTCTGTGACATATCTTGCAAGCTCCTCTCCCATTTGCCGTGTACCCCAAAAATCATCAATTTCCATTTTCTCTAAAGAAACTATTCAATTATACATGCACCTTAGATATAATCATTGCTCATATGTTTTTATACAAAACCTGTATCAAAAACTAAGAAAATTAAAATTTATGAAATTTTCTGTACTGAGCAATTTGGATAGTAGCTCACAAGATAAGTCACGGAGTTACCAATTTGTTTTTGATTGATTGCAACTTCAGAAATTCATAATTTTTTTTATTTCTTTAAATTTCGTTAAAACTTTCACTTGTCTGTTTCTCTCATTTTTCTTCTTTTATTCAACCAGGGTGGACTTTCCCTTTTAAAATAGAAGTATTCAATCAGTACAAACCATGTCTAATAAGCAGGAAAGCAAGAATATGGTAGAGAATCTCAGCCACAAAGAAGCTTCTGTGATTGTTCCATATTTCACGGGGATCTCGGAAGGCGATCAACCAATCCAAGAACTGCAGAGAAAAACAAAGTTTTGTTTAAAGATATTAAACACAACCTGAAAACATAAATCTGTTTTGATTTGTAAAGAAATTGTACTGATGGCAGTTTCGTGAGACGGGATGCTGCCCAGATCAGAAAAAAACACTTCTTTTTCATTCTCTCTTATATTATGTTAATCATTCAAACTTTCTTGTATACTATAGATCTAGTACTCAAGCATGTCTGGTACATTTTCCACTCCTGGAGCTCCAGTATTATTACCCTGGTTGCTATTACAGTGCTCAAGCAATTGAATGAATCAATTTCTTTATTTCTACTTTTTATTTAATTCAAAGGTTAAAGAAACCCAACTACCTTGACCTATCAGCCTATAACCTATATTTACCTCACCTGACAGGGGCGGATGCAGGATTGAGTAAAAGAGGGGGCCCAAAAATGAAAGTTTGTCAAAACGTAGACCCGTATTTTTTTGGTCTCGTCAGCTTCTCGAAAAGTCGCTCAGGGGGGGGGGGGGGGGGGGGGGGGGGGGACAAAAAAAAAATTTCGCCAAACTGCCAAAAAACGCTCAGTAAAGGGGTTATGGGGCCCAGTTTCCCTCCATAATTCCCTGACAAGCAAAAAAAAAAAAAAAAAAAAAAAAAAAAAAAAACGGCGCCAAAAAGGCGGGGTCCGGACCCCCGCGACCCCCCCTCTGGATCCGCCTATGCCTGAGTACAATGTGCCAAATGTAGATTAATTGATGTCTTGCCAAAGGATAATGCTGTGACAGACATGACAGGGATTTGAACCATGTATACCCCAAGTCGTTTGTCGTCTGGACAGGTTGGTTTTCATGGTTATCTGGACAGGTGACTTTTAAGCAGTAAATCAAACATGAAAGTTGAAACAACTTTTCATGCAAACTGTCATGAAATGAATCTTTCCCGATCGATACTAGCTATGTATAGGTTGACAGAAGTACGAATTGCAAATACATCATGCTTATTCACCAAATGATAACGCCGTAAATTGTTACAAGCATGTCTAACTTATACATATTTTTGTTAGGTCGAGCATCCCTATCCTCTCTTTCTCTCTCTCTTTCATTCTCTGATGAATGAAGTGAAAGTAGACTAATACTATTAGTAATAGTATAGTAATGATTGATAATTTGTAATTTGAGAAACTGACCTTGCGAAAATCACCAACTGCTATTGTCATTTTTGCTGTTCTCTTCTCAGACTGAAACACGACAGGTAGCTACAACAAATGTGCACAAATTTCACCATATCTATCATCAACTTGAGACTGCTGAAATCAGGCAAATAGCCGCAAATAGTCCTTTATCTCCCGCAATGTCAATAATAAATGAGATACTAATTCACCTCCCATGGTAGACAGCTGAAAACCGTCTGTTTCGGAGGAGTCTTTAACATTTTCTTATTTTTACCTTCTCCTCCTACTTCAGTCTATGTAAGGAGGTGTAGTGAAGCAAGACGTAGTCCAGTGGAACACCCGACGAACAGAGACTGAAGCTTTCGGTCTACTCCCATGGATGTCCCTGGATGAAAGAGTTCAACAAACTCTGTCTAATTTTGTTAGTCTCTGTTCAGATAAATGCAATTAATTGTATTTATAATTTTTATATTGTCTTCAGAAAAAACCTTGAAAATAGAATTTATCATTTCATGGAGATAACAGTACAGTAATGATTTGATTCTATACTAATGAAATTTGAAGAAAACAAAAAAGATTGGTACTTACATGATAAATCATTACTCTTTTGAATCAGCATAATAATATTTAAAGACTGAACTAAGCCTAGAAAGGTCAAGGCTATTTTTTGTTTCAATAATCCAGAGACCCAACTTCCCAAGACATTTTCAGGTGAGAAATCATCATGGGAGAAGAATCAATGACATTCGATTCGTATGAAGAATTCAAGAAATATCTAGATGATTATGAGAAGCAGACCATGAATCACTTTATCACGATCAAGAAAGAGAAGAAATTTTCTGAATCGGGTAAGTTACCGAGTAGCGACTGCATGCAGCGCAGTTGAGGCGGCTGCTGCCCATCTGTCATGTCTGTTGTGCCCGGACATGCCGGAGCGGCGCGCCTGCTGGCATGGCTAGCCAGGATTGGCTTCGTGAATGTAAAAAAAAAAAAAAAATGGCTAGGCCTAGGGCCTATACGCCTTCTAGTACATCACGAAGCCAGGCGTTCTTACCCAGCAATCTAATTGCGCACGGGTTAGCAGGACTGGAAAATGCCCTGAAATAACACTTTTCTGATAACTCCCGCGACCGACAGGTCCTTCAGTGGGCTTCACCACCTGACCACAGTGTTTCCTTCTAGGAAAACGTTTAGAATTAGAATGTCTTTTGCATCGTACGTATTTTTACCCAAAAATCAAAAAAAGATCATAAGAAATTTCCGAGAACTCACCAGTGTTTGTGTGTATCCATTGTCATGCCATATCTGCATGACAAGAGGAGGCATGGATACACACAAACACTGGTGAGTTCTCGGAAATTTCTTATGATCTTTTTTGGATTTTTGGGTAAAAATACGTACGATCAAAAAGACATTCTAATTCTAAACGTTTTCCTAGGAGGAAACGCTGTGGTGAAGGACCTGTCGGTCGCGGGAGTTATCAGAAAAGTGTTATTTCAGGGCATTTTCCAGTCCTGCTAACCCGTGCGCAATTAGATTGCTGGGTAAGAACGCCTGGCTTTGTGATGTAGAAGGCGTATAGCCAATTTTTTTTTTTTTTACATTCACGAAGCCAATCCTGGCTAGGCATGGCTGCACAGGGCTGCCGATCTCTTGCCTGATGCTTGAGAAAGTCAGTCAGCGACGCGGCGCTGCCGCTTGCACCTTTAACTTTCCTTTATTTACCCTTTCAATGAGTTTCATGTTTGTTTGTTTTCCCACTGGGAAGTATAAATATGTACTACAAGTCTTTTTTAATATTGGAAAAACTGTGTTCTTAATTAATGAAGTGAACAGATGAGTTTTCTATAGAAACCAAGTTCGACATGCTTCACTTGACCTTCGGCTAACGGCTTCACCTTGTCCTTGTAAATTTAATAAAAAAAGGTCAGTATTGACATAATGGCCCGAATTCACACAGGAGGTTTAAACCACAGGTAAGGTTTAAACCTCCGTAAGCGTACTAAAATAAGCGTAAATAAGCGCACATTGCCCATGCGCGCGCTCAAAGAAAACATATGATTGGATTGGATTCCGAGCGCACGTACGCTTGCGTGGTTTAAATTTAAGCAAACCTTCTTTGTGAATTCGGGCCAATGTGTGGCAGATGCATTTTGTGAAAGTAAGACAGAAAAAATGCAGCACTTGGGTCATTGCCAAATTAAATTATACCAGATGTAAGTCAGGTTTGTACTTGCACCTTAAAAATGTAAATAGGGCACCCTTGTGTCTCGATCTTCACAATCTTGAATGTAGTGCACACCCCATTCAGGAGTGAACGAGGCATTCAGAGCAAAGATGAAAATGAAGGTGAAGATGAAGATGAAGATGAAGATAAAGAAGGAGGATAGGAAAAGAAAAAGAAGAAAGAAGAGAACAAGGAGGAGGATAAGATAAAGGAGGAAAAGAAAAAAAAAGGAGGAAGAGAGAAGGAGAAGAAGGAGAAGGAGGCAGAGGAGAGGAAAATCAAAGTCAACATGAAAAGTGAATTTTAGTTTAGATTAGAACTAAGAGTAAGACTTCGATCCATACAGCATTCTACTTCTATTTTGAAGTATGGTCTTAGACAGTGTTAAGAACTTACGATTCACATATTTGTGAGGGGGAGGGGGTGCCAAAATTATCCTCCATGGGGATATGGTTAAAACTTGTGTATTAAAGGGAAAGTCCACATTGATTACAAGTTGGTTTTAAAATATTGTTATGTAATAGTTTTCAATACAAGCCCCCTCCAACACACTCCCAAATTTTATGATGTTATTTTAATCCTTTGTCATAATACACCAATTGTTCATAATCTCCCTTTTGTTTATAATCTCCCTTTGTCCTTTAGACAACAACTTCTTGATTAATGTATAATTTGTAAGGTACCAGCAGAATTCAACCCCCTCTTCATGCGAACATTTTGTCCACATGATAGACTGCATCCCCATACCTCTTGAGATACCTCTTGAGATATAAATGGAGCACCCCAGATAGTTAAGGGAGGGAGTAGATTCCGGACGTCATTGAGTATAGTCACCATCAGACTTGCTCGATATAGTCCTCATATTTATAATATTCATTTGCGTCTTCAGTATATGAATAAATGCAATGCTTTTTGAACTGTAACTGATTTCGTCACTGCATCATCAACTGTTGTATGAGACTCTCTATACTCAAGAGACCTAAATCTGTAACCTATACGATCCCAACACGACAATATGCAGAAAATTTAAAGAAACAGATCAGTAAAGGTTTGAGCAATATATACAATAAGAAATAATCTTGAAAGTTATGAATTTTTTCAAGGGTGCAATCAATTAAACACAAATTGGCAACTCTGTGACGTATCTTGCGAACTCCTCTCCCATTTGCCCTGTACCCGTAATATTTAATTTCCATTTCTCTAAATGAAATATTCAATCACACATGCATCTTAGATATACATTTAATCATTGCTCATATGTTTTTAACTTGTATGAAACAAATCTATTCCTTCATTAAAAACTAAGAAAGTTAAAGGAGAATTAACATTAGAATATAAATGTGCTCATATTCAAAGATGTAATCTATTCCTTCTTGTTGCCCTACGTAGTTTTGCATTAAAATATACGAGATGGGTATAAATCAGGATTTTCTCAGCAAGATTTATCGTCTGCTAGCGATACCAGGGGGCTGCCATTTTCTTGATGTGTATACATAAAGACATTTTTAATCCGAATGCAAAATTGTCTTTCTTTCTGATACAAAATTCCATCTGAGATTTAAAATATTTAACAGATATATACATATATTCTAGAAACGAAAATGTGTTTTATATCTCTTTGAAAATTACGATTTTACTAAATATCAATCTATTTTCTTGATACTATGACGTATGTGACGGAGCGAATTAATTCAAATTTATGGATGATGACTTTCCCGAGCGTCAATAGTGACAAACTATGCATTCACCTGCTTTGAGATAATGGACTTCAAAAGACAGAATGCGCGTTGTATAAATTATGTTCTGCTCTGCCAGGCAAGACCAAGAAATCGATTTCTAGTTAGCAAAACCGGAGAATTTAAAAAGAAATCTATAAATTTCAAATTTTAAAATAAATGTATACACCTGTTATGTATTTTCCATCATATATGGGGCTTTTTTTTATAATGAATAGAAGCAATTTAGCTCGTGGATTAAAAATATCTTCCTGACCGGAACGGTTTCCAATGGTTCATGTACAACTCCATGTCATCAAGAAAATGGCAGCCCCCATGAAGTGTTAGCAGATGATACCGTGTGCTAGAATGTCTTGATTTAAACCCTTTTCTGATATTTTATTTCTAAAGTGATACAGGTCAATGATTAAGAATATATTACACCTTTGAACATAAGTACGTTTATATTCTAATGTTAATTCTCCTTTAATGTTGAGCAAATGGGAGAGGAGCTTGCAAGATATGTCACGGAGTTGCCAATTTATATTTGATTGATTACAACTTTAAAAATTCATAACTTTCTTATTTCTTATCAGATTTTGCTCAAACTTTTACTTATCTGTTTCTCTCATTTTTCTTCTTTTATTAAAATCAATTTAATACCAGGGTGGACTTTCCCTTTAATACAATGACTTCTACACCAACTCTTTTCTGCCTTTCATTTCATGTCACCTCAGATTATAAAGGCAAGTGCCTTCATTGGAGAGACTGCTCAGAGTTGGATTCCTGCATTCCCTTTGTCAATGTCGGGCAGCTATTGCTAGGTTGCCATCAAGGTAGAGATAAGAACGTCGGCAAGAAGGAGAAATACAGGCAACAGGTTGCAGAGAAATTAGTAAGTACCTAGTTTATTCAAGTTCTGGTAAGGTCATTGCCATTGCTCATACCAAGGATGGGTGACTGACCTCACAGAGAAAATTGTAAGGATATATTCTCTCTGAATATGTAAAGACAAGGGTTATATTATGTTGGTGCATACCTTCAAATTTACGAAAATGCTTTGGTTCTCTGAAACACTTCCTCCTGAGATCCTGCAATTCACTCAGTTTGGACAAAGGACAAACAAAATCTGCAGAGTCCATACATGTAGGATTATACTCCATAACAACTTGTAATTTACCATTTGCCCCAGCATTTGGATGTATCTTATTTTATCTTTTAGTGATCATGAATTCTGTAGTCTCATTGGTCAATCATGACTTTGATAAAATCCCGTATTACCTGTGTACTCGGTCACAAGTACAGACCATCCACTGAATATTTCCGGTATTCCGTGAATGAGGTCATATGTCGCTGTTGTTTTTATGCTTTGCATTTTTAAAAATATTTGTGCGCATGCGCTAAATCCACCCTGAATATTTCCCGTATTCCGTGATGACGTTAACATCACAGCTAGCTGCGCGCATATATGCATGCATGCGATCTTGTTGCATACAGACAACAAACGTGGCTGACAGCCGACGATTTCAACATCACTCGCGGGAAGAAATCAATGAGAAGAAAGTTTTGTTTTATGTTTTATGAATTATGTTTTCATCGTAACTTCAACAATGAGATTACACTACAGAATTCATGTTTAAGCGCTTAGAGGCTTTTGCAATTAGCGCTATATAAATGTCATGTATTATTATTATTATTATGTTGATCTACACTTAAAAAGATAAATATTTTCTCTTAGTGGGCTCTTTTTTTCATGAATTCTGTAATCAGATTGGTCAATTTGTCTGAAAGATAATTCCGTATTCTTGACCAATAAATTATATGTGTACATTTTAAGGGATAATACCGTTGCACCCTGCTTGTTCACGGAATACGGGAAATATCTACGTTCTGGTTCCATATTCCATTCGTGGAATATGGAACCAGAACGTAGATATTTCCTGTATTCCGTGAACAAGCAGGGTGTAACTAATAGTATCGGGGATACTATGGATTTGGCATTGTCACGCCGCAGTATCTACTGGCTGCAGTATTTGTCGGATCACCTTCAAATTTCACATGGAGGTGCATTATGGTAAGATGAAGACGCCTATTGTTTTTGGTGTGGGCGGAGTCATGGTTGCCATGGTAACCATATTTTTTAAAGAAATGGTAAAGATTTTCTTGTGAGTGCTCTACCGGCTGCAGTTCTTGTCGGATCACCTTCAAATTTCGCATGGAGGTGCATTATGGTAAGATGAAGACGCCTGTTTTTTTTGGTGTGGGTGGAGTTGACATTGTTGCCATGGTAACCATATTTTGGAAAGAAATGGTAAAGATTTTCTTGAGTTGACATTGTTGCCATGGTAACCATATATTTTAAAGAAATGGTAAAGATTTTCTTGTGAGCGCTCTACCGGCTGCAGTTCTTGTCGGATCACCTTCAAATTTCGCATGGAGGTGCATTATGGTAAGATGAAGACGCCTATTGTTTTTGGTGTGGGCGGAGTCCACATTGTTGCCATGGTAACCATATTTTTTAAAGAAATGGTAAAGATTTTCTTGTGAGCGCTCTACCGGCTGCAGTTCTTGTCGGATCATCTTCATATTTCGCACGGAGGTGCATTATGGTAAGATGAAGACGCTTATTGTTTTTGGTGTGGGTGGAGTCGTTGCCATGGTAACCATATTTTAAAAAGAAATAGTAAAGACTTTCTTGTGAGCGCTCTACCGGCTGCAGTTTTTGTCTGATCACCTTCAATTTCAAAACAACTAAAAAATGTAAACAAATCTTTTGGCATATTACTCCCAGTGTTAAAGATCGTATGCTCGATCTGTAATGAAAAACACAAGTCAGAAAAAATTGGAACCAGCGGGATTCGAACCTGTCATCTACTGCTTGCCGGGCAGCGACTTAACCACCAGGCTATTCTGGTTCACGGCCAAGTCACGACGAACTAGAATCAAATACCCAAGATCCTCTTCTTTCTGACTCATTAATATTCAAACGGTCCGCCGTGGAACAATGGTTAGTAAGCGAAGAAGCTTGACTGGGGAGGAATTTTTAATTTGTAAACAAATCTTTCGGCATATTACTCCCAGTGTTAAAGATCGTATGCTCGATCTGTAATGAAAAACACAAGTCAGAAAAAATTGGAACCAGCGGGTTTCGAACCTGTCATCTACTGCTTGCCGGGCAGCGACTTAACCACCAGGCTATTCTGGTTCACGGCCAAGTCACGACGAACTAGAATCAAATACCCAAGATCCTCTTCTTTCTGACTCATTGATATTCAAACGGTCCGCCGTGGAACAATGGTTAGTAAGCGAAGAAGCTTGACTGGGGAGGAATTTTTAATTTGTTAACAAATCTTTCGGCATATTACTCATGTATGTTAACAAATTAAAAATTCCTCCCCAGTCAAGCTTCTTCGCTTACTAACCATTGTTCCACGGCGGACCGTTTGAATATCAATGAGTCAGAAAGAAGAGGATCTTGGGTATTTGATTCTAGTTCGTCGTGACTTGGCCGTGAACCAGAATAGCCTGGTGGTTAAGTCGCTGCCCGGCAAGCAGTAGATGACAGGTTCGAATCCCGCTGGTTCCAATTTTTTCTGACTTGTGTTTTTCATTACAGATCGAGCATACGATCTTTAACACTGGGAGTAATATGCCGAAAGATTTGTTTACAAATTAAAAATTCCTCCCCAGTCAAGCTTCTTCGCTTACTAACTAAAAAATGACAAAAGTACAAAAAGGTCAAATTTGTCAGCAGTGATACCCGAGGTCCCAAATTGCCACTTTATCCATTTCAGTCACAACATTGATTCAAATGGGGGATGGGTGACGGGTTCGGGGGATACATGTACTCGGACTGGTCCCCCCTCCGAGTGCTCTAGTTATGAATGAAAAAGGCAGTGCTTTATCTGAAGAGTGAAATGTTGTCTTGAATCAAGGACTAATGATTATTGTTTAGCCTACTGCCCTGCATGCCAACCAACCAACCTAGTGTCAGCTTGGAGAAATTAATCTTTTTGCATAGTATCGTCAGTGAATGAAATGAATTGCCTAGTATTGTAGTTCATTCTAAATTGCCAGAATCATTCCAGTCTTCCTAATTTCATCAAAAATCACAACCTGAATGGATTTCACTAAATGTGAACTGAGTATACTTTAAGTTAGGCTTAACAAAGTTAATGGTCCTTTGAACTACAGCTGGCAAAGTAAGGTAAAAGCAGAAAAGATACTGACACACCCATCAGACACATTAATTTCTTTTTGACAGGTATATTCCATATTGTCAATTAAAGAATTTACACAAGAAAATCTTATTGATAAGAAGGAGATCTTTATGTTGACTGTCAAGATGGCTGCTTGCAAATCAGATTTCAGAGCTTACACTTTGGTGACTTTTTTGATTCATGCCTTGGCTCCTTAGAAAAACACCAATAGCAACAAGAAAGTCCAAAGCCGGTTCAGAACACACCCTACCAAGAAACTGGACTGCCCTGCTGTCATCAGCCTAAAGAAGATTGCCATGTTTCCTGGGTTTAAAGAAGACCTCAAATGCTCTCTTTGGACAAAGCGGAAGACTGTCCTAGAGTTTCAGCAGTTTGTAAATGGAGACAAACCCATTAACGTCGTCTATAAGTTTGTGGCCAAGTTTCCTGCTGCCGATGCACATAAGTATCATGTACAGGGAGAGGTGAGGAACATGGGAGGAGATATTTAATTTGTTTTATATTTTTTTGCGGCTGAATTTATGCAGTGTCTCATATTTACCAAATTTTTTTGTTGACAGCAAGCTTTGTTGAAAAATATTAAAGGGGCACGTCCCCCTCTGAATACATGGAAGAGTGCCTTCATGTGAAAGAAATCAAAAAAATTAAAGAGGCACGTCCCTCTCTGAATACATAGAAGAGTGCCTTCATGTGAAAAAAATCATGATGGATGAAGTATGTATGTCTTAAAAACCTCACCATCGTTTAGTTGATTTTTAAGATAAAATATGTGCCACATCCAATGTCTAGTTGATGAAGTATTATCATTTATTTAAACAATTAGATTACAAAATATTGTTTAGAAATTGTAAAAATATTTTTGGGAAAATAATCTTGTGATTCATGAAAACATTTATGTTTTTAGCATCTTGTCAATTGTCATGTATATTTCTCCACCAATAACCCTTGCTCCAATCCCTTCTCTTTCCTGCTTAGTTTGCTGGCATGCGAGAACCAGTCGACCCCTTGGTAAGGCAAAAGGTTGTCGAGCTTGTCAAGAATGGCATCACCAAGGTACCTGACATTCAGAAGGCTGTGAGGGCATTTGTTGTCAAAGAGCTCTTTCCTGACCAGACCCCTCCACCAATGATCCGACGAAGGTACTACCCTGCCCCGAGGGACATCAAGAACATGATGTATGTTGCAAAGAAGAAGACAAACAGGCAGGAGCGAAAGGATGAGGTTGTAGAAGAGCCAGATAACCTTGATGAACTCATCACCAAGAGCAAGGAAGAAGATTCAGAAGATCGGATAGTTCTTGCTAAAAATGATGTAACATATCTTGGCCAAAAAGGTATTGTAAATACATTGCCCCTCCACCTCCCCCTCCCCCCCCCCGGGGGAACTATGTTTGTGTGTAACGGGGACAAGTACTTCATCACCAATATATTTTCTTTCCTAATGAAGCCAGCTTTTGCTAGGTTTAGTGGAGAATGCAACAACAACAACAAAACATAGGGGAGAACAAGCCTAAAGGAGACCAATCACAGATAGATAGAACCAGTCACTTTATAAACGGAATAATTTGTCATTGTTACGTGACATGAAATAATGTGGATGGAACTATTTGAGATGTTCAAAAGTGCATAAAGGAGAAAATGTCATATTGGCCTGCACAATAATTCATACCAAGTTGATTTCAGTGCTCAGAATTTGGGCGAGTGTGCCCATCTCATCTAGTACAATTTCAGTATTTGACTTCTACTATCTCTTTACAGAAGTAAAATTTGGAGCATATTTGTGATTGGTCTCCTTTAGGCTTGTTCTCCTTTGTTTCTTCCAGACAGCAACAAGAGTGTCCTCTTCTGCCACCAGACTAGAGAACAGCAGCGCTTACTCAGCATCTATGGCTCCATGATTGTTATGGACATCGTCTGCCGATCCTCTACCCTTCCTGCGGATATTGTCTTCCTCTACGTGCGGACCAATGTGGACTTCCAGCTGGTGGCGGGGTTCGTTGGGGATGCGGGGACGGCGGAGGCTGTGGAGGAAGGTTTCCTTGTGATGAAAGAATGGAATCCAGAATGGACACCAGAGTTCTTTGTCATGGATCATAAGGTGGAGTTGATGGAGATGGTGAAAAGAGTCTTCCCTGGTAAGTTATTTCTCTGTTATAACACTGTTACTGTCAGTTCAGACATCCAAATGTTGTGAAAAGCTGATTTGTGTGAAAGAAAAATAAGAGACACATGATGGTGAAAGTTTGAAAGAAATCGGACAAAGATTACGAAAGTTATGAATGTTTGAA
The DNA here is from genome assembly GCA_025617745.1 of Heliocidaris erythrogramma. Taxonomy (NCBI): domain Eukaryota; kingdom Metazoa; phylum Echinodermata; class Echinoidea; order Camarodonta; family Echinometridae; genus Heliocidaris; species Heliocidaris erythrogramma. Next base: position 5,219,309 of record CM046872.1, on the reverse strand, counting down.
AAATGAGATCACTACATCTATCCGAATCTCAAATTGGCAATTTGGTGAATCGATTGTGTCCTATCCACAGTCAACTCTCCCATTTGTTGCACACCAAAATATGTTTAAATTCCAGTTTTCTCCTGAGAGCCTTTTCCCTTGGGGCAGTACTCAAAATATATTGTAGATAGCACAGTGTTATATGTTCTAAAAGAAAAAATATCCTACTGAGTTATGAACTTGGAAAAATGGACATTTCAGTAATGTTGTGTATTGCAGCGAATGGGAAAGTTGACCGCCGCTAGCTACATCACAGTGACTGTACCGATACGTCCACTTTGAAATTCCCATACAAATTTTAAAACTTAACTATCTTATTGCTTGTCCTATTTCGTTCAAACTTTCACCAATCTTCTTCTCTTCAGTTCAGACATAGAAAGAGTGTGACCTGTGGGGTGTTGCTAGAAAGTTGCGATTGATTGCAAGTTGCAACTGATCGGTACTGACCAATCAAAATCATTGTTGCAAGCACATCTTCTTGAATGGGCAGACACTGAACCATTCAGAATGGTTGTTCTAATTTGCTTTACAATTTGCGATGGATTGCAACTTTCTTGCAACACCCCACTGGTTTGTTATTTCTTTGTTATAACACTCTTACTTTCTAGTCAGATGTAGAAATATATGTTTTGTTTGACAATTTCCATGTCTGAGATAAAAAATTTACAGCAGCTTAGAATTGTTAAATCAAAGAAATCTGCCAACAAGTTGTAGAACCTTTCCAAAATTGTACAAGGCTTTAAGATAATTATTGTATAATTCACTCTCTTATACATATGAAAGTGTGAAATATTATCTATTCCAGGATCTGAGGTGTTTGTGTCAGACTTCCATCGTGAGAAGCTATGGAAGGAATGGTTTGCTCAGCAGGAGCCAGACATGGACCAGTCCCTGAGGGACAAGACTCTGGAACTGATCAGGAAGATGGCTCGTGCTCCTACGCGGGACCAATACGAGTTGGCGCTCAAAGCCCTGCAGGGGTGCGAGGGGTGGATCTCATCTGTCAAGCTACAAAGCTGGTTTGCTACTGTCTGGGATGCAGAGGTATGTATTTTGTTCAGTATTTCTTTCTTCAAGATTATTAAAGAGTTAAAGGTAAAGTTGAGTTCTGGTCATGATATTGAATTGTAAAAGAAACTGTCTCAAAGCAATTGGGAAAGGTTTATTATAGCACATAAGAATTAGTGTATGCTGTAAGGTTTTGGAATCACCAAAATGATAAGAAATTGACTCAATCCTACTGAGATTCACATGCACTGCACACAGAAATATGTATATGGGACTACACACAAATGTTCAGCCGGAACATTTCAGCTGTTTCTTGTCATATTTTGAATGTGAAGGCATTTGAAGAGCAATCCTTTTCAGGGGACATATCTACTATGCTAATCTTCCAAACTAACATAATAGAATGAGAAAACTCACAAATTTTTTTTACCATTCTCAGAACTCAAGCTTCCCTTTAAGAAATAGATGGGAATGATCATGTGGTTCATAGCTTTCTAATATAGGAATGATAGTAGTGAAAAAAGTTATGAAAATAGGGATGGTAACTGAGCTGGTATCCAATTTCAGCGTAGAAACTACACTTACATGTACTTTCATACAAGTTGACGGGCAGCCAATCAAAATCTGTTTAACATTTCGCGCGCTTTGTTCCTTAAGTGTCCCGTATATTGTTCGACTTCGGCTTTCTGTTCATTCTTGTGGTATGAGTGTAAGACGAAAAGCTTCAGTATGTCTCTCTTCAACGCCATTTTCCGATTCTGTAGTACTAAACATCTTTTCAGTTACAAGTTGACGTGTATTTTCACCCGAAGCTGTGCATTCTGCTCTAGGACTAATTGAGTGGATTGGAAAAGTTCAGTGATTGCCCAAATGTCATTACTTTAAATACTTCTCTATCAATGCACTTTTCATATTTTTCAGTCTTTTTAAGCTCTTTCTTGCATTCATGGGTGATGGCATTCCAACCATGGATGCTCCAGACAAGCTGAATGATATCCTCAAGGTCATTACTTTGTGTACTTCTCGCTCAACTCGGTCTTGATATGTTCACGCATTTATTTGCAGTCATGGGTGATGGTATTCCAACCAAACAAGTTGTGCATTCTACTCTCAACCATGAACAGTCTGTACAATCTCAGTGATGATCTCAAGGTCATTACTTTGAATAATTCTCAATCAAAACACTATTTTAATATTTTTCACTCTTTTCATTCTGTGCTTTTTGCAGTCATGGGTAATGGCATTCCAACCAGATAAGTTGTGTATTCTACTCTCAGCCATGAATGGTGTGGAAAAGCTCAATGACGTCTTAAAGGTTGATTACTTAAAAGGTTTCTCTATCGATACTCTCGTTGATGTCATTCAGAACTACAAGGATGCAGTAGTGCCGTACTTTCTCCAAAGGTATGAGAAATTCTGGCACAGTATCGTAAAAAACTAATACATGTAATTCAATGTGAAATTATATTATGTTTGAATGGTATACCCAGTAAATGATAATATTTAAACAGTTATCTAGGGATAATAATATGAGAAAGGTGACATTTGTAAAATCCTTTAAAGCTCATATTGAGCAGTTAATCATCTTGGCTTTAGTAAACATTATTTTGACACTGATTGTATTTCCCTGTTTACATTCTGATATATTGGGGCCACAGACAGAAATTTTGGGGGATCCATGTCCAATACACCCCTGATAATGTTGAGCCCTGCATAGCTCTGGTAGCTTATTTATAACCCTGTTAGTAAAAAACAAACAAGACTGCAACATTGTCTCTGTTCTTCATGATCTGATCTTCAATATACCTGTTATTATTTGCATTCTGTAATACAGAGGCTTTGCAAAATGCTTATATTTTGGTTTGCTCCTAATCTGTAGATATTTGGAAAGCAACATCCGTTGTTCGAGCAGCTATGGGAAACTTAACAAAGCTCTGCCAGTTTACCTCAAAGACCGCCCCCTGGACCTGGTCAGTCACGTCATTGCTCGGTCTCCTGTACCTGCTTTGCTTACAGACAATGTCATGCAGCTTGAGAATGGAACTTTCACTGTCCTGAACGAAAAAGGCAGGCACCATTCTGTTAGTTTGGGCAATGAGGACGTCTTTCCATCCTGCACGTGTACCGACTGGCTGCAGCACTGGTTGCCCTGCAGGCACTTTCTGGCTGTCTTCCACCATCTGGGAGACCAGAGTTCCTGGCAGCAACTGTCGCCCCTCTACAGCAACAATCCCATTTTCTTTCTGGACGAGGAGTGCATCTTGCAGCAGACGACATCACCAGAGGCAACGCCACAGAGCAGCAGCGCCGTTGAAGTGCACACTCTATCGGCGTCAAAACGAGTCACAGCGAAGCGTAGTCTAGTGAAGCTGCAAAAAAGTGATGAGACTCTGAATGCATCAGGAGTTGATTGTGATGTTGCAAACAACAGTGTTGAAATGGAAGATGTCTCCAATGCGATATTGGAAGAGAATCAAGCTGCCTGCCAGTTATTAGCGCAGATGGGAGCTACACCGACTGTGACAGAATTTCCATCAAAAAAGGCAGCCACAACCAGGATGGGGACGGTGGACACCCCTGCAACATCCAGTGTCACAACTGATGATGCATCAGAACCTCTGGCTGATGATTCAAGAATGGACACATCTTGTATACCACCTACAGCAAGAAACGCAGCAGCAATGAGTGGCAGCCGTGAATCGCACAAACTCAGTGAGTCTGTAGAACCCAATGCCTCTACTTCTACTACAGTTGTGGAGAATAGGCAACAGGAAGAGGAAGAGGAAGAGGACGAGGAAATCACAAGTATACAAACATTGCAGCAAGATTGCAGTAGGTGCCTTGAACAAATTTTACAGGTGACTCCTATGATCACTAATCAGACAGTACTACAGAGACTACTGAGTCATTTAGAATCGGCATTGAAAGAAGCTGGTAATGGATCATGATGCCTCACAAGAATGTCACTGTGAATTCTTTAGTGAGTATCATATACATGTGACAGTGTTTGTCAATGTTCACATTGAATTGACTATAGTAATCCAATATGTGTTGAGTCAGTTTGAGCCGGCATTGAATGAGGCAAGTGATGGATTATAGAACCTTGTCCAAAAGCGTCTTTGAATCAAGTCTTGAGTAGTGGTCATACTTGATACTGAGGCGTTTATTGATCTCAAGTAAGCTGTATATCACTACCGTATGAGTTTGCACTGTGCCAATCATTTAATCTTTGATGGTGATAAATATGCTTGTTAGGGCAATGTTGAAGTACTAGTTAAGTACTAGTACATAAGTCAAACCTGTTGGAACCACAAAGAATAGTTCGAATTACGCAAAATTCGACTTAGGAAATGCAAATTACACATGTTTTGCATAGTTTGGTCAAAAAAATTGATTTGACTTAGGGAAAGTTCAAATTATGCAAGGTTGAGTTATGCAAGGTCAACTGTATTTCAAAGAAGAAAGAAAAAAGCAAATTTTCTAGTGACATGAGGGGGGAGCGGCCGGGGGGGCTATGACATAGTACTTACCCTAGTGATTCGGGCATCAAATTAATCAATAGAAACAAACGCTGTATGAAATATTTCTCTCAGGAAGTTTATTTATAAGCGTTAGTGATATTTTTTTTCCACACAAGTGCATTTATGAAACAAAGAAATTCAAAAGAGTTCATGTCTTTATAATAATCCAAAATATTCATCATTTTGCCTGACACTTTTTCTTAATGCTTTTAAGAAGAATTTGATAAAGGTTTACATTGCATGAAGGTTTCACTTCCCTTTAAAGCAATTTAAGAATCAAACATACAGTATTTTCTCAAGTCTCCCTTTTTTATGACAAAAATATGTACGGGGGAAGGTCTTCTAAAGTGAAAAGTTTGGACACCCACCACAGAGGGAACTTCTTCACTCCTTTTCTTGTAAGATTTGAGATTATGATACAAGGAAGAGAAATTTAGTTCAGTTTCCTTTCAGTTTCATATTTCACCTTCGTGTTTCATATTTCACATTTTCTTTTCAGTATTGTTAACAAATGATACATTTAGAAATCACATTGAATGGGAATACATTGACTCTGGGGCAAATAATTTTAATTTTAATTTGTTTCTTTAAGGTATGAGGAAAATTCTGTATTGGTCTATCATCTTTATGAACCTTCCTGTGATCTGGTGTGGTTCAGGTGTTCAGCACTGAGATGTCGAGACTAACTGCCTTTGATGGAAATTTATCTTCATCATAGCCATTAATGAATTCTACATCCTTGATAATATTGATAATTTCTTAATGTACTGATTTAAATATCTATTGGTACTTGCAACAAATACTTTTTAATCTAGTTATCTTGTAGTGAAGCTGTCAAGTTCAGCTTGTGCTAGATCAGTTTGCTCCTCATCAGATAGATTGACGACAATAGCGATTGGCTGAGGTGACAATCCGACAGGCTGTTCTGAGAAGTCTGCCAATAACTCGCCACCATTTTCCACACTCTGGTGAGCGTGGAAGCATCAGAAATTTAGCATTGCTTATCAGCTTCAAGGCATACATTCATTCAAGTGGGGTAGGCACATGTTTCCTCGGACGTACAAGTGAGAAGAGATTCTCCAAGCAGTCTTGGGTAAGCCATGCTGTCAAGAGCATATGTGACCTGCAGTAAGTAATTCATCTGCAATGTTGAGGACAGATGTTATAGCGAGGATCACCCCTGTTTGTATTGGATTCCAGTTACCTTTGCTCCTCACCTTCAGGCCTTTGAATATTGTGATGACATCTTGTAGAAAACTTACTGCCTAATCATACTTCTTGGGATTAAGCTTGCTCAGAGCCATCACAGGATCCAAAAGTTCAGTTAGCCGTGCCATTGTTAAGAAGGTTTCATCCCACCCCTCTTTATTGTCTAGGTAAGTCAGTTCGTAACTCACATCATGGCTCAGTACCCTTTTTACATTTGACACCTCCATATCTCTTGTACTGTCCATCTGGAGCCGAGTATGCTGTATGTATTTTGAGCAGGAACTAACAGCCACTCTTCTCTTTCGTTTTCGAACTGCTTCTGTAAACCATTGCCAACTCTCTAGTCCAGCGTTTTCTTTTATGTCCTTGTATTCATCATTGTCTTCTTTAGCGACAGGCTAGGCTATGAGGCGCAAGAATTGTTGCGCTATTTCTCGAGTCGAAGAGCTGACAAGCATAACTGCCCGGCATCATCAGGCTTGGCACAAGTCCAAGAGATGCCCTAGTATGGTCATTGAGTCTTTGAATCATTGAATCTAAAACATTACCTTCACATCGTGTGAAATCTCCCAAGTTTATGTCCTTGCAATCTTGCACACAATCAACTTCTGAAAGAAGGATCCCAGATTTATGTCCACATGTGTTGCATCAGTAAGTTTGTGGCCTGGGTGCATTGGCAGAATAGGGTAATCTTTTATGCCTTTGGCAAATTCAGCCAATTCATTCTGAGATAGATTATTTGGGTTGGTCTGTATATAACTGGCTGCATATAAGGTTTCCTCGAAAGAGCATGTTATGGAGGAAGATCCAACATTTGATCTGGCAGTGTCCTGTGTAGCATAATAATAATAATAATACTTTGTTCTTGTATTATAGCATGGCATAAAGTGCAAAGATATTTGGAGCCGCTCCCTTGCAGGCCCCGTTTGAGTTCTGTCCAACTTTTCATCTATCATTGAGTTGTAGTCTATCAACCTGTGCCTCCTCCACCATCCATTTACAAACACCCTCATCTCTTTGTTCTTCATAACATCACCTGAGTAGAGAAAATATGAAATTATTTTAGTAAAGAATGATGAGTAATACTGAAAGGGGGGGGGGTTACTCTAGCAGTCTTCTGGTGTTTCAATTTGCTTTTCCATTCAGCCTCTTGCTCTTCCACTGACTTGATCTGTCTGAAGAGGGCTTCGTCACTAACAAAGGGATTCACCAGGAGTGAGTGCCCTCATTTCCATCCGTATACTGTCACTCCCCAAGCCTGTCCCAAGGGAATGCAAGAACATCTGTTTGACAAGGCTTGGGTCATAGCGGAGAGTTGCATCCCCGTTCTCGGAAGGCAGCATTATCTTCTGTCAGATATCCAGCATTTGCACCAAGAAGTCCTGTGCTGTTTCACTCACTCCTTGGCTGGCCAAGGACAGCTCTTTATAGAGGGTGGTTGCATCTCCTTCTCTAAAATGCACCTGCAGTATCTCATGATTGGTTTCAAGAGTAATGTCTGGCTTTCCCTCGAGATAGCTGCAAAGCCTCATTCAAGGGCTGATTGCTCTAATGACATCTTCTAGAATTTCTCTCTCTGGGTAGCTCTTCTCAAGACCAGCACGTAACTGTCGGTTCAAGCTGCTGAATGATATCTTATCTAGGCCTGGGGACGAATACCATTTTTACTATTCGAATATTTGAGCAAACAGGTATTCGAATAAGTTGAATATTTCGAATACCTAGTTTCTTTTCATTTTTACATACACCTCACCATTCAAGCCACATTGCGCATGCGCCAACACAACTCACAAGCAAAGCAGCTATCCACATACGTTTCCGAGACGAAATAGGATCACAAAGACTATCAAAACATAAAACAAATAATATCAAAGAGACAGCTATAACACAGGATTATTGTAAAGTTATTTTTATTTTGCAACGATCTTTCATATTTGAAGAATTACATTCATCTTACTCCATATCGGAGCTGAACTAACTACCAAACTAGCAACAATACACAATACACATCCTCTTGGGTTCTCTTTCCTCCTCACCCTCGTCATCCTCCTGAGTAGGGACCTCTTTTTCTTCCATGGCCCCAGTCAGCTTTTTTACGAAGGCATCTAACCCCTTGAGTATTTCTAGTCCTCCATCCTCACCCTTCCCTAGCCAAATACCTATTGGATTACATATTTGGTACCCTGTGGTAAAAATACACCATTTTATTTAATATTTTTTCAGCACTGTACCCTGGGTTACCAAAAGATGTGTAAAAGTAATTTTTTGTATTTTGTGCAAAAACAAATTTTCTTTTTAGTGATGTTATGCAACAATTAATGCATGCAAATAATAACTTTATTCTAATTTACCTGTTCTGTTGTATTCTTTATTTTTCAATGATAGAAAAAAGAAGAAATCTAAGAATTCCATTGTAATTATTGATCTTGCACCTTTGAAAATGTTTTGAAGTATTTCAGCAATTTTATTTCCACGAGCTTGCTCAACACTCTTTCCCATGCATTTTTCAGCTTCTCTTGTCTACTCAGTTTCTTGTACTTTTTAAATGGTTTTAGCAAGCCTGGTATCCACCTCCACTGCCACCTGCAGACAACATTGTGTATGGGTATGAGTCGTACCGTATACTTGCGGTGTAACTCGGCCAGGAATCCCAAGTCGGTTCAGTGACGGTGCGCTGTACAATGCATGCATGAGCAGCACAGCGTGCAGTGCTGTCACCGAACCAAGTTGGGTTACAATAATAGTGCTGGCCGAGTCCTGCAGGGCCGAGTTCCCTCGTAAATATACCTCACAGACAAAGTTTTCTATAATTATTAATTTGCGTTGCCTGTTTAAAGGATACAAAGTGAATTAAAATAAAATTAAGAAATCACTTTATAATGAAACTAGAAAGACCGTCAAAGGCGGCAGACCCACGCCTTGGTGGCGCTACAGAGTAGTTGCAATACTATACTAACTATGGGGTCAAAACTACAAGGTTACACAGAATTTGCAGGCGTCAACCGATCATCACCAAAATCTAATCACTCTCCGAACATTCTCTGTAAATTCTGTTAATACAAAACAAACATCAGTGAACATTACATAATATCTAATTTCATTACAACAGCATCATGGTACGAGAAGTATGTGTCCACTACCTCCACCTGGACTGGTGTGTTGTTGGTCACATACACGTGGTCGAGCAGACTGCCGTAATCCGTCGTGGGTGTCGTGACTGACTGGGTGAAGTCATGTTTCTCCATCAGCTGCACGATGGGAGCATTAACTGACTTATCGAGATCCACATTGAAATCTCCAAAGATGATGGTTGTCACGTCCTTTGGGATGAGTCGCAATAGCTCCTGCATGAGTGACAGGAACGTCTTCATGTCGGATGATGGTGGCCTGTAGATGGTGATGATGTTGATGGGAGTCGGATGCTTGATCGATGTCAACTCCAGTCCTTGGATGGCAATGGGCAGATTTTCTGGGATGAGATGTCGTCGTGCCATGGTCATGACTCCCCCTCCTTGCTCTGAACGATCAGCTCTAACCGAAGCACAGCCATGCAAGACATGTTCCTTATCTGCGAGACGTCTCCCCTTATTTAGATATGTTTCCACAAAACATCAACAGCAGGTTGTCCCATGAGCAATGAGTTCCGTGAAATACTATGGTAGCCTTCAATAGACAAAAAGTGATCAGATACGCCATTCTGTGCATGAAGTTTCTATACTTTACTATGGGGTCAAAACTTCAAGGTCACAGAGAATTTGCAGGGGTCAACCGATCATCACCAAAATCTAATCGATTCTTTCCTGTCACTATCCGAACATTTCCTGAAAATTTGGTGCAAATCCATTCACCCGTTCTCTAGTTATCTTGTACACAAACAAATAAACAAAGAAACAAAGAAACATACAGAGCCCTTTACATAACCCTGCCGATTTTATCGGCGTGGGTTGTACATTTAATTCTAATCTTTTTTTCTTTCTCTTAGATCACCCTATCAACTTCACTATTACGATAAAATTGCTATCTTCACTCTTGAAAATCCTCTCTAGATCTAGGTGCTAAGTGTAGTATGCGCTGATCTCTAAAAGCTTGCCTGGCTCGCCTCGCCCTCGAAGGTATGCATGTCGCACGGAGGTGACGTTGATGAAAAAGGTGATTTTGGGGCGAGTATTGGGATTAAAAATAAATAACTGTCCACCATATTTTTGTAAAAATACAATTATTATTATTAATTTATTTTGTTACCATTTATGATTATTATTAGATTATGTCTATTAAAAGGGAATTCTGCATTAGCATCGTAACCGCCGCGCGCGGCAATGATATGCATGCGATGATAGTACGTTGTGAGATATTGACATTACACAACTGTATTCTAATGGACACAAGATGGCGCTACACAACACGCCGTTACGGGTTACGGGCATCATTTGCATCATTTACCAATCTCACTACTCCCATCACCCCTCTCTCACTTAACTTTTCCACACTGATCTTGGGTAACTGAAGATACATGTACTCCGCGGTGAAAATGGCCTGCTCTTCATTTAGCTTGTAAGCGGGGGCTTACAAGCACATCTTCCAGAGTAGCAAACATGGTAAATGGATATTTGTTCTCAACTCGTGGGATTCCAGAATCTTGTTTAAGGATGACACATCAGTCTTGGTATAATTTATGTATTATGCTGTCCTGGCAGGGTCGCCAGAAAATGTTACACCTGCCTCAAAGGTAGGAAGGTGTTGTCTAATCAAATCTGTTACTGAAGTAACAAGAGGTGTCAGCACACACGTGTTGATAAGAAAATCATCTATTTGAGCCATAATCAGTCAAGATAGGTGACAGGATAAAACAAGTACTAATAACACAGACATAAGAAAATGGCCAGCTAACTTAAATACAACTAGACAGATAAACACATGAGACATATAGAATATGAAACATCAATTTAGGGAAGAAAAAGCAAGGTATAAACAGGGACAGGATGATAAACGTGAATAGAATGGAAAACATAACGCATATATTCCGCAGATATGTGTACAAGAAAAAGTAACAACACAGATTTAAAAAAAAAAGAAGTAAAGAGACAATGCATATTAAAACAGTTCCGATAGTGTTGTAAGTTAAAAAAAGATGATCTGATTATCATGTGGCAAGAGCTATTGAGTTATTAGTCAAAGCTTGAATTTAGAGCCTGGCCAAGTCTGCTTCAGAAAAGATGGTTTTCTTTATTTCTTTGCCATCGGTTGCTGGCAACAAGGTGACTCAACCATCTCGAGTTCAAGCAGCTTTCACCTGTTGATGGTCACGGCTCATCTTGAGGGGCTTGGCGTTCTCACGGGTAAGGTCCTCCTGGATTGATATTCTTGTGCCTGTGAGCTTGCCTGGCCAAGTCCGCTTCAGAAAAGATGGTTTTCTTCATTTCTTTGCCATTGGTTGCTGGTAACAAGGTGATGACTCAACCATCTCGAGTCCAAGCAGCTTTCACCTGTTGATGGTCACGGGTCATCTTGTGAGGGGCTTGGTGTTCTTGCGGGTAAGGTCCTCCTGGATTGATATCGTTGTACCTGTGAGCTTGCGTCAACTACCGAGGACCTACCGAGGAGGGGGGCAGAAACACATATAATTAGAATTATCATAACATTGAATTTCCTCCTCTTATTCTGACATGCTTTTTAAGCATAACTCATGTTTATTAATAATACATTTTTTTAAAAGGAGGGATTTTATGTTAAGTTTTAAAAAAATGATGTAGAAAAAAAAGGTTACTCAAAAACATGAAACAGAATCAGAAGTAGAATGAATAGAAGAAGAAGAAGTAGTTATAAAGCAAGAAGTAGTTATAAAGCAAGAAAACAGTTATAGCATAGAACGGAAATAGGCAGGAAGAGAACTGGGAACTGAGGGACTGGAATTGAGAAGAAATGCATTAGTAGAAAAAGGAGAGGAAGGAAAAGAAGTAGGAGCTTATGACCTCCTTCCATTGGGCACTGTCATATCTCAACCTCAAACTACAGGCTAGATGGATAAGAGTTAAGTCCAGATATTAGAAGCATAGTTACTGGTTTATTGCTCCATACTTGATGTTGTGCCATCGCTTATCGTGCACATGCGATCTGACCTAGAGGTCAACTTGGTTCATCTGCCTATATCATCGTAATGCATATTCATGACATCCCTTTTCCACCAGAAATAAACTTTATCCAAGATAAGATTTTTTTTCCTTAAATTTTTGTCAAATAAAGTTCTATCTAAACAACAAATTCTTGGTCTTCTGTTTATTCTTTGTGTACTGTCACATAATAAAATATCAACTGCATCTGCTTCCTCTTTTTCTCTTTTTTTTTCCAAGAACACCAAACTTGAAACACCAACTAATAATAAAAGTTTCAATGAGATTTTTTTCTCCGAACGATACAATAAACACAACCTCTGAGTCAGCAAATTATGCAAAACTCCTTTTCTTTGATTTCCATTTTTTTTTTTTGTAACTTCTTTCTCAAAAACACTCGGTCATTACACAATGGATTTTAACTATCCTTCAAACACATACATAACCATTTGGGTTTGAGTGCTGCAAAACTAACTAATAAATGTCATGTTCCTGATAAATCTCAGAAAGAAAATCTTCTATACATTTTCTTTGTTTTCTAGCTTTTATCTGAAACTTCACATGAGTAGTTTTTCTTCAACATTAACATGCGTTGGACATGAAATTTTCTAACATGCAACCATAACGACTACATGTACATGCGATCATGGGGAGATAGAGCATTCATGTCAGCAGCTCCCAGGTTGTGGAATGGACTCCCCAAGGCAGTGAGAGATTGTGAAACAATAAATGACTTTAAGAGGAAACTAAAAACGTACCTTATGACAAATTTTTTCTCTTGAACATTGTAGTGTAAGCATCATTAGTGTATTTTTATTTAATGGATTGTACATGTAAGCGCTTTTTGGGTGAATTTGTTTGCGCATTTGTCTATATTATTATTATTATCATTATTATGCATAATTTTTTTTTTTTTTTGAAGTCATTAATACTTCTAACAAGCATGCAACTAAACTACTATCTCTTCTACCAGATTCTTCTTCCTGTTTCTCTTATCAGTCTATCTTCATGTCTAATTGTTCTTGTGAATCTATCTTCAAGTCCACCTCTTCTAATCAGTCTATCTTCATGATCAAGTCCTTTCGTGATGGCATTTTTCCTTTTCAGGCGTTCAGCTGATATGTCCATACTCTGTCATGGCGGCATTCAAGATGATGAGTACAGAAAGTATGCGAACTGTTATTGTTTCCCCACATAAACTTTCAAATAACACGCTCAGAAATCGTATAGATATCAAGCGATTGTTAAGTATCATGAAAAAACAGAATTCTCTCACTGACGTCTCTTTGCATCCATGACTCTATTTTCAAGCTGATTATCAAGCTCTATTATCGAGCTCATGAAGTAAACAGCTATTTTTAAAAAATTCGCTTTTAAGGTGAAACAATGATACATTCAAACATATTGATGTATGGGTACTTTCCATATTAAAAAAAAAAATCAAATTTCACGTATCATGGAATTGCATTGTCTGAAGTCGCTTGTAGAAACGCTTTCTCCAAATTTCGCGTTCTCCAACTTGTTTGCTATAAAATGCTCACTTTTTCATTCAGCCGATTAAAAACTGAAAATATTCAGCGAATCAAAATACACTGAAGTGCACTTAAAATATCACAATGAAGTGAACTTTCTTGCAAATAGAAAAATCAAATAACTTTCCTTTGCATTCCTCTTGGCAAATATATCTCTTCCACTTCAGGCACTTCTCCTTGTGTGAAATTCTCAAATTTCTATCACTTTTCTATCACTTTGAATAATTTAATCAAACTAATAATAAAGCACTTGTATGATTTTTATATTCAAAATACAATATGGCTTCCTTCACACAAATGAGCTTCAACAACAAATTTCACAGTGCTATCCCCGCGTTAAGATTGTTGTTGAAAGGTGTAACCCCCGCGTTAAGCATATCGCAGCAAATCATCGTATCGCTTAGGCGGTCTTCTCTCGCGTCTTGGTCTGCCAGTCATCTCAGGAACACTAGCAGAATTGTCCTGATGTGTTGCGTGGTTGCCATCTGAGGTTTCATCTGTCGTCTCTGGAGCTCTGGATAGGGCATGACGAGCTGGTGTTGCAGCCTTATCTGTTCCGTCACTGCCTAGAGCCTCCGCAAGCAGCACGGGATCGAAATCTGTCATCACTGGACTCGCCACATCTCTGGACAAGTACTTTCTGATGTCGGTTATGTTCCTCTTGTATAACACACCTTCAGGAGACTGAACAGTCACCATACTGCCACTTCTAAATGTCACAGTAAAGGGTCTCGGATGAAATGCATCTTGTTTCACAAGAACTTTGTCACCAGGTACAATATCTGAATGCCTAGCATCTTGCTTCTGGTCCGAATACTGCTTTACACTGCCTTTCATTTCAGCATCATGGTCTTTCAGTTCCTGGTCATTCAATATTTCTCGCACCTCTGGCAACTTAGTGCGAATCTTTCTTCCAAACAGAACTTCAGCTGGGCTCTTACCCGTTGGTGAATGGGGGGTTGCTTGATACGCTGCTACATATGACAGCAAATCATCTTTCCAGTTCTTCCCCTCAGCATGGGCAATCCTGATGCATTTCTCAATGGATTGGTTCTTTCGTTCCACTTCCCCATTACATGTAGCCTGAGGCCACTTGGGAGTCACTTTGTGGTGATGGATTCCCATGACTCTCAAATACTCTGCAAAAGTCTCTGAACGAACTCTGCGGTCCGTTGTCTGAGTGCAATGTTTCGGGTAGTCCATGTCTGGCAAAGATCTGGCAAAGATCTCCCTCAGTACCTGCACAGTTTTCTCAGCTGTCGTTGACTTCATTACAGCGTACTCGTAATATCGACTGTAGTAATCGACTACAACCAAGATGCTTTCACCTGTCGGCAAAGGTCCCATAAAATCAATGGCTACATCAACCCACGGTCCCGCAGGCAACTGCGTACTTTTAATCGGCTCTGGTGGGTTACCTCTTTCTCACAACCTGGCCACGATACCTTGCTTCGCAGGTTCTGTTTAGTACCTGCAATTCCCAAGTCTCCTTCATGGGCTAAAGACACAATTCGTGGTCTTAGTGTGTTAGGAATGACTAGTCTACCACCCCTCAACACACACTGTCCGACTACACAAAGTTCATCCTTGATGGGTGGATTTTCCAGTCTGGATACAGTCCCTTACTTCCATGAGTTCTGGATCATGCTCAGATTCTCTCTCTACCTCTCTAGTGGTCACTGCCCCTGGGGTAGACTGGATGGCGACAAATCTCACAAAAAGCTCCCAGCTTCCGCTTCCAGCTTGGAAGTTGTGTTACCATCTCCGCTCAGTAGTCTCGACAAGGAATCTGCAATATTTGGCCTGCTACGTGCACTACCTTGTACTTATAATGCTGCAACCGAAAGACCCAACTTCCGTATTTCCTTACGCAAAGTCGCTAGATCAGACTCTGCAGCGTCGGAAGCAGCCTCACTTCGACTTAAACTTACGGAACTGACAGCTGGAATGTTAATCTCTAGTATCCGATCTGCGAGTTCTGCCAGACCCTCCAGCAACATGTCCTTACTGGTTGAGGCAAAAAGCAGCCGAGCATTTGCCGGAAGTCGTTGCAGGAAAAGCTGGCGCAAAATGCCCGGGTCCAGTTTTTTTGAGCTGGTTCATTGTGAAGTTGTGAAGGACGGCGATCACCTAGCTCCCCCTCTGTAAGGAGAAGTTGAACCCGCCTCTGTTCGCTGTTCGCTGGATCAACAGATCTTTCAACTTTGTGCATGGTTGCTCTGTCGGTGGAGAGACGAGGACGTCTCGAACCTCCTGCGCCATCTCAGGCTGGAGTGCTGCATCTATGTGGGCAAATTTAGTGGTCTCCAATTTTATGTCGTGCGTAGCGAACTGGGCCTCCGCCTGACCAAACCAGATTGCAGGGTCCGCTTTCCAATATGGTGGCAGTTTGATGCTGATGAACCCAACCGCGTCAGCACTACCTTGCAGGGGCGGATTTACTTGGGCATGAGAAATGCCTGGGTTACTATCAGGATTAGACGTAATGACATGGATAGAGCCGAAGTGAAACAAACTATAAAAAATTATAATCAAAGCAGAAAATACAATACACTTCTTGGCCTACGTGCATAATACTACTAATAGGAAATATACTAGCTCTCTCATGAACAATCACGTCGGGATCACCAAATTTGTAGGAACTTGGTTAATTGTCGTGTATTTTTATAGAGGCTGTAATGTTTAAGGTTTTGCTTATCAAAATGTTTACTAACTATTGTCCACGGCGGACCGTTGAATATTAATGAGTCAGAAACAAGAAGATCTTGGGTATTTGATTCCAGTTCATCGTGACTTGGCCGTGAACCAGAATAGCCAGGTGGTTATTAAGTCGCTGCTTGGCAAGCAGTAGATGACAGGTTCGAATCCTGCTGGTTCCAATTTTTTCTGACTTGTGATTTTCATTACAGATCGAGCATACGATCTTTAACACTAGGAGTAACGCCTAAAAATTTGTTTACAAATTAAGGTTATTAATGTCTAAGGAGTCCAGTTTGGTTTTGAATGTTTTAACATTAGGCGAGTTCCTGGTCTCCTCATCTAGGTTCCATTCGGGGATGGTCTTAGGATACATGGAGTGTCAATAGCAGTCCTTATTGGTACTTATGACATGGTATTTGTGAGTTCCTCTTTGTCTCGTTTTATACTCGCACCTACTCAAGTTTGGGAACTGAAGATAAACTGATATGTTACTGGGTATTAATCCATGTGTTTCCTTATACAATGTTATTAATCTGGCTTTGGTTTTGCAGACCTTTAAAGTTTCTCATTCTAGTCTATCCAGCATTCTTGTAACACTTGAGTCCCTGTTATAATCCCTGTTATAGTCCCTTGCCATAGTCCCTTGTCGTGAATCTAACTGCTCTGTGCTGTATCCTTTCCAGTTTGTCCTGGTCTGATTTATACTGAGGGTCCCATATAGCTGCACAGTACTCTAATTTTGGTCTAAGTAGTGATTTGTATGCAATGTCTTTGGTACGAGTGCTGCAGGAATATAGATTTCTCTTCAACAATCCCAACATCTTGTTTGCCTTTGATGAGATTTGGTCAATATGTGTTGACCAGCTGAGGTCCCTAGATAGTTCCACACCCAGGTAGGGGTGATGTTGCACTTCTTCCAGAATGACGTTACCCAACCTGTACTTGGCTTGAGTTGGTTTCCTTTTATGGGTAATTTTCATTTGAAAACATTTGAAAGCATTGAAGGACATTTTGCCAATCCTTCTCCCACGTGACTAATTGTTCTGTAAAACTTATTATCCCTTGTGTTGTTTATGACTTGATTCATGATACAGTCATCGGCAAAAATCCTTACATTTGAATAAACCCCAGATGGTAAGGTGTTGTGGATCAGTGGATAAGTCCCTGGACTGTGAACCACGAGGTCCGGGGTTCGAATCCCACCGCAGCACTAGCGTCCTTTGGCAAGACGTTAATCTACATTTGCCACTCTCCACCCAGGTGTTAAATGGGTACCCGGTAGGATGCGAAAGTTAATGTCATTTGCGTAGCATGTGGCGCTTTACAGCGACTGGCTGGAATACTCCCCAGGGAGCGGATAAAGTGCACACATTGTGTGCGGGCATGTCAGAATCCAATGACCCGGGTAATAATATATCTGTAAAGCGCTTAGAAACACAACCATGTATTAGGCGCTATATAAAAGCGGAATATTATTATTATTATTATTATTAATGTAAGCAAGAAGTAAAAGTGGTCCGAGGACTGTGCCCTGCGGAACTCCTGATGTAACTTTACACTTGTTGGAGGCTTCCCCTTGTATAACGACTTGTTGGTGACGACTGGTAAACTTTCCGCCACTATCAAGATATGTGTCTTGCACGTCTTCACCTCAAGGCCAACATCTGTGCCAAGTTTCATTGAAATCCATGAAAGCATAGTGACACAATGACAACAAATGGCAGATAAAAAAACCAGGGTTAACATTTTGTACACACATGCGTTATCATGTAAATCAAGGAAATTCAAATTATTTAATGATTACCTTATGCAAAAAATAATACATTTAATGCATAAATATTATAAACTTATATTCAAAACAGATAACAAATCAGGCATATCCCCTAAGCTGTTTTTCTTTGGAAGTGCATGTACATGGAAAGACAAAAAGAATTTATAAGAAAAAAACCCCTATTTTTCCGTGATGAGTGATGAGGTAGTCCACAAGGATTACAAGACTATGTCTTGTCCTTTTGTCAAGTAACCCAGTGGCGTCAATATTCCCTTCCCTCCACTGACTGGCCAAGTATGTCTCTCACATCCTGTCAACATAAGTGCATAAATATTGTTTCATACATGTATCCTCTAATGCGTGCAACTGTAACATACTATCAAGCATTTTCTCACAATTACTGAATATGCAGCGTGATGTTCTAGTAGCATTGCACAGGGTCCATCTATAACTTTCCCAGGGAATAGAGGTTTGTAGTAATGGGTGAACAATCAATTGCAGCATTGACAGCAAACTTCAAGACCCTGTGTGGTAAGTAAGATATCAAAGACTTCCATGTAGTAATACTACTACTAATAATTGTATCCCCCGGCAGTATGCCGGAGGATACTTTGGATTCAGCAGCGTTTCGCCGCCGCCGCCGCCGCCGCGTCACATTCTTGTGTGCGCTCTAGCGGTCACATTTCTCGACGAATTTTTTTCAAACTTCCTGTGGACGTGTATCTTGGTAAAATCTGGACCCCTATAGTTTCTGGTGATGCTGCCCCCAGTGTTCCGTCTTTTATAGGGTAAAAGGCCATATTTTTGGGGATAGTTTGTGTGCGCTCTAGCGGTCACATTTCTCAACGGATTTTGTTCAAATTTTGTATGGAGGTGTCTCTTGGTAAAATCTGGAACCCTATAGATTTTGGTGATGCTGCCCCCAGTGTTCCGTCTTTTATAGGGTCAAAGGTCATATTTTGATAGATGTCTTGTGTGTACTCTTGTGTGCGCTCTGGCGGTCACATTTCTCAACAGATTTCGTTCAAATTTTGCATGAAGGTGTCTTTTGGTGTAATTTAAAAACCTATAGTGTTTGGTGATGCTGCCACCAGTGTTCCGTCTTTTATAGGGTCAAAGGTCATACTTCAGGGCATGGCGTGAGTGCACTCTGCAGGCCACATTTCTCAACGGATTTTGTTCAAATTTTGTATGGAGATGTATCTTGGTATAATCTACACATGTTTAATTTTTGGTGATGCTGCCCTCATTGTTCCGTCCTTTATAGGGTCAAAGGTCATTTTTCCATTTCTTGCACTCTTACTTCTGCATTTCTTGACGGATTTCGTTCAAATTTTGCATGAAGGTGTCCCTTGGTGTAATCTAAAAATCTGTACTTTTTGGTGATGCTGCCACCAGTGTCCCGTCTTTTATAGGGTCAAAGGTCATACTTCAGGGAATGGCGTGAGTGCACTCTGCAGGCCACATTTCTTGATGGATTTCTTTCAAATTCTGTATGGAGATGTATCTTGGTATAATCTACACATCTTTACTGGTTGGTGATGCTGCCCTCATTGTTCCGTCCTTTATAGGGTCAAAGCTCATTTGTCCCTTTTGTGCACTCTTACTTCTGCATTTCTTGACGGATTTCATTCAAATTTTGTATGGAGATGTATCTTGGTATAATCTACACATATTTAATTTTTGGTGATGCTGCCCTCATTGTTCCGTCCTTTATAGGGTCACAGTTCATTTTTCCATTTCTTGCACTCTTCTGCATTTCTTGACGGATTTCGTTCAAATTTCGCATGAAGGTGTTTCTTGGTGTAATCTAAAAACCTATAGTTTTTGGTGATGCTGCCACCAGTGTTCTGTCTTTTATAGGGTCAAAGGTCATACTTCAGGGAATGGCGTGAGTGCACTCTGCAGGCCACATTTCTTGATGGATTTCTTTCAAATTCTGTATGGAGATGTATCTTGGTATAATCTACACATCTTTACTGTTTGGTAATGCTGCCCTCATTGTTCCGTCCTTTATAGGGTCAAAGCTCATTTGTCCCTTTTGTGCACTCGTACTTCTGCATTTCTTGACGGATTTCATTCAAATTTTGTATGGAGATGTATCTTGGTATAATCTACACATATTTAATTTTTGGTGATGCTGCCCTCATTGTTCCGTCCTTTATAGGGTCAAAGGTCATTTTTCCATTTCTTGCACTCTTACTTCTGCATTTCTTGACGGATTTCGTTCAAATTTTGCATGGAGATGTATCTTGGTATAATCTACACATATTTAATTTTTGGTGATGCTGCCCTCATTGTTCCGTCTTTTATAGGGTCAAAGGTCATACTTCAGGGCATGGCGTGAGTGCACTCTGCAGGCCACATTTCTTGATGGATTTCTTTCAAATTTTGTATGGAGATGTATCTTGGTATATCTCTCAACACATTTCTTTCAAATTTTATATGAAGATGTGTCTTAGTGAAACCTACACATCTAATTTCTACACCATCCTTTTGTTTGAGGGAGGGGATGGGGGAGGGTCTTTGTCCCTCCTTCAAATCGCTGCCAGTGCCGGGGGATACATCTAGCATTGCGCGGCCCCAGCAATGCACATTTCTAGTTTAATTTTATATCGCGCTTAATACTAGGTTTCTATGCGCCTTTTTTTACAATATGGTAGACATAGAATCGCTACAATCATTATTAATTACATCAAAATTAATACACTTAAATTCTGATCTTATTTATTATGTAATAATTGCATTAATTGCATGTTATATTATAAGATACAATTCATAATGGATCATTTAAGTTCATTTAATCAATTAATCATATTTACAATTTAGCTAAATTAAGCATTAAACAAAATAGCAATAAGATCTAGGTTTTCAAGTTCCAGCATTTTGTGCAAGTTTCCATGCACCAATAAAGGTTCAGTGTATTGTTGATATGTTAGTTAATGTAATGATATAAAAAGGTGAACTTATATTCAGTGTATTCCGACCAATTTGCCACAATTTTTAAGGACAATTCTTCTTCGAGTGTTTAAGTAAAGCTGCATGTAACAGGTTTGACCTTATCCAATACTTAAAATACAATTTTCTCTCTGGTACAATCACTGATTTTTCAATAAACTGAAAATTAAAAAATGCTTGGTTCTAATCAGTCCACATAAAATGAAAAAAAAAAGAAAGATATATATTCAAAAAAATGTACCTTTCCCCCACCCCCCAAAAAATGAATAAATCACAAAAACCTTAAAAAATTAACTTCATGTACGTGTACTTACAAAGAGAACTGCCGTCTTTCTTTTAAGGGCAGGTGACACGCATGGAGTGTCTCTAGATGGACTTGAAATAGCCTCCTCAGTGCTCATTGTGGCAATCTCCCCAGTGAGTATTGAGCAGATTGTCCATGACCGGATCACCCAATGAGCAGCTCGAAATCGCCACTGTCCACAGTGAAGTTGCTGTTTAAGTCTGACAAATCAATCATGTAGGTTGTTGTTGGCCGACTTGGGTTTCCATAAACATGCTGCTTTTGAAAGTTAATCAAAATTATATGCAATATACTCTAATGATAATTCAACGGAAATGCGGGGGGGGGGGGGGGGACACTTTGGCTCTGTGTCACTGTTATCTTCACATTACTTTGTAAAACATATGTTGCAGTATTCACACCATGTTATGATTTGAGATAACGTACCAGGCTGAATCTCTTGTATCTCTACATTTGATCAAGTGAAAAGGGCGGCACTGTGCTAAAGAGGATGGTTTCTTGCAAACTGTGATGTTTCCGATGATTCAACTGCATATGCTTGCAAGTGTTGATTATGATAAAGTGTCTTCCAGGGATGTAAATAAAGTGTACACTTCGTTTCATGATGAGAATGTGCTCAGCTTAGCAAACACTGGTCCATCATCATTCCAGTCAGTGATGAAAAGTTTAAAAAGTACTTACACAAAAGTTAACAGATGGGGCCTGAGCTTTACAAAAGATTGTGCTTTGTGCACTATGAACATGGCGAACAAAGAAGCAGACAAAATATACAGCTCATTGTACCTTCCACAATTGCCCTGTTAGACAAAAGAACATCCCTTCATTGCTATTATGTAAAAATATGTAGAACAGGTGTCACATGCATATTCACCTGGTCTACTTATTTCACATAATACATGTAGTAATGAAGGGATGTGCTTTTGTCTACCAGAGCAATTGTGGAGGGTAGAATGAGGAGCTGTATATTTTGTCCGCTCTCTTTGTCATCGTGTTCATAGTGGTATGATAGTGTACAGGTATTAAAAATTCACAAATATAGTCATTAAATTAGATTGAAAACAGAAATTGCAATATGGCTCATTAAGCAAATGTAATTTTATGCCTACATCACTAGATAAATTTACAAAGAGAAACCTGGAATGTACAGCTGCAATTTCTTAATGCATTCCACATGAAGCTATGTGAATATCTTCATGCATACAGTTTTGTAACTTGGAAAAAATTAAATATCAAAGAATTTGACTGGTTGCCCCACCAACTTCACCACTTATGAACAAATTATTACAACAAAAATTCACATTGTAATTTCACACCTACAGCACTGCATAAAATGTGCCTGACCTGTATTCAACTGTGGCTGCCCCACTGTGCTCTAGCTTGCACGTAGTGAGGAGTTTCCAACTACACGCCCCAAATAATGTTCATTCGTGAGATCAATTTGAAGTTGAGATACCACTTAGCATCCCGTTTATTACTTTGACGACTTTTCGTCTCTGATCCCAAGATTACATACTGTGAAGACAAATGAGATAAACGAAATATTTTGAACAGTATGTAATACACCAGTCAATTATATGACAAATAGTCAGTAATATAACAAGTCTATTATTTTTGTCTATAATAATATTTTCTAAATAATTAAAGTTACTTGATTTCGATGAAGGTCTGTTGTCCAACTCGAGTGTTATTACGATATAGATAAATTAGTAGTTTAAATGCTTAATCCGTTAATCTGAACTATGCAATGTGTTGTTATCTGCACTAATTAACAATGAACTCGGTGTATTCCATAAGGTATGATAAGAGGTGGTACGAAGCAGTAATTTGAGCATTATACTATCAAACGGAATATCAAACTACATATCGAACATCAAACGACTTTGTTATAAACTATAAACCTAATGTACTATACATGTGCAATTAAATATATTGATTCTGCTCAAGAACAAAATGCCATCCTTTTCTAGGAGAAGTAGTATGATATAAAGTACAGGTTATGAAATACAAATGACTAAATAATTACAAAGTGCTATATAGTACCAAGGAACAGAAATATAATGAATCATGCCTTCTACAATATAAAGGCAGATTATTAAACTAATACTTAGATACTTATGTTCTCTTAACAAGCTGTACGTTTTATCAAAGGGCAGCTATTAAATATGAATAGATGAGATGAATACAAGTCATCATATAATCTAAGCTACACACTACATAGTTTTGATACTGAATTTCACTGAATAGAAAGTTACAGTACTGGTATAATTTAAAGAAAGAAAGAAATCTCACCAATTGGGGGCCTTTAATGCTCTCAAACAAGCAACTGGTGAACTAGGAACAAACTTATGCCCTGGGGTGACATTTCTGCTTGGCTGCGACCACTTCTTCCTAGTAGGCTGAAGAGTTGTAAGATACTCCTTTCTCCACCGCAGCCAGAACTCGTTAGTTAGGTACTGAACCCTTCGCCACCACTTGTGAGAGTAAGAATCTGCTCGTTTGAAGTCTCCGGGGGTAGGTAGCACAATCTTTGACTTCATCGTCAGAAGGTGATTAGGAGTGAGGGGTTCAGGAATATCAGTCGAGCAAAGATTGGAAGTCGTGAGCGGCCTGCTATTAACAATAGACTCTACCTCTGTCAGGAAGGTCCTGAATGACTCGTCGTCAAGCTGTGTTCCACAAGACATCAACAGTGGGTCTAGCGCTCTCCATACAGTCAAAATCTGGCGTTCCTGCACTCCTCCCATGTGAGACGAATGAGGAGTGTTGAACTTAAATGGGATCCAGTCCGTTCCGTTCTCGCCTAGGTACTTTTGTACTCTTTCCTTCTCCATCACCTGCAAGGCGTCACGGAGTTCATTCCTTGCTCCTATGAACGCTGTGCCTTGGTCGGATCGAATTTGCCGGGTGGGGCCTCGGCGACTAAGGAAACGTCTCAAGCAGTTGATAAACCCACTGGTACTGAGGCTATTCGCAGACTCTAGATGCACTGTCCTTAATGCCATGCATGTGAATAGAACACCATACCTTTTCACGTTGCTTCTTCTGTCTCGTATCATGAAGGGGGCCAAAATAATCCACGCCGCAATATGTGAATGGAGCAGTTGGCTCTAGCCGATCTCGTGGCAACTCCGCCATCTTTTGGTGTTGCAGATTCCTCTCAGTCTCCTGCAGATTACACACTTCGAGATGATATTGGACACTGCTGAGGATCCACCTATTACCCAGTATCCGGATTGCCTCAGTTCATTGTGAGTCATTCCTCTGCCCATGTGGTTAACCTTCTCGTGATGATGACGAATCAGCAGTAGGGTTAAGTGGGAGTGCCTGGGTATGACGACCGGGTATGACGACCGGGTATGACGACCGGGTGCTTGATCCCGAGTGGGGTGTTTGTTCGGCTGATTCTCCCTCCTACACGTATCAGGCCATGGTTGTCTACAAAGCTACATGCTCAAACGCCCTTGCAAAAGAGTGGTAATGTAAAGGATTCCTATCGAATGATCGAAAAATATTCCTTTGCGGGAGAGCTGATTTCATGTGACATTGCAACAAAGCACCCATAAGTTCATTTTGCTGCCTTTGCAGATGCATCCATGCTTGGATCAATTGCGGATACAAAATTGCGCGTGCCTTCTGAGATGTACGAGGCTACAAGACCTAAATTTCATGAACAATCTCATGCGGAATTAAATTGGTAGTCATACACTACTTGATATTGAAATGACAAATAAGCACGAAAATATATTTTTAAACATATTTCACCGATATAGTAATCAAAATGTACCCGAAATCTTGGCTAATGTCGGAAGCAAACGACGGCTTTCGTTCCGTATCGGCCAAAGGTGATACCAGTCACTTGAATCCACCGGAACGAGTCGGCTAGTCGTTGGGTTCCGGGGAACGAATCACCTAGTCCTTTTGTTCCACCGGATCCAGGAACAGATCGGCTATGACACCGGCGTCCCGCGAATTGGACTACATAGCCAATCATATTCCAATTTTATACTTTTTTAAAAACATAATCTTATTTGTATTGTTCTATTGTAAAATTTTATTATTCTGAAATTGTACGACATTGTATTTTAACTGTTTTATGTAATACAGGGCTCTCTTGCAAAGCAGTTTTTATGTACTGAGCCTACCCTGTATAAAGAACACAGAATAAATAAATAGATAATCGTTTGCCTTAATTTTCATCACGTGTGTATCTTGACCAATGGCAATGAAGAAAAGTTTTGATGAAAAATCCGCTTCACATCATACATAGAGTTTGAATTGGTATATCATTGGCGGATCCAGGGGGGGGGGGGCACTTCCGTGACGTAGTTTTTTTTTTTTCTTGTCAGAAAATTATGGAGGGAAACTGGACCCCCCCCCCAAGCGAATTTTGGAGGTCGGGCGAAAATTGGCGAGACCAAAAAACATACGGGTCTACCTTTTCCAAAAGTTGCAAACCTGCATTTGTGTGCCCCCTGATACTAAATCCTGGATCCGCCCCTGATATATATGATTATAAATCCGCTTCAGAATGATTAGTTTCTATTCAAATTAATATGATAAGGCGATCTAATAAAAAAAATGATTAGGTTGTGTTTAGAGTGTTGTATTATCGATAAAATACAAGGCCGTACGCAGCGGGGGGGGGGGGGGGGGCAGGGGGGGGCAGTTGCCCCCCCCCCCAGAAATTTCAAAATCATACTTTTTTTAAATAGGGTTTTAGACTTTTAAATGATCCAATAATAAAAAGCGATCATCTTGCCCCCCCAGGAAAAAATTTCTGCGTACGGCCTTGATAAAATACCATAATTTTGTATTTCTCAGAGCAGAAGAAAAGTTCATATTCTTAATGAAATTAGATAACGTATTTGTCGTACTCAGCCTTGCAAATTACAAAAAGGATATCATACCATTAACCCTCTCAGTCCCCTAGGTGCAAGAATGTGTATTAACTCAGTGGGTTTTTATGGCTTGGGGTTGAGAGGGTTAAGGGGAAGATTAAGAAATGAGTTATATCATATCAATCTACGTATATTCGAACCATTATTTTTAACATACATGTACACTGATATATTCACTTATTTTGTTATCTGAAATGTATATAAGTTCTATAATTTTTATCTCGTTTTCTTGAAACAAAATATTGACGTACATATGTCAATGATATATCTATGAATGTTCTCAGTCATCCAGGTAGTATAGTATAAACAAGTCAACTGGACTTACTTAGTTTTAGCTTCATCAGACCGACTGATCTTTGTCAATGATGTTCGATAAAGTCAATTCAGTACAATTCATGGTGATTGACTCGGTAAAGACCCAAATTTTAATGCACTGATTAGTATACATCACCCGTTGCCTCTGATGGATCGATGTCGTAAAGACCGTGCAATGATTGTAATTCAAACGTTTATTAATTTATGAAATAAATGAATTTCTAGTGCACTTTTTTTTTGCAGTTCTTTCTCTTTATTGTATCCCCCGGCAGTATGCCGGAGGATACTTTGGATTCAGCAGCGTTTCGCCGCCGCCGCCGCCGCCGCCGCGTCACATTCTTGTGTGCGCTCTAGCGGTCACATTTCTCGACGAATTTTTTTCAGACTTCCTGTGGACGTGTATCTTGGTAAAATCTGGACCCCTATAGTTTCTGGTGATGCTGCCCCCAGTGTTCCGTCTTTTATAGGGTAAAAGGCCATATTTTTTGGGATAGTTTGTGTGCGCTCTAGCGGTCACATTTCTCAACGGATTTTGTTCAAATTTTGTATGAAGGTGTCTGTTGGTAAAATCTGGAACCCTATAGATTTTGGTGATGCTGCCCCCAGTGTTCCGTCTTTTATAGGGTCAAAGGTCATATTTTGATAGATGTCTTGTGTGTACTTTTGTGTGCGCTCTGGCGGTCACATTTCTCAACGGATTTCGTTCAAATTTTGCATGAAGGTGTCTCTTGGTGTAATTTAAAAACGTATAGTGTTTGGTGATGCTGCCACCAGTGTTCCATCTTTTATAGGGTCAAAGGTCATACTTCAGGGCATGGCGTGAGTGCACTCTGCAGGCCACATTTCTCAACGGATTTTGTTCAAATTTTGTATGGAGATGTATCTTGGTATAATCTACACATGTTTAATGTTTGGTGATGCTGCCCTCATTGTTCCGTCCTTTATAGGGTCAAAGCTCATTTGTCCCTTTTGTGCACTCTTCTGCATTTCTTGATGGATTTCATTCAAATTTTGTATAGCGATGTATCTTGGTATAATCTACACATATTTAATTTTTGGTGATGCTGCCCTCATTGTTCCGTCCTTTATAGGGTCAAAGGTAATTTTTCCATTTCTTGCACTCTTACTTCTGCATTTCTTGACGGATTTCGTTCAAATTTTGCATGAAGGTGTCTCTTGGTGTAGTCTAAAAACCTATAGTTTTTGGTGATGCTGCCACCAGTGTTCCGTCTTTTATAGGGTCAAAGGTCATACTTCAGGGAATGGCGTGAGTGCACTCTGCAGGCCACATTTCTCAACGGATTTTGTTCAAATTTTGTATGGAGATGTATCTTGGTATAATCTACACATCTTTACTGTTTGGTGATGCTGCCCTCATTGTTCCGTCCTTTATAGGGTCAAAGCTCATTTGTCCCTTTTGTGCACTCTTACTTCTGCATTTCTTGACGGATTTCATTCAAATTTTGTATAGAGATGTATCTTGGTATAATCTACACATATTTAATTTTTGGTGATGCTGCCCGCATTGTTCCGTCCTTTATAGGGTCAAAGGTCATTTTTCCATTTCTTGCACTCTTCTGCATTTCTTGACGGATTTCGTTCAAATTTTGCATGAAGGTGTCTCTTGGTGTAATCTAAAAACCTATAGTTTTTGGTGATGCTGCCACCAGTGTTCCGTCTTTTATAGGGTCAAAGGTCATACTTCAGGGCATGGCGTGAGTGCACTCTGCAGGCCACATTTCTTGATGGATTTCTTTCAAATTTTGTATGGAGATGTATCTTGGTATATCTCTCAACACATTTCTTTCAAATTTTATGTGAAGATGTGTCTTAGTGAAACCTACACATCTAATTTCTACACCATCCTTTTGTTTGAGGGAGGGGATGGGGGAGGGTCTTTGTCCTTCCTTCAAATCGCTGCCAGCGCCGGGGGATACATTTAGCATTGCGCGGCCCCAGCAATGCACATTTCTAGTTTTTTTTGTGCGGCAGCCATATTGTCTAATTTTATCCAGATACTGGTAGTCTTGCATTGCATGTGTGTACGTGATTGTGATTTCATGCATGGGCATATTTAATTGTATCCCCCGGCAGTATGCCGGAGGATACTTTGGATTCAGCAGCGTTCCGCCGCCGCACAGTGGGCCAGAATGGCTCCAAAGTGCGCCAAACTTCATATTCACTGAGTTTTACTTAAAATTTAAACATAGATGATGGTTTTGTGGGTATTCAGACCCTAGAATCCAGTGAAAATATTTTTAAATACCTATGACGTCATTAAAATACCGATTTCTGATTGGCTGCCAAAATTCAATGGAAAATAAGCTATTTCTCGTATTACGATGACTTTCCTACTTCAGAAAATTGATAATGCGATCTCTATGATTGTATATCAAAAAGTGAAAATGGTGTTAACTTAAATGGACACGTAAGAGTGATTTAAAGGGGAGGGCGCCCTAGTGGAAAATATTTGTAATAATGAGAAATTTGCAATGTATTGCAATGTATGATGTCATTACTTGAAAGTTAACTTTGATAATGCATAAACTAATAAAATAATAATTTTCAACTAACTGAGAAATGAGTTATTAAATGAAGTTTTTGAAAAAGAGCGCCCTCTGCAGCCTTGATAACTTTGCGAAAGAGAAACGTACCTGTATCCCTGAAAAGGAATTCTGTAGGTACTATCGAGTTACTACTAATGACTGATAAAGTCCATGCATATTTAAGTCCTTTTGCCCTAATGTTTATACTGTCAGAAGAGTGAATTATTTCGAAAAGCTTTCGCCTTGAAATATTCACTGAAGCCACTGTGAATTACTCAGAATGTTGGGTCTGTGTTTTGGTGTTTGACAAATTTTGATACAAATCATACTTTCTCCAAAGGTTTCAAAATTATATAATTTATGAACAACCGGTATGAATTTTGAACTACATGACAGTCATAACAATGGGTCTATATGTCCTAACTAAACAGTTCCAAAGCCTTGAGAAAAAAAAATCGAATAGTAGAGGAAAAATGTACATGTAGGTCTATGCACTACTTAAAAAGAAATTAAAAACTAATTACAAACAAGAAACATGCTTATATAAAAAATACGTTTTTTTAATAAAGATATACAAGCAATGCAGGTAGATAGATAAATACACAGATAGATAGATAGAGGGATGCGTGTATGAACAGAGAGATGGATAATAGATAGATGGATAGATAGATGGATAGATAGATGGATGGGATACGTGTAGATAGATGAAAATTAATAAATGTACTCAAAAGGCGAGCTAAATCTTGCCTTTTGGACTTCATTTATGAAGGAAAGAAAAAAATTCTCTACTATACAGCCCAGTGCATTTTTGAAAGAAGAAAAACTTCACATCGTTTGACAAGTCTGGGTCGTTAAAAGAATTCTGGCTTGGAAACAAGCAGTTGTTTATTTATACAAAATAGGAACATTTACGGACATTGGAAACTTATATCAGACCTCCATCTTATCCTACATCATAACAGAAGCCTTTTTCCTCGGGATATAAAAAGTTGAGCATCCCTTAGAATACTGAACACCATTGAACATATTTGGCATCAAAATATAAATGCGATGTTTTAAAAAAGAAACCAGATCAATTTAGGCAGTAGTGGTAGTCATTTCACCCGATTGATGTAACCATTTCAATCCTATTCACAGATTGTGATGAACATGACGCCCAGTCTCCCCTTCTCTTCTCATGCTCCCTCTCTCTCTCTGTTTCTTCCTTTCTTTCTTTTTTCTCTCTCTCTCCTTCTCCATCTCTCTCTATATTTTCTTTTTATATATCTCAGTTTTCGTTTTCTGTTATGTTTCCCTCCACTTTTTTGTTTCCAAACTTCATTGAGGAAACTTAAGAATATTTTCTTGACCGACGAGACCCCTGAAGATTGGACCAAAGGTTAAAATGCAATCCATATGTTTGGATATTATTGTTTTCTGACATGTCCCATCATCTAAAAAAGGGCCACAAGACTATTAAAGCTTCTTTCTACTCATTTCAAAAAGCATATTGAACTTTTCTTTGCTGTGTGTGCTTTGCCTGCGCATTTTTATGAGCACAATGCAGTGCGCGCTTCTATCGCACGGAAGATTTACTATAGTAGGCGAAAAAAGAGGGAACATGCGGGTGGAAAATGGGTTCTTATTCGAAAAGTTGCAAAAAGTGTCAGGTAAATTTGGTAGCAGTGTAAAGCATGCACTGTAAGAAAGACGATCATGATATTTTCAGCCCAGAAATCGACGGAAATGTTGACCATCTTTGCGCATAAAAAAAAATACGCTATTTTCCCCAAAATATTTTGTCTTTCATCCAGAATTACTTTCGAGAGGAATAAGAGTTCGCCTGTAAACTCTATCATTATTTAAAATAACTGTTCCAGAATAAGCATGTTCAAGTTGAAGTGCATTAAACAACCCGTTTGTCAAAAACCTTTAATAAAACGCAGAATTAACAATAAATAATCAAAGTTTCTGGTCTTTTTGAATAAAAATGACCAACTTAAAATTAATTTCAAGAAGAAATACTGCTCAGAAGTGTTCTACACGTTGTAATCTTTGCTTAGAACGTGAACAAAAAATAATTTTGTTTCATTGACCAAATCCCTATTTTGGCGCACTTTTGCTCACACCTGGCCCACTGTGCGCCGCCGCCGCGTCACATTCTTGTGTACACACCTGCGGTCACATTTCTTTACGGATTTCTTTCAAACTTTGTATGGAAGTGTATCTTGGTAAAATCTGGAAACCGATAATTGCTGGTGATGCTGCCCCCAGTGTTCCGTCTTTTATAGGGTAAAAGGTATTTTTTTTGGGGGGGGGGGGGGGGGGGGAGGGGGGGGAGGGGGGGGGGGTAGATTGTGTACGCACTAGCGGTCACATTTCTCGACGGATTTTGTTCAAGTTTTACATGAAGGTGTCTCTTGGTATAATCTAGAAACCTATAGATTTTGGTGATGCTGCCCTCAGTTTTCCGTCTTTTTAGGGTCAAAGGTCATGTTTTGATAGATGTCTTGTGTGCACTCTCGTGTGCGCTCTGGCGGTCACATTTCTCAATGGATTTCGTTAAAATTTTGCATGCAGGTGTCTCTTGGTGTAATCTAAAAACCTATAGTTTTTGGTGATGCTGCCACCAGTGTCCTGTCTTTTATAGGGTCAAAGGTCATACTTCAGGGCATGGCGTGAGTGCACTCTGCAGGCCACATTTCTGGATGGATTTCTTTCAAATTTTGTATGGAGATGTATCTTGGTATATATCTACACATCTCCCTTATAAAAAAATACCATGGTCATACTACGTATTTCATGGTATTACCGCCATAATACCACGAAAACATGGTAAATTCGTGGTACACATCGTATTGCCACAGTATTACGAAGAAAAATAAATATTGTATATTCATAGTATTTGCATCGTGTACCATGAAAAGCATGGTACATTCATAGTATTTTCATCTTGGACAATGGGTAACGCGGTAAATTCATGGTACTTTCACAGTAATACCGTCCCAATTTACCGCGGTACTACCATGGTATTACCATGGTACTTTTTTGTAAGGGCTTTACTTTTTGGTGATGCTGCCCTCATTGTTCCGTTCTTTATAGGGTCGAAAGTCATTTGTCCATTTCTTGCATTCTTCTGCATTTCTTGACGGATTTCGTTCAAATTTTATCATGAAGGTGTCTCTTGGTGAAATCTAAAAAAACCTATAGTTTTTGGTGATGCTGCCACCAGTGTCCCGTCTTTTATAGGGTCAAAGGTCATACTTCAGGGCATGGCGTGAGTGCACTCTGCACATTTCTGGATGGATTTCTTTCAAATTTTGTATGGGGATGTATCTTGGTATAATCTACATAGCTTTACGTTTTGGTGAGGTTTATAAGGTCAAAGGTCATTTGTCCATTTCTTGCACTCTTCTGCATTTAGTTCAAATTTTGTATGGAAGTGTATCTTGGTAAAATCTACACACCTATAGTTTTTGGTGATGCTGCCACCAGTGTCCCGTCTTTTATAGGGTCATAGGTCATACTTTGGCGGATGGCGTGAGTGCACTCTGCTTGCCACATTTATTGACGGATTTCTTTCAAATTTTATGTGGAGGTGTGTCTTAGTGAAATCTACACATCTTTAGTGTTTGCTGATGCTGCCCCCAGTGTTCCGCTTTTTATAGGGTCAAATGTCATATTTTGGTTGCATGCATTCTAGAGGACACATTTGTTGAATGATTTCTTTCAGATTTTGTATGGAGGTCCATCATAGATTACTCTAGACCTCTTCAGTTTTTGGTGATGCTGCCCTCAGTGTTCCGTCTTTCATAGGGGCAAAGGTCATATTTTAGTGGATATCTTGTGTGCGCTCTGAGATCACATTTCTTGATAGATTTCTTTAGAATTTTGCATTATAGTCTAATCTACACACATTGTTTCGGTGATGCTGCTCCTAGTGTTGACAATAATCCGGGCCACTGGCGGCAATCTCTATGCCATCCTTTTGTTTGAGGGAGGGAGGGAGGGGAGGGGTGAGGTTCGAGGTTCTTTGTCCCTCCTTCGAATTGCTGCCAGTGCCGGGGGATACATATTGCATTGCGCGGCAATGGACATTTCTAGTTGCTATAACATTTTGAAGGGACAATGGGGGCGTGTCATGGACTAAATTTCAGCAACATCGTAAACAGTTTTTTCAAGAGGTCACCAAGAATCTGCGGATAAGGCTTTACATAATAATCGAGTTTCATCTTTACT
This sequence comes from Heliocidaris erythrogramma, assembly GCA_025617745.1. NCBI lineage: Eukaryota > Metazoa > Echinodermata > Echinoidea > Camarodonta > Echinometridae > Heliocidaris > Heliocidaris erythrogramma. The sequence goes on along the minus strand of CM046872.1, from coordinate 5,186,183 downwards.
GTAAAATGAAAAAGTCAATTTTTTAACAAGCAAATAAAAGGTACGACAAGGAGATCCTCCCATTTGCAATTTGGCTGACAATAACTGACCGGCAGAAGGTGTGTGTATATGTGTGTGTGCGTGGGGGAGGAGGGGGATTACGTCATTAGAATAGAAATGTGTATTCTTCATAGAGAGCTTATACCATCCATTAACCTTTTTGGACGTTTTAGCGCTTTGGGTTTAAACCACACAACTTCATAGGCCTATAGTTTACATGCTGTATGATATTTATTTTTGTTATTTCCCTTTCATACAAATGAAAGTTGGGGTTTCTTTTTAACAGGTACGTGAAATGTGCAGTAAGTTTTCACGGAATTCTCCTTTTATGAAGATGAAGTATGAAAAAAAGGAATAATTATAAAATGTTATTTAACACAATGGTTTAAAAAACTTGATGGTAAAGTTAAGGTTAATGTAATCTGCCATCCACCCGATCCTTAAGATCGAATGCTACTTGTACACACTCAGAAACTTCATGGCACATTTGGGATATATCACTCGCCTAATATATACACAGATGAGACATTCAAGCTTTTAATTATCCTCACTTTGAAATGGATGGTTATTTGAGGAATTATTCTAAGCCCAATCGACAATCTGTCTTTTAAAAAAAGATTAGGTCGATGTCCGGTAGGCATTATAAAACGGATGGAGACTAAATAGTTGATGGAATAAAAATTTTATTCTTCTGGTTATTCAAGTCAAAAGGATGTGAATATTTGATGTTGTCCACACGTCAGAATATTGGACATTCCCCGTGGATAGCCATTAGCTAGTTTTCTGCGTTCTGATTCAGTTTGTCGTGGCCCCTTCGGTCTTCAAAAAATAATTTTCGAATATTATTGTCTTATTGTCCGACAAATGCTCCACCGACAATCGTTAGAATTATGTAAACACATCCATTGTCCATCTGCACCTGTTTGACAAGAACACGATAAAAACTACTTTCGAAAAATAAACTTAAAGGCAATTTCAAAGGCTTATTGTAGTGCCCATAGAAACCAGGTTCGGATTATGTAATACGCGATTGTAATGTTCGCATATATCTAAAGGTGACAGACAGGGCTATTGAAATTGCCTTGAGTTCATTTTTCGAAAGTACTTTTTATGTGTTCAAGACATAATAGAGGAGCTTGCTAAGTGTGAGGGTTATTATATTCTAAGATTAATTTTTGATGACCGAGGGGGTCACGACAAACTGATCCAGATCGCAGAAAACTAATGGCTTGCCACGGGGGATGTCCAATATTCTGACGTGTGGACAACATCAAATATTCATATCCTTTTGACTTGACTAACCAGGAGAATGAAAAATTTATTCCATTAACCATTTTATAATGCCTACAGGACATCGACCTAATCCTTTTTTAAAAGACAGATTGTCGAGGGGTTTAGAATAATTCATCAAATAACCATCCATTTCAAAGTGTGCATGGATAATTAAAGCTTGAATGTCTCATCTGTGTATGTTAGGTCAGTGATATATACCAAATGTATGTGTCATGAACTTTCTGAGTGTGTGAAGAGTGTGTACAAAAATAAGTTCATTAACCTATTATGATAAAATAACATTTTATAATTATTCATTTTTTCATACTTATTCTTCATACAAGTGGAATTCCATGACACTTGACTGCACACTACATGAACCCGTTAAAAAAGAAAGCCAAACTTTTATTAGTATACAATGGAAATAAACAAAAATAAAAGTAGATATTTACAAAATATTACATACAATCAAATTATATTGTCAGAATATTATGAAAACACACCCATTGTCCACCTGTTTGACAAGACATACAGGGTTGGAAAAAAGTTTGGAATATTTTTATTCCAAGAATTATTTCTTGTCTTAAACATATCCCTCGTCATTTTAAGTTCTTCTTTGAGGTTCAAATAAAAGATATGTGTCCCTTTTTAACTTTAAAAGCACAACATTAAAAATCAGGCTTATCACACAGTGCAGAGGTCCACTTGGAATTCGGAAGCGTATATTTGCTGTTTTTGCAAATGTCTAACGAAAAAGTTAAATAATCAGATACAGTTTAATTGCTATACCGAAGTCCTCAAAATGACTGCAAACTGCACGTAGCTTTTTCAAAATTCCACGTGAAGTACAGAAATGTATAACAAGATGTTCAAACACAAATAGAGCAAATCTGACAACATGTGGTTCATTGGTCAGCCATTGTAACATGTTTAACAATATTACGTTATCTTTGGTACAAGATGGAACAGTAGACTTCATTCAACACAGTTAATCCGATTTGGATGAATTATTCATCACAATATAGTAGAAACTAGCATTTAAAATCAGACATACTCATCGCCAAAAAAATATTCCAAACTTTTTTCCAACCCTGTAATAGAGGAGCTTGCCAAGTATATTGTCTATGTTGCTGTAATGCTGAAATCTACTTTTCATGTGTTAATTACACAAAGACCTTGCAAGCTCTTTATACTGTATAATATTATACCTTGTCAAACAGACGCAGATATTATATTATTTGGCTGCTTTTGAGAAAGCAATACATTTTTCACAATTTAATAACTTATTACTTAAAATGACCAAATTGCACTCCATGAAAGTTACAATACTCAAGATTTTACTCTGTAAATTTGACCTGAATTGAATGAGACACTTTGTAGTTATTAAGGTTGTAATGCCAAAGAATATTTTTTTTCTCTACATTCAGAGCATTTTGGGCAGCAAAGCTTGCTTTAGGGGCACTTAGGGTTTTTTTCAGGGGCACGTGACACCCCTTCCCGAAGGAAATTTTTGTCAGTTTTTATACTTTTGTATTGTACACGCATACCTCTTCCTTCTGACAAAATAAATTTTGTCCATGGGCCTTAAGGGGAAAATTGCCCCCAATTTTAGGAGCCGTGTGACAACCCAACCGGACGGAAGATTTTTGGTAAATTACAGTCATACAACTTCCTTCTGACTAAGTTTGGCGCATATGTTAGATGGGCTGAAATCGACCCGAATTGGGGGCCTTCTTTGGAGGACTCTAGGGGCCAAACCCGGCGGCTTCGTCCGGGCTGACACGCTTTTTGTGAATGACATGGATGGTCTAAGTCGTATCCGGTAAACTACCCCCTGGACAACCACCCCCGGATAACCACCCTCTAGGACAACTACCCACTAGGACAACTACCCCCGAGGGCTACCACCCCCTAGGACGACTACCCCCGGGATAATTACCCTCTAGGATAATTACACCCCCAGCTAACTACCCCCTAGGGCAAGTACCCCCCGGACAACTACCCCCTAGGACAACAAACCTCTAGGAGGTGTCGTGGTCTAGTGGATACGTCACCGGACTGTGGATTTCATGGTTCGCGGTTCGAGTCCCGCGGCGGCACTAATGTCCTTTGGCAAGACATTAATCTACATTTGCCACTCTCTACCCAGATGTAGTAAATGGGTACCTGGTAGGAATTTATTCCGTGAATGCCTTCAGCGCCTTATAGGGCAGCTGGGCTAAAGCCAGGGTAATAATACTTCGGCGCTTAGAAACATTGTATTAAGCGCAATATAAATGTTATGTATTATTGTATCCCTCGAACTAGTGTTCGGGGATACTATGGATTTGGCATGGAGGTGCATTATGGTAAGATGAAGACGCCTATTGTTTTTGGATGAGTCGGAATCTGCGTTGCCATGGTAACGGCATATTTATGGCAGAAAATCAAGGAAACACCTTGCGGATCGAACTACTTCCTCAGTTTTTGACCGAACGTCATGAAATTCGGTACACACATTGGTCTTACTGGGAAGATGTGCAAGACATATTTTTTGGATGTGTCGGAAGCTGCGTTGCCATGGAAACGGCATATCTATGGCAATAAATCAGGAAAAATCTTGTGGATCGAACTACTTCCTCAGTTTTCGACCAAAAGTCAAGAAAGGCTGTTGTCACGGGGCGGGGGTATTAATCATCATCTTCAGTGATATTTCTAGTTTAAAAAATAAATGGTAAAGATTTTCTTGTGAGCGCTCTACCGGCTGCAGTTTTTGCTCGGATCACCTTCAAATTTCACATGGAGGTGCATTATGGTAAGATGAAGACGCCTATTGTTTTTGGTGTGGGCGGAGTCAGCATTGTTGCCATGGTAACCATATTTTTTAAAGAAATGGTAAAGGTTTTCTTGTGAGCGCTCTACCGGCTGCAGTTCTTGTCGGATCACCTTCAAATTTCGCATGGAGGTGCATTATGGTAAGATGAAGACGCCTATTGTTTTTGGTGTGGGCGGAGTCAGCATTGTTGCCATGGTAACCATATATTTCAAAGAAATGGTAAAGATTTTCTTGTGAGCGCTCTACCGGCTGCAGTTTTTGTCGGATCACCTTCAAATTTCGCATGGAGGTGCATTATGGTAACATGAAGACGCCTATTGTTTTTGGTGTGGGTGGAGTCATCGTTGCCATGGTAAACATATTTTTAAAAGAAATGGTAAAGTCTTTCTTGTGAGCGCTCTACCGGCTGCAGTTCTTGTCGGATCATCTTCATATTTCGCATGAGGTGCATTATGGTAAAATGACGCCTATTGTTTTTGGTGTGGGTGGAGTCATCGTTGCCATGGTAACCATATTTTTTCAAGAAATAGTAAAGACTTTCTTGTGAGCGCTCTACCGGCTGCAGTTTTTGTCGGATCACTTTCAATTTCAAAACAACAAAAAAATGACAAAAGTACAAAAAGGTCATTTTTGTCAGCAGTGATACCCGAGGTCCCAAATTGCCACTTTATCCATTTCAGTCGCAACATTGATTCAAATGGGGGATGGGTGACGGGTTCGGGGGATACATGTACTCGGACTGGTCCCCCCTCCGAGTGCTCTAGTTATTATTATTATTAGGAAAACTACCCCCGGACAACTACCATCTAGGACGACTACCCCTGGACAACTACCCCCAGGCAACCAGCTCCCATACCTTCCCCTCTCTATCGCCCCGCTTCTCTGCATTCCCACTCTTTTTAGAACATGTTGACACCCACTTTCTTTCTCACATACACTGCACTCACGCGCGCCCACTGGTTTTCTCTCTTTATAGCTCTTTCTTTGACCACTAACTTTTTAAAATTTCTCTCTCTCTCTCTCTCTTCATATCAGCCCCTCCTCTTTTTCTCTTTCTGTTTTGCTCTCTTTTCCTATCTATCTCTGCAACTCTTCCTCAATTGCTCTTGCTCTCTCGTGCTATATTACTCCTCTCTGTCTTTATTTTCCTTCTTATCCATATACATGTCTTTACTGTGTTTATATATATATATATGTGTGTGTGTGTGTGTGTGGGCGTGTTTAGCCGTATGTCCGAGGACATTTTCGGACAGAGAACAAAAAAAAAAAATCATGAAAAAAAAAGAACAATGAATTTGTGCCTTATTCCGTCGACTGTCCGAGGACGGAGGAACAATAGAGGAACAATACTTGTCCTCGGAAGTAAAGCCATGTAAAGCTCTGTGTGTGTGAATCAGGATTTTCTGTGGACCGCAAAGAAACACCCAAAGGTCAATGGGGCTTGGTCCTCTGATGGTCGAATCGTAGTCCTGATATCCACCACAAATGGAAAGTCGATCCGCAGAACTATCCGCTGTAAACAAGACTTGGAAAAATTGTGACATGAATAATTATACAATGCTGATGCATTCCACTTTCTCTCCTTAAGTTATTTTTTCTAATTTACTCATATATTTGACCCTTTTATTATCAATAAAAGGTAGTAATTTAACAAACTTTTAGGCCTTATTATTTTACGTGTATCTTATTGAATTTCTGGATATTTCGTATTGTCTTGTATGTCTCATTAGTCATCGTAATGTTAAATGATTATTCTAAAGCAGACACGAGTTTAAATGTCAAGGTAACTAATATACTTCCTGCAAATGTCAACTTTACTCACCCTTTGCCATTCGTTGAAATTGATGACTCAGAATTCCAGTCATTATATTGTTCTAAAGACGAATTTGTTGATGCAAATACAAGTAGTAATGCTGGGCACGATGAATATCATGTTGGGAATGATCAGGACGAACATGCCTTCTCCACAAATGCAAGATACTTCTTGACCTCTGAATTCAATGAAATAATTGAACATTCTATAACAGGAAATTTTTGCATGATTCACTTCAATGCAAGAAGTTTATTTCAAAATTTCGATCACATACACAGTTTTCTTTCGAATATCAGATTTTGTTTTTCGGTGATTGGCATATCGGAAACGTGGATTAATTCAACCTCTAATGTTCCCTTCTCAATTGAAGGCTATAAATTCCTGCATGCTGATCGACCTAGTGGCCGCGGCGGTGGAGTCGGTCTATTTGTTCGAGAGGACTTGAAGTACAAATTATGTGATTTCTCACAGCAGTGTGAAGGTGTTGATTCTTTATGCATTGAAATCGAGTGCAAATCAGAAAGAAATGTTGTAGTTGGGATTATATATCGTCAACCAAAATCAAGCATTTCTTCATTTACTTCATATTTTGATACATTAATGAATGATAATTACATAATCAAGAAACGTATTTTCTTCATGGGCGACTTCAATATTGATTTGTCGAAAAAATCTGAAAGCACACAAATTCTTCATTTTGTCAACCAAGTAATCTCATCCGGGTTTTATCCCATTATAGACAGACCAACACGTGTCAATAATAGATCATCTACTATAATCGATAACATATTTACGAATGATTTTAGTCGTTCCCCTCTGTCTGGTGCCTTTTTAACAGATATTTCTGACCATTTTCCAATCTTCCATTTGTCCCATTTTTCAGATTTTTTAATAAATGATAAACAAAAAGCACATACATACAGGAAAATATCTCCTGATGGTCTTAATTCTCTATGTGGTGATCTTTCAATCGTGGACTGGTCAGAGGTGTGTCTCCAGAGCCACCCGGAGAGGGCGTACGACATATTTTATGATACATTCGTTAACCTGTATAATAAACACTTACCTATCAGGACAAAACATATCGGTAAACGTCAACGGAATAGAAAACCATGGATTAACCTTGATATTTTGAAACTTATAAGAAAGAAAAATAAATATTATAAGTGTCACAAGCATTTTAATTTTTTGTTTCTCTCTGACAGCAGGATTTTAAAATTTCTCTTTTTGGACGTGTGATGGCGACATTGCTTTTTCCGTAACGGAAATACGGCAATGAAGATTTATTTAGATTTCTCGCATAACTTACATTCCAATAATTTGCATATTCCTACCAACGCCCAAGAAGCCGTTTCGTGTGTTAAATTAGTGTACGGAGGTCACTTTATGTTCAGCTTTCGTTGTAGCAAGATGCTTCCGCAATCTTTGTTATATTTGGAGAGACGCGGCAAGATAGGCCGTAATTTTGGTTAATTTTGGGATCAAGTTCTACCCACGATGGTGGTGAGTTTTTTAGACATTTTTATCGGCATTATTTCAATAGAAGAAAGCCTGAATTATTTGTCTCAAGCTTGTCATAAAACTACATACACAAAAGCTTGTGCAATGAATTCAGTCGGGTTCTTGTTATGCTATGAAATATTATTCTATTAAGACCTTAATTCAGTTATTAAATACATAATTGAATTACAATTTACATACTATATTGTGTCTGTATGGATAAAGGTTGTAGGAAATTATGAAATTACACACCTATTTTGATGAAATGAACAATGTTCTTAAAATATAGGACGCCGTTGGTACGTGCGATTAGCTAAGCCACATTCAATCTATAATGAAGATTTGCTCTATTTCGAGTCCTCATGTTATGGTATTTTCTTCAATTTTTCCTGTGGAACGCCACTCATTCATAAATTTCAGTTCTGACGTAATAGTTAAATGCTATGGTACGTCAAATGTTATATTGTATCATCCAGTGATTATTCGACTATAAGCAGTTGATTTTTATTTGTCTACACTGCTCATTCCGCTGTGATTGTACTTGAATAATTAGATAAATAATACTAGGATGAGTGTATTTTTGAATAATGGAAATTTATTCAATTTTAAGGGTTTTCATCTGGTGGCCAGGGAGACCACGCCCTTTTGCTCTGCATGATGAAGCAGTGGTTTTAATTTTTCCTTCGACTGCGATACTGGTGGTCATCGACAGCGCATCTGAGATGTAAGACCAACAGGGTTTTCATGTAGTCTACAACTATGGTCATCCAGTCTTCATCGGTTGATCACTCATCTGTATCACGAGGATACACATCAACTCTATGGATGAGTGTATTTTTGAATAATGGAAATTTATTCAATTTTAAGGGTTTTCATCTGGTGGCCAGGGAGACCACGCCCTTTTGCTCTGCATGATGAAGCAGTGGTTTTAATTTTTCCTTCGACTGCGATACTGGTGGTCATCGACAGCGCATCTGAGATGTAAGACCAACAGGGTTTTCATGTAGTCTACAACTATGGTCATCCAGTCTTCATCGGTTGATCACTCATCTGTATCACGAGGATACACATCAACTCTATGATGCCGTCACCGTCGTCGTCAGCGTCATCGTAGGCTTCGACATCTTCGACAGCGTCTTCGTCTTTTCCATCGTGAGAGACTATTCCATCGTGATATCAGGACTGGGCCCATTTCAAAGTTAAGAGATTAATATTATTATGGACAATGGAAAAAATATTTTTTTCAAAGAATTAATGTATATGGATTATATGGATATCCAAATGAATTATTTGACAGTTGAATGATTTCCAATGTTTTGATTAAACATATTGAATGTAAATTCTTGTATCCTGTGCATCTTTTAATGTGTCTTTGACTACATCACGTGGCTCTTCATTAGAGAGGATTTTTTGGATGCTTGGATCGTTGTAGTCGTTTATGTGTTTTGGGTATGGGTCGCCAAACACTGGATAAACGAAATCCCAAGTTGATCCTGACAATAAGGTATATTTAAACTCCCCGACTAAAGCTCATCATGATAGATATAAAAAGATACGTAATGAAGCTACTTCAACTCTCCGACGAGAGAAGAAAAAATATTATTTTATCAAGTTTGAATCTATGAAAACAAATTCAAACAAAACATGGAAACTTATAAACAATATTTTAGGAAAACAGAAAAATAATCTTGATAAAGAAACCACTTTTTAAAATAATGGCTGTTATATTAGTGATCATTTTGAAATTGCAGAAAACTTTAACCAATATTTTGTCAACGTTGGATCAAGTACATGTAATGATTTAGATAAAGACAATTGTAATTCGTTTCATTCTTATATGAATGAACCACTCTCACATACTTTGTTCTTTAAACCAGTTACAAAGAAAGAAATATTAGACATTGGTAAATCACTTAAAGCTAGTAAAAGTAGTGGATTTGATAACATTCATCCATCTGTTGTGAAATATGTCTTGCCCTTTATTATAGATCCACTTTTATATATTTTCAACACATCTCTCACAACTGGATTCGTACCCTCTAAACTAAAAATAGCCAAAGTTGTTCCCGTTTTTAAAAAGGACAATCCGAATCAATTTACCAACTACCGCCCAATATCAATTTTACCATGTTTCTCCAAAATATTGGAGAAATTAGTTTTTAATAGACTCTACTGTTTTTTACAACACAACAATTTATTATATGACAGTCAATATGGCTTCCGTCAAAATTACTCTACAGAAATGGCAGTTATTGAAATTCATGATAGAATAATTAGTGAACTCAGTGCCGGCAAAGAAGTTATAGGAGTCTTCATGGATCTCTCCAAAGCTTTTGATTCGCTTTCTCATGATATATTACTCAACAAGTTGCAATATTACGGTATAAGAGGGGTGTCTTTTAATTGGTTCAAATCATATTTATTACACAGAGAACAATTTACTGTCTACAACAATGCCCATTCGTCTTTCTTGAAATTAAATTCAGGTGTGCCTCAAGGCTCAATTCTCGGGCCCTTATTATTTTTAATCTATATTAATGATATTGTTAACTCTTGCCGTGAACCTCATTTTATTCTTTATGCCGATGATACGTCACTACTTGCCTCTCATGATAATATTAATATTTTACTTGAAATTTTAAATAGAAATCTTGCCAAAATTTCTGCCTGGTTTAAGTGCAATAGACTTTCTTTGAATACGAGTAAAACTCAGTGTGTCCATTTTTATAAAAAGAAAGGTGTGCAATATAATCAGACTGACCTATCTCTTAAGGTTGACGTAACCCAATTGAAATTTTATGACTCAGTAAAGTTTTTAGGAGTAATTTTTAACAAAAACTTATGTTGGAATGATCACATTACTTCAGTCTCTGTTAAAATATCACGTTTTATTGGAATTCTAAACCGTTTGAAATATGAATTACCTAGTTATATATTATTCACTCTTTACAATTCTTATATTTTGTCCCATTTATCATACTGTAATTCAATATGGGGTAACACATATTCTTCCCATTTACAAAAATTAATTATTTTACAAAAGAAAGCAATACGTATATGTATGAAAACGGACTATAATGCACCAACATCCTTGTTATTTAAATCATTACGAACACTTAAACTTCCAGATATTACTAGGATTCAAATTGCTTCAATAATGCAACGCTACCACACAAATAATCTATCGCCATATTTAATGAACATGTTCTCAATTAACTCTAATATTCACAATTATTTTACCAGATCACGTAATCAATTTCACAGGTGGGCCTTCTCAAATGATAGATCTAAATATTCCATACGACATACAGGCCCCACTTTATGGAATAGTTTGGAATTTAGCAGAATTAATACACAGTTTAATAATACTTTTAAAAGACAATACAAAAAGAAATTACTTAGCAATTATTAATTTATGTTAGGATGACTATAGGTATGTTGTGTGTTTATATATTTTGTCCTGTTTTACTTTCTCGGTTTATTGTATTTTAGTTTTTGTTTAAATTATTATTACTTGGTACTGTACTTAATTACCGCATCCATGGTAGCAATATTATTTTAATCATCAATCCACGTTGGGCATGTGCGTTCATACAAGCCTTTTCTTGGCTTTTTAGTGCATGCCCCTTTTCCATTCATTTATGTTCAACCATGTAACAACTCTACTTTTTCTATTACTTTTGATTGCTTTGTTCATGTTTTTATTGACATGTTTTAATTCTCCTTTTTATTTGTCTGTATATGACTTTGTTCATTTTTATGAATTGGAAATAAATACTGAATTGAATATGTGTGTGTGTGTGTATATATCTATACATTGTATATTGTAATCATATAATGTATATATGCAAAGATACCCAACTTAGGGGTCTCGGGAAATATAGCGTGAAGATTGATTAGACAGGAGACAGGGACGTAGCTGAACTTCTACTTTATTAGATTAAGCTTTCGGCCTTCGCGGCCTTCTTCAGGTTCTGGAGATAATAATACAAAGATATAGTATAAAATTCAATATACGCACATACAATTGTGAGTTTTTATATTCCATTTGATAACCAAATAGACATTTGCATATTGATATCAGCATATACCTTAATGGCTACATTTTATTAAAAGTAATATAACCAGATCATAGCTCGGAAATATTGTACAGAAATTTAATGTAAAAGACAGCTTACCTTAAGTATAATTTAGTTGAGAGTGACTGTAATATATGTGTGTGGTATCTTTGTGTTTGTAAGCTATATATATACTATTATATACCCGGTACAAAAAGAAAAATACATTTTCAAGTTCAGATTTTTCATAGAAGACTTTAATAAACTTTAATAAATTTAATTGTCTTTCAATCTGGTAGGTGAAAATTTACTCATGAGTGAACACATTCATTTATCTGTTCCAAGGGGCCAAAGTAAAAAGTAAAAAATATAAATGAAATAAAGTCAAGCAACTCGAAATTCACCGTCATATTGCACCGAAAATTAAAACAAAGCATGATGAAAGTTTGCATTGTTTATTGCACTTGGAAAGAAAATCAATCTTAAAATCTTAAAATGGGCCAATGAGTAGCCAAAGTAGCATGGGAGATTAAGGACAATGCATTTTTTGAATACGCTATTGAACCCAATAATAGTGTTCCCTGGAAATGCAGTGTCCTTAATCCCACACACTACGCCTCTGAGTAATCATATACACTCATTACATTTTACTCAGCCTTCAATTTCGAAAAAAAATAAATTTTGGACATTTAATCACCCTTGTGGCTACTTCAGATCCCATTTAGATTTGGACTAATAGAAACTTTTCTCTTTTTGCTTATGGGAGAGAGAGAGAGAGAGAGAGCAATAGCTCGGTCATGCAGTTTCAACCAAGTCTCTCATTCAAAGATAAAGCCATCGTGTAATTTTATCTTTTGTTTCTATTGTTATGTGGAAGGGCATTTACACACCAATGGCGAATTGTCCATTTTTTGCAGTTTTTACTTTTGTATCTTGGAAGAGAAAAACGAATGTGTTCACTCCTGCCTTAAAATTTATATTTATGTTACCTTAACAGAATGAAAGATAGTTACTTTTCATTTAATTTGATATAAAATTTATTGGATTTTGCTACAGTCTTGTATGAAAAATCTGAACTGAAATAAGTGTTTACTTTCTCTCTTTTTTGCCGAGTTAATAAAATCCTTTAAAAAAATACATGTATGAAACGTCACTGAAAATTAACTTGTCGACAGTAGGGAGTAGGCGACTAATTTTGCTTCTCTTGCGACAGGGAGCAGAATGCTATTTATAATCACTTGACCATGCATTCTTCACAAGACCGAGCAACGCTTTGAATTTGTCAAACTTTCTGCCCATGCACATAGTGCTACAATTATAATAAAACACTCGCAAATGCTTGACAATCGCTGAGTAAGGCAATTACGCGTGATTAAAAGAGTTTACACGTGGATAGTGAAGTGTTCTTTTATATTGTATTACGTTTGTACTTCATCATAGACCTATGAGGCTGTTCGAACGTTATAGGGCACTTGAACTGAATATTCCTCTTAAAATGAAGGCTTTCGTGTTAACAGGAACACGTGTTTTGCCATGTGTCCCCGTACCTCCTTCTCACCGCCCCCCTTAAATAATAATTCATTCTTAATCATAAAATTATCCATCTAATCTATAGACTAACAATTGCAACATCCAATATCCAATTCGCTGTGTTATTTGACGTGTTTGATGCCAGGTGCTAGATAATTGCATGTGTCACCGTAACGAGGACACTACGGAATACAGGTATAATTACAGCTGGATTTACATGGAACCTGTTATCAATTTCAAAAGGATTGAACAACAACGAAGAAAGCTTTACAAAAACAAAGGAAACTTAAAGATGGTGGCAAGTAAATTTTCTCAAGTACTCTCAGCTTGATTGCCTATTAAGAAAGATTAGTATTATAAATTGGTTGTTGCCGTAGGGCGGGGGATGATCGGTTTAGTTCACTTTTTTAAAGAGAAACACAGTTCAACAGGTCTATCTTTATCATTGTCAAATTAATTTTAGGAAAAAGTAAAGCTTTGATACGTAAGCACCTTCATCACACCAAAATTTAACAAATTTATAGGCAGTTGCATGAAGATTTCATACAAAGGTCAAAGATTTGATTTTGAAAAGTAATGAAATCGCAAAAAGTTGCTAGCTACACTACACATACCTTCATTGCATGGAAGTTTAGATATGATCCAATAGTGAGTACAATGAACAAATTACAACAATTTACACCCCTCCCCATCTCTACAAACACATCCAGAGACGTCCAGACATATACACATGCACGTCCAACACTTCCAACTCCTTTTGGAATTCACTTTCAAGGATATTACTAGTGTAATTCCCTGCAGTTTTTGTTCTCATCATAATCAGAGAGAAAAAAAAATTGTAAGAAGTAATATTATCCTTGCCTCTATTTTTCGTAAAGATGTTGAATATGCAATGACAAAAATACATGTAAAAGCTTGCTGCCCATCTATCCCTTTGACCTTTAGGAATATCGTATTCTACCGTAAGGTTTAATATTCTTAGTAATACGTTTAATAACATATGATGCCGCATTATAGTTCAGATATTCGAATACCTCAGCCTGAGTGCCATTCGACGGAATGAATAATGTCTATAGGTTTTAATGTGATTAAACGTATTGCTATGGACATTAAGCCTAACGGTGGAATGCAATGTTTCCAAAGGTCAAGGGAATCGATATACGAATTAAATTTTTTATTTTTGTAATCGCACATTCAAGATTAGTTCCGAAAATAGATGGAAGGAAATTATTACGGTATTAAGGTTAAAGATTTATGATTTATGGTTAAGATTTATGAGATATTAAATATTTTGTTATATATATTATCTAAATCTTGTTCTTGTCATTGCTCGTTGGTTTGATTGGCTACCTGTTGGGGAATGGTGCCCTCTTTATGCCAGAGCTCCTGTGAGTACTGAGCCGACTGGGTTTGACCCTTAAATTGTTGGTGAACGGAGCAGCAAGCAAGGAGGCACCAGGCCCCAACGGGATGTTGCTAAGAATTCCGATTATTATTATTATTATTAAAGGGAATGTCGACCCTAGTATGCAGTTAATTTGAATGAAAAGATAGTTCAGCATAGGTCAATATGAAATATAATGAGAAACATTATGCAAATTTGCGAACACTCGTATATTTTCATTAAGTTAAGTAACCGAATTTCCTTGCAATATGTAATTAGCTGAGATGTATAGCATACCTTGCCTAATGGCATTTTGTGCGAAAGATGAAAGTTAAAAAAATCACTTGTGAGAAGGCATCACGTTGCATTGAATAGCACGGAGATGCAAGTATCAATACGTACAAAAACAACAAAATGCAAACCAAGAAACAAGTCCTTCGACATTTACCAACATAATGATAATACATTTCAAAACAATCTAAATTGTCTTCTGAAATGTAATCGCCACCTTTACCAGTCTACTAGTCTTTTTCTTTCCAGTCTCAGAAATATTTCCTATTCAAAATACTAATAGTAGTGTTAAGGCTGGTCTCATGTGAATGATGACAAAAATATATCTTTAACGATAATGATAAAGGTGGTCACAACCGAATGATTTTGACAACTTTATAACATTCTTGGACCCGTAACTATATAAGATCCTTTGACCAGCGTGCATGGCTGTGGGTCGGGAGGTAGTTGTCTTGGAGTCCGGAGGGAGTTATCCCAGGTGGATCCTATATTGCCAATGGCCAGTGATTCGGGATATGTAAGCCAAGACTAGCTAGCCTATGTCTGAATCTCTTAAATCGAGTCACTAAATTTTGGCGAAGAAAAGCAGTTTATCGGTCGCAACGACTGGACCAACCCCTTTCTGAATTTGGAATTCATTACAACGTAGATCAAGGGGTTATACACCACCGATGATTTGGCGAAGAGGGAGGGAATGGTCGCAGCCAACCGAGATATTGAATTTGCATTCCCTATGAGAACCCACAGCGAGACAATGCAGTAAGGAAGCCATGCTATTAAGAACACCGCGATAGTAACCAGGATTGTAGAGGCAGTTTTCCTATTGTTGAATCTCTGTTGGAACCTCGGTTTTAACCTCAGAAGATGAACTGGTTTCTGCAGTAACTGAGTAGTCTTCTTTTTCTGCAACCAAGCCTGTTTCTCATTGCTGTTACTCTCCTTCAACACACAGGAGAGACTTGTCCGCATGGAGTTCGAATGTTGGCTCACTCTTTGATAAATTTTGAAGTAACTCCAGGAGATTAGGCCAAGAGGTATAAAGAAGAGAAATATGAACATGTAGCAAATGTACGACACAAAAAGTGGCGTCTTGTTGTGGAAATCGATGTCACAGCCGGTGCGGTATCCTGCTAGGACGAAGCGGTTCCAACCGTAAAGCGGTGGCGTCGAGAATATCAAAGTATAAAGGTGTATGATTAAGATGGCGTAGATACTTGAGCGTAGAGATAACTTATGATTCGCCTTGCCTCTGACAACAATAATGTATCGAAATACGGAGATGGCTGCGAGGGTGTTTAAGGAGATGCACCCGCAGTAGTAATTCACGAATCCATAAAAGGCACAAGCTTTTGCTCCGAACAACCACCTGCCATAGAAGTTGCTGACCATTGACAAAGGTGTTCCCGTTGTCGCAACAAGCAGGTCGCTTGCGGAGAGATTGACGATGAGGAGGTTGATGGGACTATGGAGTTTCTTGAAGCGGAGGAACGTATAGATGACGGCGCTGTTACCTGCACTTCCAAGAAGCACGACCATTAGCAAGTATCCGCCAATTAATCGGAAGGCAGGATCATGGTCGACTGTTTGTTCAATTTCGTCGTATTCGGCCATCCGCCAACGGGTTGAATTCTCCATAGATGTTGAAAGCAACCAGGTCTTTCGTTCGGAAATGGTATATGGGATGGCAACTGACGGCTGGGTTGACATAATTGACACATCTGTCTGTGTTATAGAAGGGATCATAATTTCATTTTTATGTCCTGTCAGTTTCAGTTAAAAGAACTTTATTTTGTATATATCTTTAATTTTGCATCTCATCGATAAGGTTACATGAAATAGTCTGCTCTTGCGAATGTTACTGATATTGTCAAATATCAGTAAAAGTAAGTCGCAAATTCACTGACGCTGTGGAAGATTAAATCGCACCAGTCACGGTCACAATACAGTTATAAATGAAGCTATGCAGTCCACCAGTAGACACTTCTATTTTAATGCTTGGTCTCTGCCGAAAGTCTTAGAGTCACTATTGATTAGAGATCTCATGCTTTCTGTCTGTGTGGTATATTTTTAGCCCAAAATATTCTTATAATCTACGCATACCGTCACAATTGATAGCTGCTTGACGCATGGAATTCTTTTTGGTTGACGAGGCCCAATTCACAATCAAGAGAGCTGGTCTAAAAAATCTTTTTAATTGGGCTTTTTCAGCTGGAATGGGATAACCTCGTAGCAGCGTATTGGTTACTCTAGACCGCGGTCATCGTCAGGTCAAGACGGAAAGCAATAAGAGTCATTGATTAGCCGATTATGTCCGTGTCTCCAATGGCGTTGGTGGTTTTGATGAAGTCTTTTTGCGGACGATTCGAAGGGTTGAAACGTGTTCTGTAAGAGAAGGAAACAAATAGAATGGGTTAATTATTTACTCGTTAATGCTCGGACGGAATTTGGAAAGAATTCAATTTACTAGGTGACGTAAGGGATAGCCGATTAACCATTTCAGTGTCCTAGGCGGTTCATATCGCCTAAATTTGTAAGTTTTGTCCAATATTTCTTTTAAAAAACCTTTCTCCTTGAAATAATGATAATAGTAATAACAATCATGATAATAATTTAATTGATAATGATAAACGGTTCAAAATAAGATAAAATAATTTTTTTTTTTAATTTGTAGACAAAGGTAAAACATTTTATCAACAAGAAAATGTCGGCTATTGATTAGGGGGCATAAATCATCAATAGATGCAGAGAAAATGGACAGCGAGTGGCAGATGCAGTGGAAGAACAATTAAGAAGAGCGTGAAAGAAAGAGAGAGAAGGAGAGAAAGGGGGGGGGGGGTTGAGATATGGTAAGACATGTAGAGAGAGAGAGACAGAGACAGAGACAGAAAAAACACACCAAAACATGGAAAAAACTGTTTTCAATGAGCATACTTGAAAAGCAATAAATGGCTGTACGAATCTTCGTTGTTCAATTAGATATATTTAGAACCACTTTCGCGAACGGACTGTTGAAACTTTCAATGCATATAATACTGACTTGACGATTAATCAGTGGCAATCCTTTTCGTGAACCACGACGATACGGTACACTGTCTTTTGCTTTTTGACATTTCCTTGCGGCAGAACTCGAACTTGAACCACCGCGACCTGCTATTACTTGTAGAGGAAATTGTTTTGATAAAAGATGACCCAACATGTACTACGGCAACAATTGCTCCGGTCTTTATTTCGTCAAATGAATAGGGTTAGAGTTACGGTTGCGATTTGGTTTAAAGATAAAGTTGAGTTCTGGTCATGAGATTGAATTGTGAAATAAGCAATTGGGAAAGGTTGATTATATAACATAGCACATAAGAATTGGTTTATGCTGTAAGGTCTTGGAATCACCAAAATGATGAGAAATTGACTCATTCCTGCTGATAGTCACATGCACTGCACACAGAAATGTTTATATGGGACTAAACACAAATGTTCGGCCCGAACATTTCAGCTGTTTCTTGTCATGCTTTTAATGTGAGAGCATTTGAAGAGCAATCATTTTCAGCGAACATTTCTACTATGATAATCTTCCAAACTAACATAAGAATGAGAAAGCTCACAAATTTTGTTTGTACCTTTCCCAGAACTCAACTTTCCCTTTAAGTTTAGGTTTCGGGTTATGTATACTTGTGGGTCCAGTGTTTAAGCTTAGAATTCGGTTAATGAAAGAGGAGCAATTGTCCCTTTCAGAACAATTAGGCGTACACATTATGAAGCTGAGTATAACCCCCGGGAGCGAATGTGAATCTAACGGCGCCACGGACTCTTGAAACATTCCACCAGGCCATGAAGATATCTATATTTGACCCTACAAACAACCATAGGCGTTACGAGAAAGAAGGTGAAGAACGGCTGAACGTGTTTTGTGTCTAATTGATATAAAAAGCCGCCTTGAAATAATGAAAGGTCAGCTTGCATGTGGACATGTCATGTGCCGAAGAAGTCTATGGAGAAATTCTTCATCAGATTTAGGCTACTGCCAGATTGCAATCATGCAACTCTTAAGAAAGACAATCTCGGCCAAATTACACCATCTGCTTTTCTTTGTCTGACCGCATCTTTTTTCCTCACCCACCTCGTCGTCAATTATTTTATGGAACTCATATTTTGAACAAATGAAGTTTGAAATTTTTAGAAGAACATTTTTGATATTTTACCAAAGGTATTATTCTCCGGAAAGGTCGTTATTCTATAGCATTGCGGTGACTGGTAAGACGAAATTTTGTTGTTCACGCGGGGTTTGATATCTTTCTAGAACGGCGGCATGATGCACGGTTAGAGAGACAGAAATGCATCCAGGCATGCATACAGGCCTGCCGGCGCTATGCCATTACTTCCTTTCATTTTAAAGAAAACCCTCGATATTTTAGAAATGTTGGACACTACTATGAACATCGCCAATCCGGATCCTATAAGATTTGGTACTTTTCTTTCCTGCTTTGAGCATTTTTATTTTCTTTCTTTTCTTTTAAGGTTTAAAGATACTGTCAGTACTGTCACGACAGTACTGAAATCCTGTTCCTAGGTATCGTTTTGCCTCCGCCCGCAATCGAGATGAACACGAAATCGAGGTAATTCTCGTTCAATGTTCCGCCTACATGATGAACATGTGACATGACATGTAACAGATCGCTCTACAGGTTGCTAAAGAAAACATCGCCACAGAATGACGAGTGACTTACAGAATGATTAGAAAGAATAATCAGATATACGATATTTAATCTGGGAAGAACAACAATCAAGACAAATGATACCTTGTCATGTGGTCCACTGCTCCCTCTCAAAAGATGCGATAATCCTGCAATCATACACAATTTGTTACCACTCCTTTCTCCCCGGGGCAGAAATTCAACCAACACAACGACCGGTACTCGTGACATGCAAAACCGCTCTGAGCATTCTGATTCTTTTCATTTCTCTCTTGTTCTTTCAAACGTTTGAAGATACTTTCAGTATATACTGTCACGACAGTACTGAAATGTTTTGAGGCATTTTATCAACGCATGAAATAATTTCTAAGACTCTGTTAGGCCTCGATATTGTTTTTTAAGGCATCGGGGATATTACACCACAATGTTTATCCTCTTTGCTTATAGCTGATGGGCAAATTGTATAGAACGGAATTTAGAACAGGAAAAACAAAGTATTTCCAAAATGTCCGTGAATTGTGCATTAATCAATCGTGGTGCACTAAGTGCTAAAACAAATTGCGGCAAGATTAAAATGAAGAAAAAAAAATGTGAAAAGCAACTATCATTGATATCACAACACCGTCGAATCAGCAGCAGCCCATTAGAAGCACAGCCCGAACGCTTGCAGCCGAGGCCAGAGCGCGCCACATGCCGTCCGAGGAAATGGCAGCGTCGTTGATGAAACGGAAGTAGTTTGTTAGCATTGTCTGAGGAACGGGCCTGTAAACACGGGTCATCTGAGCAGCTACAAATGCGCTTGTAATGCGCTTTAGGCTCTGCTGCAAATATTTCGTTTTCAATGCGCCCATAAGCCAATTGTTATGCGCCTTTAACACCTCCGCGCTCTTATTTTGAACTTGTTCAACATTTTGTGGCGAACAGGGAGATGGTGACGCGTTAAAAAGGAAACAAGATACGATGGAAAAGATAGAAATATCAAACCACGATCTGTCCATTTTGGGGATCACAGCAGAATCGCCTTCTAGTGAGATGGAGGTATAATCTTTCTTGTGGCTCAAAATAAAATAAGAAAATACTGCACCCTCTATAAATCCGGAGGCAGCATTACCTGGGTCGCTTTCACGTAACCTATTAACGTGACTCGGCACTGTGACAGTCATGGTGTAATAAGCCCACCACACACTATATGATCTGACTTCGATCCGATTTTGGAAGAATAATATATAATTTGATTTGAACTTTCAAACATGTCAAATCTAAATGATGGAGGTTCTGAATAGTCATATGATTAATGAAATCGATTTTTTTTGTTTTTGTTTTTGTTTTGTTTTTTTGTTTTTTGTTTTTTTTTGGGGGGGAGGGGGTAGCAAACCTCCTCTTAGTAAAGCCAAATCGGTTCCATATCGTAGTGACGTCAGACCAGTCGTACGATTTTCTACGATTCGCAGCCGATTTGGCCCTATATTCCTAAAAGAAGGCTCATGATGGACTAAAATTTTGATTGTAGTATTCACATTTTAATTCAGTCAAGAAGATTTTGATTGTTTGAATTTCAGTATCTAATATAATTGCGATTTCTTCGAAAAATGTGATCGCAGTCGTATCGTATAATGTGCGGTGAGCTTTATACACACAGGGTAAAAATAAAATCTTTGCCCGAAGTATCTCGTAGCTGCCACAAGTAATGGATATTTTTGTCTCCAGAATGTCAACTTACAGCTCGAGGATTTTCGTCAGATAGGTTCCTTTTTTAGAGATGTCACTCTCTTTATATCTTTAAAGATCCCTTCTGTTAACATGGTTTAAACCAAGCCTTTATAGATTTGGAACAAACGACAAAGACTTCTTGTGACCCCAAGCGGTTCATTGAACATCGAAACTTGTTTGCGAATAGCTGTTCTTATAGCCACGAAAAAAGTTATTTCAGGACATCTGCCGAGAATTGGCGGATATTCCCAGATCTCCCTTTTCGGGGGTTCGCAAAAGGCACGTTATAGAATCAGTAGTAAAGCAATGTTTATGAAACCTCTTAGTAATGTTGAAAATGAATTATGGCCTACGCATATACGCCAAATATAGTGGCTCTTTGCTAATGAGCTTCCTGTAAAATATTATATTTTATTAAACACAAATTGGCAATTCCATGGCGCTCCTTGCGAGCTCCTCCCCTATTTGCTCTTTACGCCAAAAATGATTAATTGTATTTTCTCTAAAGAAATATTGCCAATTTGTGTTTGATTGATTACAACTTCAAAAAATCATAACTTTCTTATTTCTTATCAGAATAATAATTTTGCTCAAACTTTCACTAATCTGTTTCCCTCACTTATCTTCTTTTATTCATATCAACTTGATACCAGCCGTATACTTTCCTTGTAAGGATACGACGCTTAAGTATGGTATCCAACGCCCATCCCAACACACACAAGCACACACGCACACAGTGTCACAGTTCACCCCAACAACAAAGAAGACAGTATTATTTCATGATATCATGGTTCATAGAAAATGACAAAAGGAGATATGACGTATCGAAGGATTTTCGAATCATAGGATTTCGCAGTAGAAGATTGCACTATATGAAGCAATGAAGAAGAGAAAAAAAAATAAAAATAAACGTCTTTTATGACGTTTTATTACGCCTCTATCTCTATTTCTTTCTCTCTTTCTCTCTCTCTCTCTCTTTCTCCTCTTTAACTTCTTTTACCATGGTTGCGCGAGTTTCCATGGAGCTTTCTCCCTTTCTGCGCTTCTGCTCTATTACGCCTCTATATCTTTCTCTTTCTCTCTCTCTCTCTCTCTCCTCTCCTTCCTGATCTCTACCATGGTTGCGCTGGTATCCATGGAGCTTTTGCGTTTTTTTTTTTTGCGCTTTACGCTCTTTTGTGTACCTATCTAATAAATTTTCATCATTTCCTGATGAAGGCCTATGGCCGAAAATTCGATTTTTTTCATCGTATACGGACTTTTCATTCCTATTTTGTCTATATATATATATAGGAATGACATGATTGCTCGGGGGTCATCGTCATTTTAAGTATCTTTATGTGCCTGTGGGTAATGCAACATATACCCATATTTCATAGATTAATTCTGGGATATCCTAATTTTATTCCACATTGTTTTAAGTACTACCTCACCTGCAGATTCCAACCGTTTCTAACTCTTTATCGATCTCTTTCTTTCCCTATTCTTGTCCCACTTCCTCTTTAATAAGCGTAAATTTCTGTAAAGGAATAATCTGGTAACAATATTTTAGTAGACCCTTCCCCTTTTCATCAGATTTTTGTTTTACCTTATCATTTTATCAATATTTTAGTTTAATATGAAAATGACTTGTTTTAGATCGACTATATTTCGTCAGTTGAACTGAATTTCAAATGAATTTGATATTAAATCTTTATTAGATGGGGAAATTATAAAGAGCACCATGACACCTGACCGACTTTTGGTAGCCCTTTTTATCTTCCTTATATTTATAATTCTCGATTTGAAAGTATATTTCTATATTACCATGCATAATCGTGACTTTTCAAAAATCTATTCTGGAGCAACTGTGCACTGGGGACTCCTTGACAGTCGCATAAAATGAAATAGCAACGGAAAAGGGAGAGGTTTAGAGAGAGAGAAAAAAATGGTCCATATAAATTAATCACTTGAATGATTCATAAAGGTCGTGTGGATCTATGAAGCCATGGATGGATCAGACTGACTTTTAAAAAATATCCTAAATCATGTAAATCGCGTGAAGCAAACGGACGACCTTGCGAGGCTTTTGATTGACGATATTTGCTTGTTTGACACAACGGCCAGAACAATAACAAAGGCCCTGCTCACTCGAGGCGTTATTTCGTGACGCCAACTGCATTTTTCATTTTAATAGATTTAATGCAGTAGCAAGCAGTGAAAAATAGGCGCCTACAGATAGAAACGGATGCTCTTGGCCGCGCTTGCATACAGAAAACAACTACTCTGACCGATTCGATTTACTGGTTTGTGTAGAATGGTAATTAAGTGGTGCGCTGAAACGCTGTTTTTGGACTTACATGTATCCAAAACTTGGTTGAGGCTGTGACAAGGACTCGGTGTTATGAATGGCAAAAACAATTTTCTAAAAAGATTTCTCAAAGATAAGAGACGTTTCTTGATAATTGTGCCAATTTCCAAAAATGTTTCCAAAAAAGAAGAGAAATTTCTTGATAATTACGGAAATCTTTGTCTCTGTTGATTTTGCAAACACCCTTACATATTTTTTATTTGATTAAGCACATTAAATTTAATAATTACTTACCTTGAATTTTCTTCAAGCATAGTACGATATCCACTTGAGAGCGAACCTTTATCGGCAGATAGTCTTCATGTGGCTTTTTGCTAACAATACGGTTTTTTGCCCACAATACGGTTTTTTGCCCGAAATAAATATAGCACAGTTTACCCCCCCCCCCCTCTTTTCGGGGTTGGGGGGGGGGGGGGGGGGGAGATAGTGAGAAGTGAAATTAACAGTGCTCTAAATATATAGCTATGATGTTCCGCCCATTCTTTATCTTTTCCCGATTAAATCATGTGACTTTGAGTTATTTGTATTTTGCAGGTCCAATTTGATTACGGTTTGTTATTTGCGTAATGAGGCATTCCAACATTATTTATTTTATCAGAAACCAGAATATCTTGGATATACATCGAAGCACTACAGACGTAAATCCATCAATCCAAAGCATTTTATTCTAGGGGATTACAAGTTTTCTTTAAAATAATAACTGTGGAGGTAAAATTCAATTTTATTGCCGGGGTCTTCTTTGTGTGTTTTTGTCAAATACATGTAGATCTATAGAGAGTGCAGCAAATGAAGCAACTCTCTCGTACAATTAATGTCAGCCATTTGCAAATGAAAGGGCTTTCTCTAAATCTATGTTAAAGTCTTCTTAACAAGTCGCTGTATCCCTCTACAAAATCTTGGTAAGGAATTTAAGGAAAATGGTGGTAGCGCATCTTGACTATTTTAAACCAGTTGGGTGTGTCTGAGCCACCTTTCCTTATATTCTGTATGATTAGACGATAAGCGAGTTCGTAGTGAGTTAAAGGAGAATTACGCTCAAAAATTAAGACGATAGTGTTCAAAGGTGTTATTTATTCCTACTTGTTAGACTATATGGCTTCGCGTCAAAATATACGAGATCGATACGAATCAAATTTTTCTGAGCAAAATTTACCATCTGCTAGCAGCACATGGTGGCTGCCATTTTGTTTATGTGTACAAGAAGATTTTCTTAATCCAAATGCTCAATTGCCTTTTTCAAAATTAAAAACCCATTTGAGATTAAAAATATAGAATAGATATGTCAATTTATTTTTAAACTGAAGATTTCCTTATATATTTCTGGTGAAAATCGATATTCGCTTAATAGAAATCTGTTTTCTCGATACTGGACGTATGGGACGGAGCAAATTAATTCAAATTTTATGGATGCTTCTTCCCTGAGCATCTATAGCGGCAAACTATGCATTCACCTGCTAATGGACTTGAAAAGTCAGAATGCATGCTGCATATTTTATGTTTTGCTCTGTTTGGCAAACCCAAGAAAATAGATTTTTGTTGAGCAAAACCAGACAATTTAAAAGTATCATTATAAAGATTTAATTTTTATAATACATGTAAACACCCACTTTATATTTTCCGTCACATATGGGATTTTAGGTAATGAAGAAAAATCAATTTAGGATTTGGATTCAAAATATCTTCCTAACTGGAACATTTCTCAATGGTTCATGTACAACTCCAAATCAGCAAGAAAATGGCAGCCCCCATGTAAATGAGTAGGAGACGATACCGGGTGTTGGAATATCTTTATTTATACCCTTTTCTGATATCCTATTAGAAAATGATTTAGGCCAATAAGTATGAATATATTACACCTTCCAATATAAGTAAATTTGTAATCAGGGCTTAATTCTCCTTTAATGGTACAAATGAACCTGAAATGAAAAGAAGCCCAATTTGTACGTGCGCATGCGTATTGTTTTGTGGTACGTTGTGGTTGTGTGGACGCGCTACTTGTTTAACATGTAAAATTAGAGGCCTACTGGTGCGCGCATCGTGTTGAATAAAATGCATAGGTAATTTAAAAATGACAGCGTATAAAGGTCAACTGTACTCAGTACAAATGACCTTTATCTGCGCATGCGCAAATTTTAATTAAGAACTGGCTTAATCAACGGTCCTATTAAACCTGGGATAAAGTAGATTCAGTATATCAGGTTATTTGCCTTTTTATGATAAAAATGAGGGGAAAAATTAAAGTAAGAATAGCTATCTCAAACGGCGGACAGGGCCGGTGTGGAAAGCAGTTCTGAAACTGACAATGTTACCCTCTATAAATAAAACTTCAATAAAACATTTGACAAAGTGATGAACATCTTAGGCCCTGCTAACTACACTACAATATCTACACTGTACTTGTTGCTGAATACCTTTCCTGTAAATCATTAACAAACTGATGAATGTCTGCTCCATTCAATTCAATAAAATTAAATTTTATTTAGCAAGTTAAAATCAATATTTATTTATTTATTTATTTTTACTTATTTTATTCCTGCATGTTTCACAATAATCAGTTTCATACATACAAACTTTGAAAATAGAAACACACAGAGGTCTGGCAATATAAGCTGCACGCTTGAAGTTTTGCCATACCTAAGATCTTACATATTTCATACATTCTTAAAAGTAAACATAGATTAATAAATTAAATACAACAACAACAAAAAAGTGCAAATATAATACACTATATACAGATACAAATACAGATAAAGAATAAGATTGAAATCTCTACAGTACGTTCTAGAGCAGGAAAAATGTAGACATGATAAAAGGTGCAGTCCATCCATACTGAAGGAGAAACAGAGAGAAAAGAGAGAGAGAAGAAAACGTAAGACAAGCAAGAGAGAGGGGGAGGGAGAGAGAGAGAGAGAGAGAGAGAGGGGGGGGGGGGAGGGTGGTGGGAAGATGCCCTAATTAACAATACCACTGCGCATAATTACATATCATGGCAAATTATACATGTATATAGAATATATACAATCATAATATAATTAAGTACACGCTATGTTCAGGGGAATTAACAACCAACTAATAGAACAAATATCTTAAATAAAAATGTTTGCAATGAGCATGCGCTTGACTGCATTTTTAAAAGAGTAAATTGTAGGCAAATTACGTGTTTCAATTAGTAAAGAATTCCAAACGTCTGGACCAGTATGTCTCACTGATTTATGTGCCAATACTGTACATGGATTAAACAAGTGCAAGTTTGCTGCTTGTCTCGTCGAATAAGAGTGTATAGCATTGTTTTCCATGAACATGGAAGAAAACGAGGCAGGTAAAACATTAGTACTGTAACGATACATAAATAAAGAGGTTTGAAGAAAATTAATTTCACCGACTTTAAGGCATTTAAACCTAGCAAACAGGGGATCTGTGTGTTCACGATAACCAACCCCAGCACAAATTCTTAAAGCTTTCTTTTGTAACAGATGAATGTCACTTGTTACACTCTTTGACACTGCCCATAGAATATTACAATAAGAAATATATGGCAAAAACAAGGTATTATATATCATCAATAATATTCTGTCAGACACAAGATATCTTACTATATATAAAATCCCAATACTCCGAGAAATTGGAGACATTATACTGTTCTGGTGGTCATCCCAGTCTAGCTTCTCATTAATATGAACACCCAGGAACTTAGTACAAACCTTCCTCTCCAATTCCACACCATCCAGTCTAACTACTAATTGTTGCTCATTGCAAATCTTCCTTCCCTTAAAATGAATATAGTTTGTTTTTGATACATTTAAAGCTAACAAGTTACTTCGAAACCATTGTGTTAACTTAGGAAGCTCAATATTAATTCTAGTCTTGACTGTGTGTATATCACGGTGAGAGAGGAAAACGCTTGTATCATCTGCGAATAATATATATTGCAAGGCTGTAGATGCATTACATATATCATGAACATATATAAGAAACAATAGAGGCCCTAGAATAGAACCTTGAGGGACACCACTTTTTAAAACAAGAATATCAGAGTTTACAGAATTATGACATGTATATTGTCTTCTGTTAGATAAATAACTAGAAAACCATCGCAGAGCGATACCCCGTACACCATAATGTTCCAGTTTACACAACAAAATTGTTACCATATACATGGTAACAATAGATTAAAATACATGTTCAAAATTATGCGGGGCTTTCCATGAAGGTTAACAAACCTGTAGAATTTGGATCGCCCATTAGACAATAGAAAAACAGAACCAAATTATTTTAGGCACAAAACAATATAATGAACCTGAACACACACAAACACCTAATTATAACAACAACTACAGGAAAAAAAAAGAATTTAAGAAACAAACAAACAAAAAAAGGGAGAAGAAGAAGAAAAAAATGTAAGGGGAATTCGAATATAACATAATTAACTGTGATGATGAATAAATCTGCTCCAGATTTATCTATTGTTCTACTAGATAAGCTACGATATCCAAGTGTAGTTGGATGCATTTCCTTCAAATCAATGTGATTCTGTTGTCTTTTACAGAATGCCTTTTGAAAGCTATTATATTGTTTATGATTAAGATATTGTGTAAATGGCTGATGATTACTTTAATCCATTAATCATAAATGATCACTTATTTTCTTGTCACCCTTCTCCCCCCAAACTTCTATATAAAAAAACCCACGCACCGACCTACCCAGTAAAATATTCAAAATTCGAATATGACAGTAGGCCTATTCACACTATACGTTCCAAACGTAGCGATGTTAATGAAATAGCGATGTTCTAATTGTAGTGCTAATGGCCGTAGAGTCTGATAAGTCCTTATAAAAGAATTACAGCCATTGCTGACCCATTACAAACAACCCCAGTATAATACTTCAGAAAGACATCTTTAACAGTATCTAGAAATTACGGATGAATAATTAATAACTGAAGCTGACCCATAATTCATTTCCTCCCCATTTTCATTTCATTTCCTGTGGTTTAAGCCAGCAGGTGCAAAAGCGTTCTTACTGGCCATTAATCATTATTTTCATATTATGATATGATGATAACCGATCGAAAAAACAATATAATCTTTATCATCCACACTACGAGGCCATTCGAAGCGTCTCAAAAAAATAATAGGGAGTTTTCGAATGTGTCGACGCGAACGCCGTCCTAGAGTCTCCCAGCTACAATGGACTGCTCTGTGTTAACTGCATACGGCTGCCGTCTTCTATAAAACGTGAACCTCGCTTCACCCGTTGTATTAGCTTCATGCTTCACCTAGTTTGTATGCAGTTAATACAAAGCAGTCCATTGTCGCTGGGAGGATCTAGGACGGCGTTAACGTTGACACATTCGAAAACTCCCTATTATTCTTTTGAGACGCTATGAACGGCCTCGTGGTGTGGATGATAAGATATAAACTCCCTACTATTCTGAAAGTGAAGGTTGAGCTCTGATAAAGGGGAACAAAATAATTTGTTAGCTTTTTCGTTATTTTCATGTTACTGTGGAGGATTATCGTAGAAAATGTCCACTGAAAAAGGCTTACTCTTTGATGCCACATGTGTGCCTAGTCCTGTATACACATCTCTGTTTACAATGCATATGACCTTCAGCAAGATTGGGTCAGTGTGAGCATTTTGATGGTCCAAAAACCTCACAATATACAACATTTCTTATGTACCACATAATCAACCGTTTCCAATTGTTCTATAGATGGCTTCTTTCACAATGTAGTTGCATGATCAGAACTCAGCTTTATCTTTAAAGGTCATGTTTTAAAAAAACTGTTAAACATTCGCTTGTCATGCATACAGACTTAATCAGCATTATACACTGAACATAATTTACGTCAGGTTATATTTCCAAATTACCGCCCAATAAACACGATTCAAACTTGTTATGCTTCTTATCTTATCTAGTCATTACTTCCGCTTTTGCAACACTGGAAGCAAAAACAGTGACATATCGGGGGGTGGGGGGGGGGGGGACGCTCCCCGAACAGTTGACATTTTGTTCTCTCAAGTGTGTGGGTGGGCCCCCGCGCGCGCGCGTGTGTGTATGTTTAAAGTTTTGTTCTCCATTGCGGTGAACAAGTGTAATAAAAATTATCATCATATGGGCCAAAACGTTAAAATGTTCGATCACTTTATAATCTCGCGCATATTTCTCATCGATCTACTTTGACCCCATTTCGGTATAAAAGAGCTCAAGAAGTAGTGTTTTAAAAGGTTAAATACCGCTTTGATGAAGCTTGATCGGTTTGCCCCGCACGTTGGTAAATGGCTTAGTTCATCTTGCGCCCCCGTGCAAAGTAAAACGTATGAAAAAATAGCGTTCATAGTTTGCAAATATATATTTTTTGTCTAATGCTCAGGGACTGAGTCGTTTGCTCCCATGCTGAGGTTACGTTGTGATTTTTTTTTTTAATTTTGCAGCTCCATTTCGGGTAAAGCGCATAAAATGATACTTTAAAGGGAAGCTTGAGTTCTGGGAAAGGTAAAAAATAATTTGTGAGCTTCCTCATTCTTTTTATGTCAGTTTGGAAGTTTATCTTAGTAGATATATCCCCTGCAAAGGATTGCTCTTCAATTGCCCTCCCATTCAAAATAGAAGAAAAAGCTAAAATGTTCGGGCCGAACATTTGTGTGTAGACCCATATACACATATCTGTGTGAAGTGCATGTGACTCTCAGCAGGATTGAGTCAATTACTTATCATTTTGGTGATTCCTAGACCTTATAGCATACACCAATACTTATTTGCTATATAATCAACCTTTCCAATTTGCTTTGAGACAGTTTCTTTCACAATTCAATCTCATGACCAACACTCAACTTTATCTTTTTCGAAAAGTGAAAATTTATAACGCTTTTTTTTTTTTTTTTTTTTTTTTGAGAGTTGGGCAAATGTTCAGTTCAGTTCAGTTTATTTCATTCAGTAAAATTCACAACAACAACAGAATGCATAGTAACATAAACAAAATGATACAAATATTAATATTACTGAATTGGGCAGCAGCCAGGAAGGAAAATGTCATCCTTATATGAGGCCGACCCTAACATAAATATTACTTGATATTATCAATATGAAATGAAATATAATAAAACAACAAGCAAAAAATTAACTACACAAAGCACAAACAATACCTAGAAATGTCTTGTATTACGTCCTAAGTTTTTCCAAAAGGAATTTCTTATACCTACGCTTAAAAATGTTAAAACTGGCAGAATTCTTTATTTCAGAAGGAATAGTATTCCACAGAAATGGTCCTTGAAAAATAATTGATCTTTGATTTAATGTTGTACGAATAATTGGCATGTGAAAATTTGCAGCATTTCTAGTGTTATAATTATGTACATTACAATTCAAAATGAACAAATTAAGAAGATAGTCAGGGAGAAGGTGATTATGACATAAATACATAAAAGTACCTATTTGTAATAAATATATGTCTCTATATTGCAACATATTCAATGAGTAAAAAATTGGTTTAGAATGGGCAAGAAATGAGGAATGATTTATAATTCTTATTGCACGTTTTTGTAATTTGAATAACCTATCTTGATGGATTAAAGCACCATTGCCCCAAGCAATAATAGCATAATGTAAATAAGGAAATACAATAGCATAATATATCATTTTAAGTATGTTTTGGGGAAGAGATTTTAATTTATACATTATACCAATGCTTTTAGATAATTTGTTACAGATGACATCAACATGATTTGCCCAAGAAAGGTTATCATCAATCATAACACCTAAAAATTTTGTTGATGAGACTCTTTGAATATCTAAATTACCTAGTTTGACTTTTATGAAATCTTTATTGAATTTCTTTTTTGTAAAAACCATAAAATTGGTTTTGCTTTCATTGATATAGAGTTTATTAGAAATAAACCATTGAAAAATTAGATCTACCTCACTATTAAAACTATTTTGAAGAGTCTGAATGTTTTTATGTGATAGGAAAATGCTGGTGTCATCTGCAAACAGAATACATTTTAAAATATTTGAGGCATGGGCAATATCATTTATATACAGGAGAAATAAAAGTGGCCCAAGAATGGAACCTTGGGGCACTCCACATCTTATAAGCTCGAACTGGGATTTATTTTTATTTAATAGAACAAATTGTTTTCGATTTGATAAATAGCTTTTAAACAAATTTAACATTGTACCCCTGATTCCATACATTTGCAGTTTTTCTAAAAGTATATTGTGATCAAGAGTATCAAATGCTTTTGTAAGGTCGAGAAATAAACCAATCATTGTTTCTTCATTATCTATTGCACTACCCACTTTATGTATAAAATCTATTAGAGCATAAGATGTGGAGTGCCCTGCTCTAAATCCATACTGGTTGCTATTCATTATATTGCACTTTGTTATAAAATTTAAAAGTCGAGTATATATACACTTTTCAAATATTTTAGAGAATACAGGCAAGACAGAGATGGGGCGATAATTTGACATAATTTCCGGTGAACCACTTTTGAAAATTGGTGTGACTCTTGCTATTTTCAATTTAGTAGGAAATTCTCCACATTCAAGACATTGATTGAATATTGCACTGAGGTGTTCACTTATTATATGAATAATTTTTTTTATTACTTTGACATCTATATCATCAAAACCTGCACACGAATTTGATTTAAGTTTATCTACAATACTGATTATCTCATTACTGGTAATAGGTTTAAAATATGCAGTCTGATCATTTTGAGTGAGATATTTCTTAAAATTGGTATTGCCTGAAGAAACTGAACGATTCAGATTAAAACCGATATTTACAAAGTATTCATTCAAGGCATCACCAATTTTAATAT
The DNA here is from genome assembly GCA_025617745.1 of Heliocidaris erythrogramma. Classification (NCBI taxonomy): domain Eukaryota; kingdom Metazoa; phylum Echinodermata; class Echinoidea; order Camarodonta; family Echinometridae; genus Heliocidaris; species Heliocidaris erythrogramma. The sequence goes on along the minus strand of CM046872.1, from coordinate 5,153,907 downwards.
CACTTGTAATTGTTTGATTATTGCATTGAATAGCTTTAATATTAGTATTCTTTCTTTGTTTTCCAAGAGCATAGTTTATAACATTCCAAGTTTTTTTAATGTTTCCTTTATTCTTCTGAAATTGATTGGCATAATATGATCTTTTAGCACTTTTTATCATAGTATTAACTTTGTTTCGACATTTCTTATAAACACTCTTTCTATACACCGTTGGATTTTTTAGATATGATTTATATAATCTATTTTTCTTCTTACTTAATTTACGAATATCATATGTGAACCAAGGTTTGTTTTTACGTCTATTTTTAAAACATATACAATCAATTGGAAAACATATATTATAAGCATCTAAAAAATTTCTTAAAAAGTCATTATAACTACTATCAACATCATCACTGAGATACCATTGTTGTAGTTCCAGCAAACAAACAAATCTATTAACATTATTTCCATTAAAACTTCTTCTGTCATAAATAATATTGTTATGATCAACTATATCATTATCACATATACAATATACAGGAAAGTGATCACTTATTTCAGAGAGGATAACACCTGCTAGGATATGGCAAGAGTCATTTGAAATTATGTTATCTATCAACGAAACTGAATGTTCATTGACACGAGTTGGGTATTGCACGAGAGGAAACATGGAATTTAACATTAAAATGTCTAAAAATTCATTAACGAATTGCACTTTACCCACTTTAAGAAGATTTATATTAAAATCTCCCATCAAATATAATATTTTCTTTTCATTATTAACACACTGAAAAATATTGCAAAGGGAATCGTAAAACTGTTTAACTGGCTGGTCTGGTGGCCTGTAGATAACGCCAATTACAAGTTTAGATTTTTTACACTCTATTTCAATAAAAGTACTTTCTATATAAAAGGAATTTAAATCTAGATCTAAACGTCGTTGAAAAGCAATGTCAGATCTTACAAAAATACCAGTGCCACCTCCTCTTCTACTGCTACGATTGTTATTTACAAATTCATAATTGTCTAGATTAAACAGAGATTGAGGTGAATTTTGTGAAAGCCATGTTTCTGTAATGCCAATTGCTGATATTTGTACATTTAAAGAACTTAAAAATAAGGACAAAGCCTCAAAATTACAACTTAAACTTCTTATATTTACATGAACCAATGATAACGCTCGGCCGGTTTGCTTCTTCACATGTGTCTTTGTAAGTTTCTGGCTGGTTAATTTGTCCTCACCATCCCCCTCTAGCCTAAAGTTCATAAACAAATAGACGTCATTATTATTTTGTTGCTTTAGCTTGACTACTTATAAACATTGTACCAGATTCACCTCGAATACGGGATTTGTGGCGTTATTACCGTAGACTCTTAAAGTAATTCTGTCTTTTCATCCTTCTGTCATCTTGTCGTTCTATCTTTGTTTTACATTATTTTCTTTTTTCTGTCTTTTTCACTTACGAAATTTCCAAAGCTACCGACGAAATTGCTTGAAAGCATAGGGGCTTTAATGCTGCAAATACGCTTCTTCGATGTGCAATTCAGTGTTCAACCACTGCAAATTTATTGACATTTCTTTTCTGAGCGGGTTGGGGGGGGGGGCATCTGCGGGCTCGATCCTGTACTGGATACACAATTTGGCTTTTCTTGATATGAGATAAACTCTCGTTTGAGCTTATATCCTGGCATTTATTTAGCTTACCATGCTTATTATTATATGCCATTATTCAACGACATTTCAAAAGCTCTCAGAAACATCTCAGTGGATTATTAAACCCCTCTTTAGCTTAAAACATAAATTCCTATTTCAGCATCGGAGACAATCGTTCTGTTTTCCTTCAATCTGATGCTTACTTATCTAATCTTTTTAGAGGTACTGGTTTGCAGCAGATTCACGGAAATGCTATAATTTCTATCATGATAGTGTTATGGAATGCTCTAAGAAAGTGAGAGTAAGATATTGCCTGAAATATATTAAAATATATTCTCGATCGTTCGACATATTTTGATTGACAAAAGTATAAAAATATAAATATTAAGTGCTCCAAACATAGCACAAGAGCACTCAATATGCATACACAGGTATTAGTTGCAGTCAAACAAAAAAAGGGGGAAAGGGATGCGGGGAATTTATCATTATTTTCAAAAGGATGTAGCGAAAGATGCATTAATTCAACGGAATATTTTTTTATGTCCTGAAAACTGAATCGGGACACTTATATCATGTATATGAATCATTGAAATGGCTCATGTCTTTTCAACTTATATTCTTATAACAAGCAAAATGACAAACTATCAAGGTTATTACTCTTGTAATTATTACTCTTGTAAACGTGGTACCTACCTCTATCCCTAAACCTTAAACTACTTTAAATTTCAATAGCAACCCTAACCTTAAAACTATATCTTTGACGGAATAAAGCCCGGAGCAATTACTGTCGCCAAGCATAATTTATGTGGGAGCATCTGTATTAAAATATTGTACATCCGAAGTTCTTTAGCTCTACCCTTCTGAAGAATTTGTTTTACACTGCCTTAAAATGTACGGGTCTCAGCATCGAACATGTTCCCAAAGAAAAATCGAACGGCGTGTTCTTTCAAGACATATGCATATTCATGATTACTTGTCCAATCACAGTTGCTGATTGTCACAAACACAGCGGCTCAAAATGATGATTATGCAAAGTCCTACAGGTGCTAGCGCTGGTTTACTGATCATAATACATAATGCTCAGTGGACAATTTATTTAGCTTACCATGCTTATTATTATATGCCATTATTCAACGACATTTCAAAAGCTCTCAGAAACATCTCAGTGGATTATTAAACCCCTCTTTAGCTTAAAACATAAATTCCTATTTCAGCATCGGAGACAATCGTTCTGTTTTCCTTCAATCTGATGCTTACTTATCTAATCTTTTTAGAGGTACTGGTTTGCAGCAGATTCACGGAAATGCTATAATTTCTATCATGATTATAGTGTTATGGAATGCTCTAAGAAAGTGAGAGTAAGATATTGCCTGAAATATATTAAAATATATTCTCGATCGTTCGACATATTTTGATTGACAAAAGTATAAAAATATAAATATTAAGTGCTCCAAACATAGCACAAGAGCACTCAATATGCATACACAGGTATTAGTTGCAGTCAAACAAAAAAAGGGGGAAGGGGGGGGGGGGAATTTATCATTATTTTCAAAAGGATGTAGCGAAAGATGCATTAATTCAACGGAATATTTTTTTATGTCCTGAAAACTGAATCGGGACACTTATATCATGTATATGAATCATTGAAATGGCTCATGTCTTTTCAACTTATATTCTTATAACAAGCAAAATGACAAACTATCAAGGTTATTACTCTTGTTTGCGTTGGTTCGCGGCATGCCTCCCTGGATTATATTGCTAATGGCTAATTTCCATTATCCCCTTTTAACACAGAGACATCCTTGGAATGCATTGTGTAAAATGATTTCGAGGATACATCGCTAGCAGATCTTTATCCAGTAGTGGGAGGCAACGAAGTTAGAGGGTTTTTTGTCCTACAAGACCCATAGGATTCACTATAACTCCATCCATAATTAAACGTACCGTATCATTTTATACAACCTTGATTAGCTTTATGTAATTCTGTTTGTTCCTTTTACCAAAATCTGTTTATTGTATCTATTTGGCATGAAATTTGGTAATAAGTGATTAAATGAAGTCAAATCAAATCAATTAAAACATTTTGGGGCTGTGAGGAAATATCCATTGAGATAACCTGGGGTACCGAGATAACAATATAAAGGAAAACCTATAGTGATATAATGTCTTTCCATAATAAAACATTTGTGGGTAATTTTTGTGGTTCCTCCCCAGCGCTGTAATCAAAGCGCTATTGGAAAAAAGGTAGATTTCTTTTAAAATACTCTTCAGTAAGTGACAATCCTTAGGGCTGAATAGACAATTGCATTTTATTGAAATTTAAGACCACTTTAAAACACACCTTTTCAACCAATTTGATGCCTCATTAAACACAAGTTTAAAGTGTTTATCATTAAACATTTATTACATTATCGTTATCGTGGTTATCGGGTGGGTGGGACCGGGGCTTTAATGCAACCGTGGAACACAAAAAGTACTATCCTATAATATGCATACTTCGTTTGTTAGACTTTAAAAAGATTTTCAGTACTGCCGAATGTACTCTGGATGTATAGGCCCACATCATATTATTGCCTGGTGAAAATTAAACATATTGAAAAATAAACCAGACAACAAAGGTGGCGATGTGTTTCTGCTTCCTGGGACCCTCGCCTACTCCACCATGTTTATTTGTGAATGTACATTTCATTTTGTATTTATTTGATTATGAGAAAGATATAAATGTATTTTGAATCTGAATCTGAATTTTAATCTGAAATACAAATTTCGTTTAGTGTAAAAAATATATATATATCCTTACCATGTATAATCAATAGTTTATTTTAACAGCTTAGATATTCCAGAAAGATGTTCGTTAAGGTATTTGCAGTGAGGAATATATTTGTCTGGAACATTTCCTTGTGTTTTTGTTAACCCTTATCAGGCGACAGTCGCTCCGAGGTCATTATCCTTAACAACTTATGAACGTTCACCCTGGATCAAACGTGGTACCTACCTCTATCCCTAAACCTTAAACTACTTTAAATTTCAATAGCAACCCTAACCTTAAAACTATATCTTTGACGGAATAAAGCCCGGAGCAATTACTGTCGCCAAGCATAATTTATGTGGGAGCATCTGTATTAAAATATTGTACATCCGAAGTTCTTTAGCTCTACCCTTCTGAAGAATTTGTTTTACACTGCCTTAAAATGTACGGGTCTCAGCATCGAACATGTTCCCAAAGAAAAATCGAACGGCGTGTTCTTTCAAGACATATGCATATTCATGATTACTTGTCCAATCACAGTTGCTGATTGTCACAAACACAGCGGCTCAAAATGATGATTATGCAAAGTCCTACAGGTGCTAGCGCTGGTTTACTGATCATAATACATAATGCTCAGTGGACAATTTGTTGCGCTGCGGTTAATTTCTAGCATGCACGTCTTAGCCATTAACATCCAACTTCAACCTTGGACCGCCATGTACCCAGCAATATACATTATACATTATCATAAACCTAACCCCCAAACCAGGATTTAATATAAGCGTTACATTTTCCTGTTATAATGGTCCAAATTAGGCGGGGCCTCATCCTTTTCCTCAACGTCATATCCCTGAATCCTTTCGAGCATTCCTTGATTTCAGTAGCGTAGAGACGTGAAGCCGGCGTACACCCTCGCCCCACGTTTCGAGGCCCAATGAAAAATCAATAAAGCACGCAGTGTCAATATCGCCCCCACCCGTCTGGGAGTCCAATTTATCAAATTTATCCATTTTCGGATAAGCAGTTGCCCTATAATCATGTCTGTACGCAGAACATGCCCCAATAACTCGACAGGGTTACTTATTAATTCCATTATCTGTAGTAGATGTGTACGTTGTTGAAATGGTAGTAGGACGACTGACACCGAATCATCACCCCGGAAAACAATTTCCTTAGGACAACTACTGTGGTAAAAACAAGTGACACATTAATTCCAGTATGCGTTATAGATGTGAATGTTGTTGCTGCACCTCTTTAGGTATCTTGCACAGTCTTTCTGACGATGTTGGAGTCGTGGTAGGACGCCGGACCCCGGATCATCGGGGTCCGCTCGCTATTCATAAGGACCGCCATTCATAGAAAACCGCTATTCATTTAACACGCGTTATGAATAGCGGTCCTTATGAATTGTTATGAATAGTGGTCCTTATGAATGGAGGTCCTTATGAATAACGAGGAAATTTGTTTATAGTTTTGCTCGCTATTTAGAAGGACCGCTATTCATACAAAACCTCCATTCAGTTAGTCACGCGTTATGGATAGCGGTCTTTATGACTAGCGAGGTTACCCCGGATCATCACCCTAGACAACTACTATGGTTAAACATGTCCCAATAAAACTGACGGCGTTACACGTTAATTCCATTATCTGCAGTAGATGTAAATGTTGTACTGCACCTCTTGGCATCTCGTATATATATATACAGTCATATTTATCGTGATAAGACGACTCACCCGGATTACATGGCATGAATTAGACATTAACTCCATTATCTGAGGTAGATGTGAACGTTGTTTTGCACCTCTTGGCATCTTGTACTGTTGGGTTCATGTTGTTGAAATCTTATCGGGACGACTGATCTTGAACCATCACCCGGACTTTGACTCGGACAACTGCCCCTGTAGGACAATCACCGGACAGCTACTGTAGGACAATTACCCCCGGACGACCACTCAAACGAATCCGTTGGAGAAAAATGTCTTATATAGGGTGTAGTTTTCAGGGGTATTTTCTGGTGAGTCACAATCCTGATGATTATACTGTTCAAATAAGTTATTACGGGAACTTTCAATCCGTGTACTGTAATCTATCCGTATTGGAAAAGCCGCGGCGGATGCACAAGCAAACATGAAGCTTAAAAACATGAATAATATTTGACGTAATTTACTTACTAAATGACAGTTGAAACCTCAGCTTTATTTTTTGCGTTCTTACGTAACGAGGTTTATGCATATTCAGCTAATTCATTATTACAATTTGCGCATGTGCCGATAAAGGTCATTTGTAGCGAGTACAATTGACCTTTATACACTCTCATTGTGCGCACCATGATGCGCGCTCCAGTATGATTTTACATTTTAAACCAGTTGCGCGTCCACCGAAACAGATGCGCATGCGCGTCCATGCGCGTTCATTTCAGGGTCACTTGTACTGTGTATGATCACTTCACCTAATACCGGCCATGTCATAATACCGACCATTAAGCGTATCACGGCATCTAGCGCGCGTCTTGCAAATCAACCCATGGGACTACGCGTAGAATGCCTAGCAACGTTGAGAATAGCCAAAATAGACCAAGATGAGGAAATAAAAACGTAATTATTATCAAATTTTGGTTAATTTTTTCATATTTTCATTAAAATAATCTCTTTTCATAAATTGCCATTGACTATGTGCAGGGGTCGGTAATTAAAACGCACTTCTCCCTCTATGCGTAAAATGAGATGACTCTATTGCAACGTCATTTCTACAAGAACGCGCAAGTATTATCGCTCGTTAGTACCTGGATCTTGTTCCCCAGTATTTGGGTAATAGTCTGATGAATTTTCATTACGTTTCATGAAGAATCTTTGCCGTAGTCGTTGGAAACATCGTTAAGAGGCCGGTATTAGGTAAAGGCATCATACTAATTATGAAGTGGTTTATTGAACAAAATAATGAAAGCATCAATATTGACGGAATTGTGTTCTGAAAATACATGTATTACCATCTAATCCAGTTTTGAAACTTTGTCTTTGGAGAAACCAGATATTATAGGTTTCCCCTGTGAAATTCACTAAATTAGCTTTCAAATTCATTTTCAAACGTTCGTATTCACGCGATTTGCTCTTCCCCGTTAACTCCTTTGGCTCATATTAGTTTTTCAGGCGTTCAAATTCATTTTCCAGAAGCGAAAAACGTGCTTCGAACATCCAAATTATTTTTTCGCCGTTCAATATTGAATGAGGCCAAAGCGTCATTCATATTTATTTGCGACGACTTGGGTGCGGAATCTTGCTCAAGTTTTACTTACCTTTTCATTGATTGTCAGTGAAGTTAGCAGTAGGGTCCTTTCTTTCAAACATGTACAAGAAGTAGAGAAAATAGCGGGCTTTGCCTTCCTTATGCAGCTCACTTCTCCATTTCTTGTTTTGTCATTTGAGCATTCTAATGTTTTCATATGTAATTTGTTGTTGCATAATGATGAAGTCGTCATGGTCATCTAATGATATGGTTTAAAAACGAATTATTGGACTACCCTTAATTTATACTGTATCATTTCAAATATGTAGCCTTTCACATTATGGTCTGTCTTTTTTTATTTTGTCTAAATCTTATTTTTTTCAGTTGACCATTCGCTTTGTCATTTCTTATTTTTCATTTTGATAATCACAGGGCCTCCAAAATAGGAGGGGTGCTAACGGGGCTCAATCATAGCCAGAAATCATTCCGCGGCGCTTGCATTTGTTTATCCACTTTGTCATGCTCCATGATTTTATTTTTTTGTAGAGTAATATCATTTTCATCATTATCATTTATTCCTGATCGATGACACTGCAATAACACGACTTTACATATTGTTTCTAAATCTTATCTTGTAAAAAGCAATTTAAAACTTCGAAGGGAAGTAGTGCATTGTTAAATCCATTGCTTAAATCGAGAACCTGTGCTTGTCTGTTGATGAAATCGAATTCCCAAATGTTCGCAACCCGAAGCTCCCATGAATTGAATGCTCATTCTATTAAATGGCATGATGAAAGTATGCGATCGCTTGCCCTGAAAATCGAAAGACTGCATCAATTTGGTTGCTGTTTTGGTGAATTTGAACGGGAAAGCCTATAAAACAATACTCATTATTCCCTTATAATCACACACATATCCACCTCGCAGCATGCTTAAGGCGCCTACAAAGTACATACCCTGGCTTTAGCAAAACCCCCCTAGGCGTTGAAACCAGTTGAAGAATTACTTCCCGCGAGGTGTCCTTTTACTACACAGTCAGACCGCAGGTCGTATGCAAATGAGCAAAAAACGCGCATTTTATTTCCAGTGCCTGAAATGGACTTTCTCCCTGCACCCAGCCGGCTGTATCGCATGGTCATCTTTAAATATTAATGCCGTGCTCATTAGACTTTCTGCAAAAATAAATGAATAGTTTACCAACACAGGGATATTTTGTTTTAGTCAGAATTTTAAAAAGAAAATGTTTAAAATAACCGATGAAATAGTCATACAAAAGCCTTTTTTTCACAAGATTTCAAGTTGTTAAAGGACATATAAAAAGTATATGAGCCGCCATCAAGACACATATGTATGGAAGCGCTGGAATCTCATCTTTTTCAGCGTTACATTCAAATCATCCATAAATTTATGACAGTCAGGATCCAGCAATATTCAGCCGCAGATCATCCGTTGTAAAGACCATGGTCAAGACCATAGAATCTTAGCCCTGTGATTGGCAAGCGAGCCATCCGTAACCAAGTGCGCGTTGAATGAAACATTGCGCAACCTGTTGCTTCATCCTTGCGCAAACATGCGCATAGCTGTTGCCTGGCTGTGAGAAAACATCTTGCGTGGTGGTAACCAATCAGAATGCTGGAATTGACTTTTTTTAAGACAAAGTGTGTACATCGGTTACATATTGCTGGATCCTGACCCTGTCATGAAGTGCACATTAATGTTATTTCAATCTTTGGAAAGTACAGAAAATGCCCTTTACGCTCATGTCAAATTTGCCCTGGCTCACAATAAAACTATGGTAGATTTGGCCAGATTTATATTTCATTTAATTTCCATTTTTGGTCATAAAAGGAACACCATTTTATACCAATTTCGTCTTTTATTTTGAACACAATAAAAGCATGTCACAAATCTCTGATCCCTCTTCTTTTATTTGATGTATAACTCATGACAATTGGTGAATGATAAGTAGGCTATTCAATAGTTTGCAAATGAGATGTTCCTGGCTGTTCTTGCTCATTATGTATTCATAGTCAGGCAGAATTGGAAATAAAATAGCGCACTTTTAGGGGACCTGCGGATTGGCTGTACATCTTGTTTGAGAGTGGCAAATGCATAGTGTATCGCTGTCTATGAATTGTTCGCAAATTCAATATTCCATGCTATTCAGGAGGACACTTCGGTTTTTGTTGAATTCATCTTTATTTGCCATGTGGTAAAATACATCAAAATTCACATTCTTTATGCACAGAACAAAACAGGCATTATTTATTTATTTATTATGTAAAAAAGTGTGAAAGGCAACCGTTAGTTTTGTCGTTCTTTTGTGTGGTCGTTACATGATAGGAGAGTGGCTTGGGGCTCCGACATTATTTTGCTCCGAGATTTATTTCGTTTAAGATATATACGGTTAGGATTAGGGTTGCATTTATGTTTTAGTTGGGCTCGGGGTTAGGAATTGGGTTAGGTATAGTGGTCCAGCTAGATTTGACAATATGAATTCCGTTCGTGTAGGATATTGATCGCGGAATAGTTTTTGCCGGAGCGTGTCGTAGAACCCTCACTTATTTCAACATAACTTCAAAGTTCTTTGCACAGATAAATTTAGAAACATATTTTACATGAGGAACAGACTGTAAATAACTCCGGATTTAACAAAAACATTACACATGTAATACAGGTAACGGTATATACATTTGATGAGAGCTAGGAAATCGCACTATAACAAATTATGCTAGTCGAGGGTCGCTCTGCGCTTATGAATATCAACTTAACCTCAATATTTTTGTTTTTGCACCAAGAGCAATTATATATTATACATACAATTCATAATTCGAGACTAAATAGTTTATTGCATCTTCACCCAGAATATTGTTTTATGAACAATCTGTTAGGAATCATTTAATTCGTTATTTTGGCTAATATGTTTGAACTTTATTGAGTCTCGGCTTTCATTTATCTACATCAAGACAAGATAATAGTACGTAAAACCTTTCATCAAATCGATATTTCTCAAACAGATGTATTTTTCCAAAAATAAATAGAATAGATAAATATCGAGTTACTGACATTGATATTTTAAAACCCCCAAAAGAGAAGAATATGCTGGTGCATAGTAGACGATAAAACCAACTCGTGCCATTTTGTTTGCAAAGCTGCAAAATCCTATGAAACATTTCGGACTAAATTCACATTGAAAAAGAAAATGGAATTCACACGTACCTTGGTATCAAATCAACGTTAGATCTCCTGATAAAATTCGTAAGTCCTTTTGGTTAGCGATGCATCCATCAACTCACATTGATCAGCATAATGACAGTAAAAAACAACCGTTGATGGTATAAATACAAGCGCGGACAATCTTATTTGGTCCGTGCGCGAGTAATTGTGCGTGTGCTTGCGACAGCTGACACTGCATTTATGGAGCTTGATGTGGGAGCTGACGAATGCTGTGCATCATTATAAACGGCTCACACGTGAGATCCCGCCAGCATTTACGAGGCACGCGTGAACGACATCGGCTTGAGACCCCCCCCCCCCCCCCTCCCCTATCTTCTTCAACCCCCGTTGCAATGTCAAAGCACTTTTGCGATTCCCATATGCAGGTTTTTCCCATTTGCATCTTTTCATCGTTTCGAACAAACAAATCCCTATTTTCCGGTAAAAAAAACAACAACTACAACATCCATGACATCGAAAACCGTAAAATTTAATATACTTATTCCTTGACAAACGAAACAAAATCACATTAATTTTGATGCCCTGGGGAAGGTACCTCTCACTTACATCATTAAAGTGCAGAGTCTTGAAAAGTGAATCCCTTTCGGGGTGAGAAGATTTTGTTGCAGCTTTGCATGATAATTTGTTTTTAAACATAGAATGTGAGTACATGTAATATATAAGCTGTGATTGAAATTTACGTTTTGGCAAGATTAATCTAAGGAAACAGGATCTGTGAAATCTATAAATATGCGAGAGAATATGGCGACCGAGGGAGAAGATATTACTTTTGGAGTATGAAAAAAAGGCATTGGAGCGCTAGAATAGCTTTGAATGATAACATTTATATGTATATCTTGTGTATTGCATTCAACGGTCAAGATTTGTTAAGGCAACCTCTCAGATAGCAAATTGTGTTCAAGCAGTCAATTAATGGTCTCTACGAAACTCTCTCAAGTTCAATTGCAGTAAGACGGATTTCCTTCATGTTCCATCCTGATTTTGGACAGAAAGCAAATTGAAGCTACTAAAATATGTAAAAACTTCGGTAACCTTTGACAATAAGCTTACTTTCGAAAATTTCGCCACACAATAATGTCGCGCAGCTTCATTTGCACTACACAAAATTGGTGAAATCTACAGATTATAGAACGTTTGCATGTTTGGTTCATGCTTTGTTATGTGTTAGTTTGATTTCTGCCATAGTCTCGTTTACGACTTAGCCAAATTCAAAGACTACAAATCTTCCAAAAACGAAGAAAAATAATTAAATATCCCCTGTCTTACGTAAATTATATTGGTTACCAGTCCAGTCTCGCATCCAGTTCAAGATACTGTTATTAGGTCATTAATGTTTTCATGGACTATAGCTACCTCTTGTATAATGCATACAGACCAACAATAAATTTTCGATCATGTAAATAGAAATTGTTTATTGTTCCTCCTATTCTTACAAAAATATATGGTGAACGTTCATTTGACCATACTGCCCAATTTTATGGAATAGCCCCCCGACTCTCTTAGAACATTAATAAAATTCGTTTTTAATAATAAGATTCGTTTAAGCCTATTTAAAACATGCTTATTCCAAATGTTAAACTGTTAACAGGAACCCAGTGACATGTTTACTCTTTACATGCCTTTTTCAGCTTCTCTTATTAAGAGACTTATGTAATGTGTTATGTGCTACATAAGAATGGTTTATTATTATTATTATAATTATCATTCATTATTTTTTGTGAGCAGGGGCCATGATAAAGGGCTAGAAAATTATCTTCTCAAAATAATAGATGCATCCCATATGTTCCCTACCATCTCGGGAGGCATTTTTTCCCCCCGAAAGATCGATAATTACGAATATTTTTTCCATTATTTTGAAGGTTCGTTTATCCAAAGTTCATAATACGAAGAGTGAAATGGCTTCATAACCCCCGCCCCCCCCCCCCGAATTAATAAAATGAAATAAGGTTCGTTATTCCGAATGTTCGTAGTTCGGAAATCGATACAGGGTTCTGTACACTGTAAAAAATTGCCTTTTCCTGACAGTCAGGATTCTTGGAATACGTACCGTTTTCCCATTTTTTCCATTTTTTTTTTTACCGGAAATCAGCATATATTTACACTAAAATTACATAAAATTTATGTCGGGCGATTGTAAATATATGCTGATTTCTGGTAAACCAACAAACTTGCTGATGTTTTATAGGAAAAAGACTGTATAATTGAAATAACGGCAATAACTTGTAATTTCAAGGGCAAAAAACCCTGTAGTTTTACAGTTATATTTTACAGTGTATCAATTTTTGTAATGTAATTCCTGCAACAAACAATAAATCAACTATAACCCAATCGGGCCCTGTCACATGGGAGTCTGTATATACCACGACCTCGATTCATTCAATGTATTTCGTCTTCTTCATTTTCCCCTCTTCTTCCCGTTCTTCTCTTGCCTCGTAATACTATAAGCCCCTATTTTATCTCAGGAACCACAAAAAATTGCTTGTTTATTTGGAAGGTTTGGAATAGAATATCAGAGCCCTTATACAATCTCTTCACGTCTTAAAATGAACTTGCTCTTATAAATATCAACGATCTCCGCGAGTCATTCTGAATACCTATTATAGCATTTCTATTTTTTTTGTACCCAGACCTAGTACTGCACACATCCTCTGTACAATTTGACCAAAATAGACACGCTCTCGTAAGTCTTATTGTGTAAGGTTTCCACCTCTGCGGTAACAAAGTGATATTCGGAGCTCTAAGGTAGCGTCCGAATATCTAGGTCATCGATTTATCTACTTGTGCAGGTTTTTGCAATTACAAATTCCTTCAAAATGACCTCATAAATTAATTTTGGGAAGTGCTTCCATAGCTAATATTGTTCAGTATGTATTATTCAACAAATGTGCCTGTTTTGTTGCTTTTAGACAAGTGCACAGTGTTGTCAAATTGTTCAAATTTTGGAGCTATGCCGCCCTACTCATACCTTACATATTTGACAAATGAAGTTATGTCGTCAAATATAGCGTAAAATCATATTTATGTTATTTCTGCGATGGAGCGTAACTTCGCGTATGATTTTACATGGTTAATCGCATCGGAGAGCAGGAAGAGCGTTAATGTTAACTTTAGTTTACTCTAGTATAATCATACATTAATTCGATTTGAAAGTGTATTTACTTTTATTTAAGGTAGTGTATCTTGGGGTAAGAAATCACGGCTATTGCAATTATTTAAATACGTTTTCCGTAGCGAACCAGAAGGGCGATCTCTCTATGTAAAACTATACGGCTTTTTAAAGAGAATTTTTCTCACTTGGTTATAAACGCATTATGTCATATATGTTTACTCCTTGTAATTACACGTTTTCGTGTAAACACATAATGTCTTTGTTTTTGTGTTGTATTTCATGGAAATGGAAATAAAGGAACTAACGAAATTAGAGTTAACGGAATTCTGGCTCCCAGAAGAGGGTTAAAAATTGGTGTGTCAGACGTAGAACAAGGGGAAAATTGCGTGTTCATAACCTTATACCTACCATGGGATTCTCTCATAATATATTTTGCATTCGATATTATGCTCCGTGGACAATTTTTTTCCTGTCAAATTTCTAACATTAGAGTCGAATTCCAACCTTTTACCTAACATATACAGTATCTGAGATCAACTGTACACAAGACGTGGGCTCTGTAATCATTTTGCAATCAATTTATGTCCGATTGGGCTGGTCGCATTTGTCCGATAAGGATAACGTTAACGAGATGTTTCATTAAAGGTACACCCTAGAACTGCCCTACTATTAACAGACACGAACATACACTATTATGTACAGTTGAAAATCTCGTTATCGTTATCGGACAAAATATGTGGCGGGTCGAATACTGCAACTGTCGTTGACGCAGGCCTACGTCAGGCAAATGACGCATTGTGTTCAACGGGCATAACCCTAATCCAGAAAAATAATAGAAAACCAAATCAAACAAAACAAGACAAAATAGACAATAAAGCAAACAGAATAAATGAATGGCTGGTGAGTCCAAGACCAGGGTAGAAAAAGGCCTGCTTACAACACAGGCCACCTGGACCATGTACTTCAATATCAGTGTGTTTATGATTCCGCAACGTGAAACATAATTATGCTATGTACGGTACTACGCTTATCTTCTCAGATGTGGCCGCGGCGGTGTTTTTGAGGTGGTTTAGCGTGTCTCGAGGCTATGGGTTCATTAGTAGGCGTATTATCAATCATAACCGCATTACAACTTGAATTGGTCTTCCATATCACTCAGGGCTGACAGGATACATGATCGAAGAGGAGTACAAAGTGGGATCCGAAAAAGAAAAAGTGGAGGGCGACGCTAGGGTGTATAAAAGAGATACAGTTTCTATTAATATTGCACATATGCTAATTACGCTAATTACGTCAATTGCATTACTGAAAAATAAAAAAACTGGTGTCATAAATGAATTTCTCGTCATAAAAAACCCTAGAATAATTGTATTATTTATGTTTTCGGCTTTCTGGATAAACAATGACAAAGAAATCCATATATTGCACATATGCTAATCAGCTCATTATTAGCTCATTCAAGTAATGGTTTATTTCATATAAAATTCAATACATGATTGGCAGCCCAAGGGCTGAAATTAGCATGTTTACATTACGAAAATACATGAAAAATGATCACAGATAAAAAGTAACATATGAAATAAGAATGACAATATACATATCAAAATATGGTAAGTAATGATGAATCGCATTTTTTTTGCGTTTGTAACTATAATAATAGATTGATATAGATAGCACATGTACTATTACTATTGTACATAAAGTAATACATAGTATTAAGCGCAGTAGCCGCCAAGATAGGCACTACATGCACTAAGGCATTCAATGAATTTCTTCCTACCGATACCCATTTACCTCTCCTTGGTCAAGTCAAGGAGTTATCACAGAACATGTAGATCAATGTCTTGCCCGTGGCAGGATGTACAATGTGATCCACATTCTCGTGGCTAATCAACCAGTCTCTATCACAAAACCTCCAACTGGATAAATTTTGCTAAAACTCGCAAAGAAAACCATTTTTGATTCAGACGTCTTCCAGACTGTCTCCTTCATTGAAACCATGCACCGTAGTGCCATACAGCGGTGAAGCTTTAGGGGCATGGGGGCACGTGCACCTCAATCAAAAGGCGAAAACAAATTAAGAATTAGAGAAAAGGGAGAAATAAGAAAGAGGAGGATCGAAGGGAACTAAAAAAGCTGATGCGACCCGTTTCCACGCGCTCCCCCTATTCAATGACTTTTCAAATTCGCCTTTCATTCACCCAGTAGGACTGGTACCCCCGCCCCCCATGATGCCGTTTGCTCCTTGATGCCTGAAGCGAACCTACGTCATTGGTACCATTTTAACTTTTGTTTACTCATTCACTCTTCACACAAAACAGTGAAGTATTTATAGATATCTTTCTTTCCTGTTGTTACAGTAACATATGAGGGGTATATGGAAACTGGGTCAACACAGTAGATGCTAGACGCCGCGAAATTATTAATGTAACTGGCACACCTTGGCGATTTAGCCAGCGTATGCCGACGTATGAAAAATTAGACAAATACGCTGGCGTCCGTCGAATAAGTTAAGAGAGCACGCTGATTCACGCTGGTATACGTCGTAGTACGGCGAGGTCGTCGAAAACAATTTTTTTCGAAGTATGCCAGCGTATGGCTCATACGTCCCGCATACACGGGCCATAAGTTGTCGGTAAGTTATGCGATTGTTGACACACGTTACTTTACTTGTAAGTTGCTCGTAAGTCGTAATACGTCGAGATAATGTCTAGCGTACCCAAAACTTTTTTTCTAACTAACGTGCTTGAACATATATCTCCAACGCATATTGGCGCATATTTACTGAACTTGTTTCTAACTTACAGCTACCTTATAATGGCAGCGCTCTTCGAAGTTTTGTTCGGCATGATGGTGATGTATGTTGATACTGTGATGTTGATACTGCGATGTCTAGTGCGGTTATGATTTGAATAGCTGTTGTTGTTAATTGGTGTTAACCTGATGACTACGGGGTTCTCTAATTCCCTAGACCATCCGGTTCCGTAGGCAATGAGTTAAATGGAAATCAGTCAATTTTGACTATTATCACCAACAATTTTTTTTCGTTATTTTTTTTCTCACAGACATACTTTAATCATATAAAATAATAAAATTTAATTCTCTCTAATCGTCGAGCGGCAGCCTTTTTTTATAGGCTAAGACACGTGATCATCGGTGATACGCTGCCGCGCGCTATGCATAGCTTTGGGCGTAAGTTGTGAACGCCGGTGTAGCGGCGGATACGGGGATCGGCAGATAACACCATCTACCGGCGGATCGTGTTCCAACCCCGGCAGATACCGTACCTATTTCTCTTCGGCAGATATCGTTCTTGCTATCGTTTCTCTGTACGTACGTAGTACGTACGTGCACACTTGCCGCGAATTATGAAGTGTGGTGCTACTAACTATGAACAAGGACTCTGTTACTAAGTTCGAAAAAGAGGTAGCTTTAATTAAGAGCTACCTCCGAAAAAAAAAAAATTATTTATTTATTTATTTATTTATTTATTTATTTCGGTATGAAAAACATTGCGCATGGCAGCTTTAGCTAATTCCTAATTATTTATTATTTTCATTAAAGTTGCTGATATTTGACAGATTTACATACCTCAGGAATGGGGGGGGGGGGGGGGGCTTAGGGACGCAATTCCAAATTAGGTATCCCTTTCCTTCGAAATTACCATTTTTATACCCCCGCCAAACGAAGTTTGAAGGGGGTATATAGGAATCAGTCAACGGTTGGGCGGTCGGTCGGTCTGTTGCAAATATTGCGGATCGAACTACTTTCTCAGTTTTCAACCAAAGCTCATGAAATTTGGTACACACATTGGTCTTGGTGGGAAGATGTGCAAGACATATTTTTCGGATGAGTCGGAATCTGCGTTGCCATGGTAACGGCATATTTATGGCAGAAAATCAAGGAAACACCTTGCGGATCGAACTACTTCCTCAGTTTTTGACCGAAAGTCATGAAATTCGGTACACACATTGGTCTTACTGGGAAGATGTGTACAACATATTTTTTTGATGTGTCGGAAGCTGCGTTGCCATGGAAACGGCATGTCTATGGCAGTAAATCAGGGAAAAATCTTGCAGATCGAACTACTTCCTCAGTTTTCGACCAAAAGTCAAGAAAGGCTGTTGTCACGGGGCGGGGGTATTAATCATCATCTTCAGTGATATTTCTAGTTATTTATTTATTTTTATATCCTTATATAAGGCAAAATCAGGTTAGCTTTATCAACCTTTTTATAACTCTAATTTTGATGTTATTGGGACGAATCCCACCAAGTTTGCTCACAGCCCAGTTGCATTTCATGGAGAAAAAAAATATTGCCCCAGGGGCACTTTGAGGAGCTTCCTCTACCTGCTACTTAATTCATTTTAACAATCTGAAATTTGACATTATTTATGATCCGTATGATACATACGCACTTTCCGCTCGAATTGCCTGTTGAGTGAGATGATAATGTCATGATGTACTCAGGTGTATTACATGGGGTTTAAAATATCCCGTTTGCAAATCAATATAGACCTACAAAAAAAATATTCTGCTCGCGCTTCACGCTCGCATTAATCGTTACATACGCATCTTCTTCATGATTACAAAAACTGCTTAGAATATTCAATTTTCGGGTCTAAATACATGAAATAATTATCAACACATTTCAGCTTGCGCTTCGCGCTCGCACTATTTACTTAGGCCTTATGATAATTATTTTCTTGTTTGTAAGAATAAAGCTAGGAGGTACTTAAAACTTCAGTGTTTAGGACCCCCCCCCCTAAAAAACAACAACAACAAAAATTAGCTTTTAATAATGGCCGATTGTGGAAAGGTAGATGAAAATATTTGTTCGGCCCCCCGCCCCATTGGCGAAAGCTGGATCCACCCTTGGTTAAAAATGACCATAATGGGTCCGTCCGTATATATATCCCCCGGGATTTACAACTGGGCGTTGTGGCGTGCGGCTGTAAACCAAGCTGTCGGGGCAGTTACAAATTGATTTGATTTGATTTGATTTGATTTTATTCGTCAGGTATATTGCAATACAAACATATCGAGGTACCATGACAGGATAGCCCATGAAAGCCGAAATGGCTTACTTCCAATGGGGTCCTTACCTAAATAACTGATTAAAAAATACACTAAGCAAACACATTAGTACGGCTACAAGACTATCGTACAAGTACGACAAGTAATAAGAATGTACTAAAGTAGCAAAATAAAACATAACATTTTTATAAAGTAGGCGAAGATTACATAAATGTGAAAACAAGACTTACTCAACGGAAAAAACTATATACAGAAAATCATAATGAAACTATCGATAATAAACGGTGGCTACATAAGTCATATAATATAGGAAAAAACCATCTGAGCTACAAAAAGGAGAGGAGAAATATAGTAATGGAGTAGACACATATTTCAGATGATGCTTCAAGACCCTTTTAAAATGTAAAAAATTCTTAACTGACTTAAATGATTTGGGAGGGAATTCCAGGAAAGAATACCGTTAAAATAAAAGGAATTTCCAATTTTACCTTTCCGCTTGTGCACTACGAAATTAAATTGACTATTTCTAGTGTCATGCCCATGAACACTTGAAGAGCGAGTAAAATTATTTGAAATATAGTGATCTGCATTAGAGTAAAAAATCTTATGTACATGGAGAATTAAAAGTTGTTGTGATCTAAGGTTTACATGAAGAAGACCAGCTGTTTCAAGTTCACTCTTCCCAATGTGTGTTCTTGGTGGTAAGTGATTGATAAATCTTACAATCTTATTTTGAATTATTTTTAACTTGTTTTGATCCACCTTGCCTAGACTGCAGTACCATGCCGCATTAGCATAATCAAATAAACAATGTATTAAGGAAAAACTTTAAATGCGTCTTGATTGTAAAGGGGTACTCCGGCCTAAAAATAATATTAATTGAATGAATAGAGTAAAATTAAACAAGCAAAACACTGAAAATTTCATTGAAATCCGATAAAAAATAACAAATTTATTGAATTTTTAAGTTTTGCATTATTTTGGGAAACAGTTCTATGCATGTCATCATGAATATTTAAATGTGTGATCTGATGATGTCACGTCCCCACTTTCCTTTTTTAACTATATTACATGAAATCTTCATTATTTCATTTTTTCATACATGTCTATAAAAAATATCTCCCTTGTAACAAAATAAGTTACAGCAATGATAAACTTACACATTAATTAAAGAGTCAGTCCTTTTAGTTATAGGCTTGGAGCAGAAAATTTGAATAATTGCAATTTCATATAATAAAATACAAAATAAAAAGTGGGGATATGACATCATCAGCTCACTCACTGCATATTCATGACGACGTGCATATCACTGTTTTACCGAAATAATGCAAAACTTAAAAATTCCATAACTTCATTATTTTTCATCCGATTTCGATGAAATTTTCAGTGATTTGTTTGTTTAATTTTACTCTATTTATTCAATTCATAATAATTTCAGGCCGGAGTACTCCTTTAAGTTCATGCAATTTTGATAACGATACAAGAATTTTAGACGAGCATTAGCTTTTTTGACAATACTGTCAACCAAACTTGAGCAAGAAAGATCACTATATAGCTATATTTAGTCCTAAATACTTCACAATTGACTTGGGGTGCGCGTTCAAGCCCCGGTCACATCTTTCGGATGGTGACGTTAAAGGTCGGTCCACACAGACGTAAATAATCATATCTGATTGATACACGTCTTAAAACCTAACTATTCATTCATTCATTTTCGCCAGTGCCACCAATTAGACACGAGAGTGTCTCGTATAAATCTGCCAACATACAATACACCTTATCTGCAGCGCCGTGGAACCAAATCCGGCGGGGAACCAAATCTGCAAACGTCAAACCCGGCAGATATTGTTCCGAGGTAGAACGATATCTGCCGTTAGGAACGAGACCCGCCGGCGGATACGGTATCCGCCGGAAAAACCGTATGTGCCGCTACACCGGCAACACACTATAAGCATTGAATTCGTTGGTATAGGTTATCTATAAATTATCGAAACGTTCTATTTAAGTTACTAATACGTTATGTATACGCCCAAATCGTTTTTTTTTGGTTATTTTTGGCATACGCTGGCTAAATCGCCAAGGTGTGACAGCTACATTAGGCTAGGGCACGGGGATTGCTGAACAAAGTATATAAATATATCTGTCCCCCTCCCTCCTCCCAAGAAATTTGAAATGACCAATAGTCGAGCAACCGCCACCGCATATGATGATGATGATGATTCACAGCATTTGTATGGCGCCGTATTTTTGTTAACAACATTCAAATGCGCAGGCTCCTCAAAAAACGCACCGGCAGCAAAGTATTTTCTATGTATTTTCATATACTAATACCGTTTTGTATTATCGTGATGACAAAATTACATTTTCACTATGATGAAGTGTCAAAACTTCTGCTCGCTCGCAAATAATTAGAAACTGGAAAGTGGATATAGGCTACAGGTAAGAGAAGTAAGCCCCCCCCCTCAATAAAACTGAGTCACGTACGCCCATTTTCTTGAACAAAAAGAACAAAAACATGCACTGACAAATTAACTCCTTCCGAAATAATGGCTTGATCGTACCAGGGAAATGTTACATTTCTCTGATCGTTCAAAAATTACTTGATTAAAATAATGAAATCATTACGGGGCAGGCGGGGCAGCTAGGTTGAAAATAAAAGGCTGGAAGGGAGCCCTTTTCTTTCTTCCTATTTGTATTTCTCTGTTTATTTCTCTTCTTTTATCCCTTTTAAAATTTTTGGCGCGGAACTGCAGCTCCTAAGCCCCCACCAGTACGCCAATGGAATGTAAAAGCTACTGCATTAAGTTATAGGCTTTATCTCGAATTAGGCTTACAATCACCTCAGCAATCCCCAGTTATCTGTTAAAATTCATGAGCAATCATTTTTAAATGCAGATTGCACCACTTTCAAGAAATCTGTAGAGATTTGCGGGTTTCTTTTCCTTCAATATGTTCAAAGAAGACAATCATAAAACACTTATCACTATTATTAAATTTCTCAGAAAACATACTTTATCTACATGCCTTCCCCACCACTGTCCCACTGTCTTCTTTTGTCTACCCTTTCTAACATTCTCTTGTTCCTTCTTTTCTAATAGTTTTTTAAAATCTCTTCGTCTCTTGTCAATAGTCATCAAACACTTCAATCTATTTAATGGACAATATTGCCCAAGGGAAACTTTCAAAGGGTTTCCAGCTAAAATGTTTCTTTTACCAACATTAATTTATCTGTTTTGTGAAGCTTTTTTTCGATTACAAGGAAAAAGGTAGAGGACATACACGCCTTGAAAGAGTATAAGTCTAATCTTTTGAGAATCCCATTCAGCATTAATTTTCATTATGATTATTGGAACGCTATGTTATCCTATTATACCATCGATATTTAAATCGATATTATTGAACATTATGTGAATAATCAATTTACAATACAATATTCTTGCCTAACGTAGGGACAAAATTTTTTTTTTCGCCAAACCTTCAAAAATCGCTTAGTAAGGGGTTATGGGGTCCAGTTTCCCTCCATGATTCCCTCTAAAAAGGGGGGGGGGGGGCACAATCGAGAAAATGGCGGATCGTCTATGGTAAAAAATCATACTTCTCTTCCAAAAGGGGGGGGGGGGGCACGGGCCGGCTGTGCCCCCCCCTGGATCCGCCAATGAAGTTATAATCATTTAATTTCAAATAACTGCATCTATGATATCTCATCTTTTCATAGTAGTGAATTCCGAGTCACGCTTAAAGATCTATATTTTTATCTATTTGACATGTCTCAAACGTACAGTCAAACCTGTCTATCAAGGCCACCCAAGGGAAACAGAAAAAGTGGCCACTGTAGACAGGTGGCCTTTATAGACAGGTTCTAAGACCCATATTTCTTGCTACATAAGGGCAATATAAGTGACCACTATAGACAGGTGATCACTATAGACAGGTGGCCACTAAGACAGATTTGACTGTATATTGTACCTTTATACGTTAACTGTACTTTTCCTCTTTTTGTTATATACCGTATGCTATCTATGCTGAGAAACTCATATTTCTGTTTGTAAACCTCGGTCCTGGGTTATATGTTTATTCTTTATTTGATTCTTAAATGTTTTTATAATAAAGATGAAATAATAATACAAAAAATTGCTTATTTAGAAAGGTTTTTTTCTAAGTTTCTTTCTAAAGGTTATATGAAAACAAATAAACAAACAACCAATTATCTCATGTGACTTCCTAATCAACATCCCTCTTGTCCTCCAATGACAAGAATGAATCATCTCATAATGTTGACACTCTCCACCCACGTGTTAAATCGGTACCTGGTAGGAAGGAATAGACCTGTTTACTAAGTGATTCAAATTTTATGCATACTTTTGAAACAAAGGTTGTTCTTGACAACCTGAAAGCTTGCCAGAGGCTTGCCAGACATAGCAACAAGTAATGTATGCAAACTAGATTCCAAGTATTGTAGTTCATTCATTAATAACAGGTTAATGGAATACCTCGTTACTAGGTCCCCAGAAAAGAAACATCCATAAATTTGAATCACTTAGTAAACAGGTCTATTCCTTGAATGCTATGAGCACCAAAATCGGTAGCCTAGCTTAACCTCGGGTACTATTGGAGCGTCTGACCACCTTGCGTGGTGGATCTGAGCGCTATAGAGAGAAACATCCAATAATTATGATTATTATTATTTAGTGTATCACCTGAGCTTGCAAAAAGTACATCCACGAATAAGAATGTAAGTATCATGGATAGCATAAATATTCAACATAAGCTTATAAGCTTATAAGATTAACATTTCAGAAATCACAGAATAAGGAATGTTATAAGTAGCCATCAAATAGAACATCCGAGGTGGCCTCGGTTGTAGAGATGGCGACGTTTTATTCCTTGAAGAGCATCAAAATAATATTACATGCGGGGCGGCTTTGATGACGGGAACAAATCCGCCAAGGGAATTTAACCCCGGACCCTTTCCATAGTACATATCAGCTGTTGTATATCTTTGCATCATCCTCCGCTTGTTTATACTGCCAGAAAAGTGGTACACTTTGTTGGGCTTATGAGTATGACGATTAAACAGGAGGGCTGTATTTCTTTTTCATATATACCTCAGATTTCAGGTGATCGTGGTGATAGCACATGTATTTTTTGCCAAATTAAATTCGTTATAGCCTGTATCATTACAGGAATTAATTCCTACCGGATAATAATTTCTTCACCTGAGTCGTGAGTGGCAAATGTTGATTAATGCCCTACTAAAGAATTTTAACGTCCAGGCAGAGATTCCACCCGGTCCTTAGTCTTGTGACTTATCCGCTTGACGATACCTTTCTTAGATCATGCTACTCTGTTATTGTCTGGTACAACAAAATGAATGAAATATACACTAACGTGAACTTTGAAAACGAGTACAAAGATTGAGATATTTTCATCTTCATTAGAGGCTTTTTTGTATGTGTTCACTTAATATATGTACGAAACAGCGTTCGAACCTTCAAAAATATAGAATCTTTTTTACTCTTGGGGAATATGAAATTAATCACGATGTATTTGGAAGGGAAAATATAGTAACGAGGTTTTTAAAGATATACTGCACAATACCTTCTTAACGTCAACAGCTTTGTTAAGATTATTTTAAAAGATCATTATGTGCACGTTTTTCCAAATCACGTTGACTGCTCTCAACATAATCATTTTATAACGTATACACGTGGGGGGGGGGGGGGGGGAGTGTCAATGATATATATAATTTACAAAGGTTGTTTGTTGTAACGAGCGCTCATGCCGGTCACGCAGTGACACTCGGGGTGCTCCAACATCATTATGCTAATTTCAGGCCAGGCGTCATTTTGATCGCGCTTTTACCTACGCTAATTAAACCTACGGACGCAACTCGGTTCATGCGCCAGTAATTCAAAACAACGTTTGCACTGTCTATTTTGCACCCATTTTATGTCCGATGTCATTCTCAAATGGAGGGCCAAAGACCACTGTAGTCGTTGGCGCAGCCCTACGTCAGCAAAATTGTTTCGCGTGCAACGGGCCTTACCCGCTAATTGTAGATACCAATGGCGGGTCAGTAGTAATCATGCCCAAGCATGCAGGTGTATTGATGATGTAAATTTATATCTTACTGTGATCAAAGTAAAGAAATCTGTTACGAAAGATATCGTTTTCATAATTGTTAGAGAGAGAGAGCTAGCAATATGCAAATACAAGATTAATTTGTCTGAAACGCGTATAACTTTATAAGCCAGACGACACTTCCCAGGTAGCAAGCCCATATGGTGCTCATGTGGGCCCCATATGGGTTTGCATATGGGGCCCACATGGGCATGCCCATATGGGCCCCAAAAGAATTTGCACCCAAGGCCCATGTGGGTCCCAGATGGTCAATATGGGTTCGGCCTGGGGCCCATCTGGGTATAAATGTGGGAAATAAGTGGGTGAAACATGGGCTATCCCATATGGGTCGCATACGGGAATGCCCATATGGGCCCCACAAGATTTTACACCCAAGGCCCATGTGGGTCCCATATGGGCCATCCCAGATGGCCAATATGGGTTCGGCCTGGGGCCCATCTGGGTATAAATGTGGGAAATAAGTGGGTAAAACATGGGCTATCCCATATGGGTCGCATACGGGAATGCCCATATGGGCCCCACAAGATTTTACACCCAAGGCCCATGTGGGTCACATATGGGCCATCCCAGATGGCCAACATGGGTTCGGCCTGGGGCCCATCTGGGTATAAATGTGGGAAATACGTGGGTAAAATATGGGCTATCCCATATGGGTATTATCTGTCGGTTACCATATGGGTCCCACATGGGAATGCCCATAAGGGCCCCATAAGATTTTGCACCCAAGGCCCATAGGGGTCCCAGATGGGACATCCCAGATGGCCAATATGGGCTCAGCCTGGGGCAAATCTGGGTAATATGTGGGAACAGTATGATTGATCCCATATATTGCGTTCCGCCATGGGGCCCCTCATGGGCCCGACATAATTTACCAACTGAGATTTACAATATGCCTTTATTGATCTATTCAATCGATACAAGGGGACAACTCCTAAATCGTTTTTAAGGAAAGACTTTCATTTGCTCTTAAGCACCACTCACAATCTTTAGGTCTGCATAGATAATTACCGTTTGATAAGTTAGGGCCAGTATAATGACAACAAAATAGGAATTCAGTTCGCAAATGTGCACAATGTAGATCTTTAATAGTATACTGATCAGTTTTTGTCAGAAGTATGTACCCCTCAAGAATATGGGTTTACCCAGCTTATGATTTACACATCTTAGCCACGTGGGTTCGCCCAGATCATTCCAATAATGATACCCACATTGGGGTTTACATATTTTAACATATGGGTTTGCCCAGGTCATTTCAAAATGACGCCCATTTGGACTTTGGAATATCATACTCATATGAACTTGCCCAGCTTACTCCCATATGAAACCCATATGGGCATTGACTTTTGTTTCCCAGACGGGTTTGCCCAGCTTATTCCCATATGATACTCATATAGGTATTGACATATGTTTCCTCAGATGGGGTTGCCCAGCTTATTCCCCATGTGATATCCATATGGGCATTCATATGTCTTTCCCATATGGGTTTGCCCTGCTTATTCACACATGATACCCATATGGGCATTTACATATGTTTCCCAGATGGATTTGCCCAGCATATTCCCATATGATACCCATGTGGGCATTTGCATGTCTTTCCCATATTGGTTTGCCCAGTTTATTCCCATGTAATACCCATATGGTCATTTACATGTCATTCCCATATCGGTTTGCCCAGTTTATTCCCATGTTATACCCATATGGGCATTTACATGTTATTCCCATATCGGTTTGCCCAGCTTATTCCCATATGATACCCATATGGGCATTTACATATATTTCCCAGATGGGTTTGCCCAGCATATTCCCATATAATACCGATATGGGCATTTGCAGTTGTTTCCCTAGATATGGTTGCCCAGCTTATTCCCATGTGATATCCATTTGGGCATTCATATGTCTTTCCCATATGGGTTTGCCCAGTTTATTCCCATGTTATACCCATATGGGCATTTACATGTTATTCCCATATCGGTTTGCCCAGCTTATTCCCATATGATACCCATATGGGCATTTACATATGTTTCCCAGATGGGTTTGCCCAGCATATTCCCATATAATACCGATATGGGCATTTGCAGTTGTTTCCCTAGATATGGTTGCCCAGCTTATTCCCATGTGATATCCATTTGGGCATTCATATGTCTTTCCCATATGGGTTTGGCCAGCTTACTCCCATTTATTACCCATATGGGTATTGACATATATATCCCAGACGGGTTTGCCCAGCTTACTCCCATAAAGTACCCATATGGCCATTTACATGTCTTTCCCATTTGGGTTTGCCCAGCTTATTCCCATGTAATACCCCTGTGGACATTTGCATGTCTTTCCCATATTTGGTTTGCCCAGTTTATTCCCTTGTTATACCCATATGGGCATTTACATGTCATTCCCATATCGGTTTGCCCATTTTGTTCCCATATGATACCCATTTGGGCAAATATACATGTGTCCCAGATTGGTTTGCCCAGCTTATTCCCATATGATAACCATTTGGGCAAATATATATGTTTCCCAGATGAGTTTGCCCAGCTTACTCCCATGTGATACCCATATGGGCATTTACATGTCTTTCCCATTTGGGTTTGCCCAGCAAATTCCCATATGATACCCATGTGGACATTTGCATATCTTTCCCATATTGTTCTGCCTAGTTTATTCCCATGTAATACCCATATGGGCATTTACATGTCATTCCCTTATCGGTTTGCCCACTTTATTCCCATGTAATACCCATATTGGCATTTACATGACATTCCCATATCGGTATGCCCATTTTGTTCCCATATAATACCCATTTGGGCAAATATACATGTTTCCCAGATGGATTTTCCCAGCTTATTCCCATATGATAACCATTTGGGCAAATATATATGTTTCCCAGATGAGTTTGCCCAGCTTACTCCCATGTGATACTCATATGGGCATTTACATGTCTTTCCCATTTGGGTTTGCCCAGCAAATTCCCATATGATACCCATGTGGACATTTGCATGTCTTTCCCATATTGTTTTGCCTAGTTTATTCCCATGTAATACCCATATGGGCATTTACATGTCATTCCCATATCGGTTTGCCCATTTTATTCCCATATGATACCCATTTGGGCAAATATTATATGTTTCCCAGATGGGTTTGCCCAGCTTACTCCCATGTGATACCCATTTGGGCAAATATATATGTTTCCCAGATGGGTTTGCCCAGCTTACTCCCATGTGATACCAATTTGGGCATTTACATGTCTTTCCCATATGGTTTTGCCCAGCTTATTCCCATATGATACCCATATGGGCATTTGAATTTGTTTCACAGATGGTTTTGCCCAGCTTATTCCCATATGATACCCATATGGGCATTTACAGATGTTTCCCAGATGGGTTTGCCCAGCTTATTCCCATATGATACCCATATGGGCATTTGCAGTTGTTTCCCTAGATATGGTTGCCCAGCTTATTCCCATGTGTTATCCATTTGGGCATTCATATGTCTTTCCCATATGGGTTTGGCCAGCTTACTCCCATTTATTACCCATATGGGTATTGACATATATATCCCAGACGGGTTTGCCCAGCTTACTCCCATAAAGTACCCATATGGCCATTTACATTCCCATATGGGTTTTCCCAGTCTTTTCGCATATGGTTCCCATATGGGCTGGCCCAACTAGATCTCAATATGGGTTAACCCATATGGGTCCCACAAGGGATACATATGGGATTTATATGGGTTCCCTTTTGCCCAGATGGCCCGGATGGCTCGGATGATGCCCATACGGGTCCCACATGGGCCTGTTACCTGGGTTGGGATCATGTCAACGCTAATTGCTTTCAACAAGATGGGCTCTTTTCCTGGCCCGGAGCCTTTTCTGAAGAGGTTGCCTTATTGTGTAGCTCACGTCATCTTGAGTAGTGGTAATGGAAGTATATTTTGAGAGAAACTAGCTGAAATCAATGCTGGACTCTTTATCGTCAAGATGGGCTTTCGGAAAAACAAACTTGTGCTTGACACGGGGTCGGGACACCTGACCTGACATCCTTTCTTTCCTTCGACAGATATCCTTTTCTGTGTAATCATTATTATTCCGTGTAAGTTTGGTCTGACTGAGTAAAATTGTATCTTTCGTCATTACACCAAATACACGAAGGCTATGCCCTAACTTTAAAAGAAAAGTTTGCCTTGACATTGCTTTGATTTCAATAAAAGCAGATAAATGAGAGAAACGGGTCAGTTAAAGATTAAATATAACTGATAGCGATTAAGGAAGTACGTCTTGTTGGGGCAATTTCATTTCGATTAACGCTCGGTTGCTGCGAATTCTCCATAGGGTAAAATGCATTTTGAAAGGTGAAGTGCAAAAATCTATCGCTCTCTCGCTTTGTTCTCTTGCTTTTAGTTATTTATGAAACTCTGGCTAGCAATAGCTGGTTAAGTGCAACAAACTTATTTTCACGTAATGCCATAAGTTCTTTATTTCACTGGTCTGTATTTTTGAGCTGACAATTTTTGGCCAACTTAATTGTTTACTATCAGGCGCCATAATCCCTAGATATGCCACTATTCAGACGAAGTTTGTGTAATCTCTAATGTTCTATTTCGATTGCGAATTATTGCGAATTATTATTATTATTATCATCATGGAAGTGTCATGGTATTGTAGTTCATTCACTTGACTCTCAATGCAAGGGTTGAGGGTTCGAATCTTAGCTCGACACTAACGTATTTTGGCAAGACATTAATCCATGTTTCCCACTCTCCGCCCAGGTGTTAAATGGGTACCTGGCAGGATTTATTCCTTGAAATGCACTGTGCGCTGATTACGGCTGTCGGAGCTCAAGCCGGGGTAAAAAATATTCAAACCCTTTGGAACTGCATAGGGACGTTATATCATAACGTGATATGCGCTATATAACAAAAGTTTATTATTATTAATTATTATTTTTATTGTTATTATTATTATTATCGACAAAAAGAAAGAAGAAGAAGTTTCTAAAGAGCACCTGCCTGTCGAAAAAATTATGGTGGGTTCGAATCAATTTCAGGTGGATGACTGAAGACTGAGTTGTTTTTTTACGTGTGCCCACCCCACCCCTCGGACAGGACGTGTTACATACATGTCCAAGATGCGGGAGATATGTAGTCATCAAAGATCGTGTAAACTATAAATTTTCCCATTCTTCAATCTTTGCTATATAGCGAAGTTCAGCTAGGGTAACTATGGAATTTTTCAAAAGGAAAATAAGCAATTAAATCGGCCGCGTGTTGGAAAGTTTAAAATCATTGTTTAACATTACAAATGCATTAAAAAAATTTTGTCATAATTTTTTTCCATGCATGTTCTGTTTATAGATACACGGTTTTCATTTTTGAAAAATATAGCAATGGAAAAGAAATTCCAGTGTTCCCAAGTGAAGAAGAATACCTTATATGGTAATCAAAATCACCTGAAGGATGTTGGATTGCCTTTGGATGTACATTATCGTGCTTGCATAAGCACAAAAATGGAAATATTGAGTAACTATTGCTTCATTTTGTGTCTCTCCTCCGAGGATCCATTTTAGTGTACATAATTATACAGGAAATGTTATACCTTAATGGAAGGACGATTTAGGGAACGCCTCGAGGCTTTATAGTAGGCCTACTGTATATAGGTCATACTTTTTTTAAACGTAGTTCTATTAATTTTTTTCTCTGTCTCACAGTTTGGCGGAAATATTTTTAAAAAAATCAAAAAGAAGTACGTCAAAATTCTTTCTTTCTCTTTTTTTTTGCTGTCAGATAAAGATGGTTAGTATTGTACAGTGAGAGGGGAGAGAGAGGGAGAGAGAGAGAGAGTGGGGGAGGGGTAGTCTTCATGTTTCTGAACTCAAGCCAGTGCAATTCGGTTGTTTACAGTTCAGGAAAGGTTAGCGAAAAATTAAACTGTATCTATATAGGCTAGGTGTTGATAGGCAAATTGAGGATATAGCACCTTGAAGGCCCTTTTATTACTATCACCTGCTTCGGAAATGCGAATAAATGACAACGCTTGTGAATATGCCCGTTGTAATACACGAGGCGTCATTTCGATTGCGTTATTGCCTGGGGGCGTTTCATCAAGTGTCTTGTCGGTGATTTTTAACGACAAATTTGCTCTCAGCCAATCACATGCAAGGATTTCAGTAGCTTCTAACAGTTATTGCAACTTGTCATTGATGACAAGCTTTATGAAACAGGGCCCTGCTCCAACCAAACATGTGAAGGCAATATCCAATATATCAATAATACAACGAAATGTTTACAGTGTACATTTCGCAATTACTCTTTGTACGACATCACTCTCACAAGGAGAATCAAAGACCGCAACATAATTTCACTGACGCCGTCCTGCGTCAGGCAAAATAATCTGACGCCGTCCTACGTTTGCGGGCTTTAGAAGAAATGTGATTTACATCATGAAGTTGCTAGAGGGGGAAAGGGGTAATCTTGGACATGTTTTTTTAAAACGCTTCATTGATAAAGAACCAAAGAAAGTCACGAAGTGGCAATTATATCGCATCAAAGAACAAGGGATATCCCAAGTCTAATAATTAACATGATTTCGTTACTTAGAGGTGCGGATTTATTGTGACGGAAATTTTTGTCAGCTTTTTGTTTTGTCCAGTCATACTACTTCCTACTGACTTTGGGGTCTCTTTTTGGGGGCTCTGGGGGTTAACCCGACGGCTGCGATCAGGCTGACAAACTTTTTGTCCATGATTTAGATGGTCTAAGTAACTGGAAAGGGTCAAATCTTATGGGTAAAATGGGGTGACTATTTCGGGACAGGCTCCTGGTCTACATGGGCCTATCAGGGACACGGCTAATGCTAGTGCGCATCCAAAAAATTAATTGCCTAAAATGTTGCTCATTAAAAATTTCTAGTAAAATGATATGATTTGACTGAAAGTCATGTGTAGATCATATACCGATTTATTTATTTATTTATTAGTCTGAACAATGGCTTCGTTCTTTAAAGTGGCATCTTCTACGGTTTATCTACTGGTCTAATCTTAAATGGTAGCCCGTTATTCCTACCTTTCCAATAGATCTCACGCGGTTCATTTCCATATTTTCAGCTTGTTAACCCTGGCTGTGAACTTTCTGTTCCCTAGGGATCTAGTCTTCATCAGTTTAATGAATACATGTATAATTGTATACCCTACAACTTCATGCGAACGTCCTTGGGACGAGGTGGAGAATTCAATATGTTGTTTCAATCGTACCGACCGACCCGAGAGTATTCTTTTCTTTCTACTCTCTTATAAATCGTATCGACACGAGACCTGTGAAAACTGGTCAGGAGCTGGTAGCTGGTCTGTAATAAATGTTTTTTAAAATGGGATGATTATTTATTGTCGCATCGCCTGGTATTGCTTTACCAATATTTATAAGCATACAGTGGGAAATTCGCAAAAATAAACGTGATGGCAAATACGGAAAAGTCTTGAATTTCAAGTCGGATTCGGCCCCTGGCTGTATGAACGTTTCAATTCATTTTCTTTTTTCAAGTTTATTTTATTTATTTCAACTCAACTCGACTTAACATCATAACAGTATAAAAATTAATTACATAGTAAACCATAAAAATGAATATTCAATACAATACAATACCCCAAAATATATATATATATATATATATATATTTTTGGTGAACGCAAACTAACAAATGTGTGTTTTATATAGTCTATCCTTTTGTAAAAGTAGAGCTGAGGAATTTACTCTATTTAGTTTACTTTTAGTTTCAGTTCTATCTAGTTTTAGTTTCAGTTCTATCTAGTTTTAGTTTCAGTTCTATCTATTCCACTATAAGCAAACATATTTGTGAACTTCACTCAGCGGCAAGAGGCTGTACAAGTGTTGTTTACTGAGATTAAAGTTACTGGATCAGTATTGTAGAAATGGGACAACGGAAGACCATCTTGTAAAAGTGTCGTTACGTCGCTTACGTGGGCCTGTTTGTGTCTGAGGGTGTGTGTGAGTGGGTGATATTATGAATTGTGAATGGAGTACTTTAAAGGTTGATGTATTTGTAACTGCTAAGAAAAAAAGTACACTAATTAATTGTAAAATTCGCAAAATGTTACCATTTCCATTGGTTATCACAAGGGATCACAAGGGACAGAAAATGGATATTTTTCTAATTATGTTCTTAGACACTGAATTTTATTCAACGTTTGATCAAATTACTTGTGAAAAAATAACTTTCATGTTTGAATGACAGGCGAATGGTGATGATAACTCCGGCTGCCCGGTCTCATAGGGCATACAACTGAAAAACACAGTATACACTAAGCATTATCATATATCAGCATCATCAAGACCCATTCATTTAGAAATTATTATTTTTTTTGATGAAGAGCCAGTCATCATATAATTACAATACTTCTAGATTTGAATGAATGTTTCTTTCCAAGCAAACAAAGGGTTATTACGACCTCGGATTTTTAGCTCACCTGAGCCTAAGGCTCGAGTGAGCTATTGCGATGGAAATTTGTCCGTCGTCCGTCGTGCGTCGTCCGTCGTGCGTCGTCCGTTAACTTTTTACATTTTCATCTTCTTCTCCAAAACCCATGATCGGAATTCAACCAAACTTGGTAGGAATCATCCTTAGGGGTAGGGGACCCAAAGTTGCTAAAATGGTACATGTGGCCCCCAGGGGGCCCAGGGGGAGGGCCCCCAATTGTAAAAGCTATGTAAATTTCAAACATCTTCTTCTCCAGAACCAGGCATAGCTCAGACTTGGTATTGTGTATGGAGATACCTCTATAGATGAAGAATGAATGTTGTTCATGAAATTTCTCTGAGTGGCCCTATAGGGGCCCTGTGGGGGTAATATACTGGAGGGGGGGGGGGGCGCTGCCAGGCAAAATGTATATTCTGATCTTCTTCTCCAAAACACATGATCGGAATTTGACCAAACTTGGTAGGAATCATCCTTAGGGGTAGGGGAACCAAAGTTGCTAAAATGATACATGTGGCCCCCAGGGGGGCCCAGGGGGAAGGCCCCCAATTGTAAAAGCTATGTAAATTTCAAACTTCTT
Organism: Heliocidaris erythrogramma; assembly: GCA_025617745.1. NCBI lineage: Eukaryota > Metazoa > Echinodermata > Echinoidea > Camarodonta > Echinometridae > Heliocidaris > Heliocidaris erythrogramma. The sequence continues at coordinate 5,119,717 of CM046872.1, read as the reverse complement.
CTCCAGAACCAGGCATAGCTCAGATTTGGTATTGTGTATAGAGATACCTCTATAGATGAAGAATGAAAGTTGTTCATGAAATTTTTCTGGGTGGCCTTATAGGGGCCCCTGCACCAGATATGAATTGATCCACCTCAGGTGAGCGTCGTGCCCCCTGGGGCTCTTGTTCTTTTACGTGAACGGAAGTTAGTTTCCTCCTAAAGATTGACTGGGAAACTTCAAGTGAAATTACAATAAGGTAAACGCTGTCCTTGTTCGCATGCAACTGCTATAGAGAAACAGTTAATTAAAAAAAGCTCCAAATAGGTTTGCTGTTCCTGTTGTTTTTAAAGGCGATTGTCATTATTTTAATATTTTCGCCGGCTCTGCAATCTACAACCTTAATATGAATATTTGGCAAACACGTTCAACGCCATTGCACCTACACGATATGCATGTAACATAATTTGAATACGGGCTAAATGTCTGCTGTCTGCAGAAATGATTATTAATCAGTTACTTCGATTTCTATATAAGGACTTGAAACATGATATACCACTCTCTTCATTTCCTGTTCAATCTGATGAGGATGTATTTTCAAGGGCTTCCGAGCAATACATCCATGTCTAAGCGCCATGAGCGTCACTGCGTGACGGCTATAAGCACTATATAAATGGCCATTATTATTATTCTCAATGTCATTAAATCCATTCCAGATACCAACCTCATTTCGCTCAAAAGCGAGGCTGTATGCTCTCTCGATCTCATATGTCGCCCACGCTCAAGACTAAAAAGACATCACTTTCCCTTCCTCAAAAAAATATCAATCTTATTTCCCACAAGTTCGATCGAAAAACCAGGCTATGCTCTCTTGAGTGTCATCTCAGCTCAAACCAAGACATCACTTACCCGGTCTTTTAGAATAGTTATCTGGGTTTTTTTTTGTATTCTGGCGTTATTTTGGTATACACCATCATGCACATTCTGCCCTACATCGACAGAAGGAAGCAACTGCAAAGTTGCACACATTTCATAATATCCTCATTAAAACACACGGCTTAGTCCGAAAGGATGGGTAGCGTCGCGTCGCTTTGACGCGAACGCCACAATTCGTTCAAAGCCCCCCCCCCCCCCCCCCGGTTTTGCCGAAAGGATGCATTGGGAGCGTCGGGTTGCGTCGGGTCGCGTCGCGTTGACTGGAACGCCACCATTCGTCCAAAGCACCCCCTGATGATAATAATAATTATAACAATATTTAGAAAAAGTCAACGCACCCTTTCGAAAAAACCGGGGGGACTTTGGACGAATGGTGGCGTTCGCGTCAACGCGACGCTACCCACCCTTTCGGACTAAGCCAAACCATGCACGCAAACATTTTTTTTCAAACGCTGTTTCCAATGAAATGTACAACATGGACAGGCGTTCCGGAGCAAATGCTCAGTATACGCTTATTGTCCACACTTCTACTGTGTGTCCGTGTTTCATTCCCACTAATTCTTGACAAATTAAAGAAGACAATATGCTTTCTTTAGTCGAAAGTAGACCAGTAAAAACTCGCAATGAGGGGAGTTCCTCTAACATTTTCAATATGGGAAGGTGAGCTCAGCCCAAATTTGCCGTGGAAAAATAGGTCAATCTGCCAATAAGACCAATAAAATTTACAAATTTGCAGAAAACAATCATGCTGACAGAAATTCTAATGGAGTTGGGTTTATTTGTGCGTGTGTGGGGTGGGGTGGGGGGGGGGGGGGGCTGCACAACCATCCGTCCCCTAATGTATGGAATTACATCAGTCATCATCGAGGCCTTCCACTGTCCAGTAAAAATGACCACGAGTAATGAACCGGGTCAACGAATGAAATTAGAGTAAGAAGAACCGTCCAGTTGGGTTTACCCTTCAGCATGGACTATAAATAATTAATGTCGTGGTTATGAAATACTAGTATGAGATATTTCAATGAGAAATATAAATACGGTTTACGTCATCTGCAATTTGTCACCTGACAAGTTAAGAAAGGGTTCTTCTTGTTGCTTTGAGAGAAAGGAGGGATTGAGGGAGAAAACAGAACTGTATTAAACAGCTACAAAGGTTATCGCAGCTAGCGGCTGTCTTTTTGAGGCAAGGGGGGGGGGGGGGGGGGGGGGGGCGGTTGAATGCGCATATATCGATTTGCCATAACTAACTCTTATTTAATTTATTATTAGGCATCCGCCGTTCTAATTTTCACGGACGGTTTCCATACGTCAGTTGTTGGTCTTTACTCTTGGGGAAATAGCTATTTGAATCCCATGCCCCAACACTGCTATGCAAAGTGCCATTACGACCAAGGAGGAAAAAAAATATTTAGAAAACGAGAATCTGAATAGTAATGGTTCTCAAAATTTCTTCTGCTTGTTGAAAACTTTGTCGTGTAGGGGGTGATTTCCCCATGCCTCCTCGAAATACCTAAGTGTCTTCATTAATACTGGCCAGTAGGTAACGGACAAAATTACGTCATGACATAACCGTGTATGGCTACCTACTGTGGGTCGCTGAAACTATGTCACGAATATTGGGGCGAAAAAACCCTTAAGCCTTGGACGTATAGAACGATCCGCAATGAGCTGCTTTTGGTGAGGATGTAAAAGATCTGACACTATAAGAAAAGAATATTAACTACATCTTTTCAAAGAAAAGACGGAATCAATGTCAATGACATAAAATCAGTGCTTCCAGAAGGCGATACCCGATGCCATTTCCATTTCGCCATCCGTGACCTGGTGACACAGTTTCTATTAAAGCAAGTGCTGACATTATATCGATCACCTCTTACATAATTCAGCTGCATTTTGTTCTTGAGTCTTTTTTGGCAGGGTCAACTAGACTCAATTACAATGCTACCGACGTTTCTTATTTGTAAGTCTATATCGCTACTTTGCTATTTCTTTTAGACCTGTCAGGTAAATTATAGATAAAGTCACGATCACTGTGAACAGATATATATTTGATACGTTAAAACTTATTCACTTACCGCACCTTAAAAGAGACAGTTTATGATTGCATGTGGAATCCCAGGTGCAAAACGATGTGGAAACATGTGGAAACCCACATGCAAAAGCATGGTTTTGTGATTGCGTGGCGGGGGATGGGGGAAGGGGCAAAAACGATTTTCCGCCGCTTTTTAGATAAAGGAAAACATCTGTCATCACCCCAATTTCGTGGCCTCTGGTAGACATGGTCTTAAATATTATGTTTCTCTTTCCATATATATGTAAGGGAACGTAGCGACCAAGTTAAACAAAATTACGTTTTGGAATCGTGAAATTTGCCTAATATTAATTAAATATGTATATATTTTATTCTCTTGTGGGGGCGCAAAACTCTTTATAATTAACCCCTGATTCATGAAAGCATCTGCCCCTGCTTCCAATACCAATGGTAGGCAGGGTTTCTACAATGTTGATGAACACAACGTACATTAATATTCGAGAGAATTTTGAAATGGTTTTAGTCAGAGTAAAGAGTCCTTATTATACATGAAAATTATACATCGTTGTATTACAAAATTGTAACATGTATATTTTTTTTCTTAAGAGGGTCCATGGAGGGAAAAATCGACTTCGCACCCCCCTACCTCTTTAAATATAGGAGATGGGGCACATACCCCTTCTGCCCCCTTCCAGTGCCTATGGATCAATAATTTCCCACCCCTTTACTCTTCGATCCAACTTGATAACTGACAAAATACTAATGCGAGCAGACTACCATATGTTGTCGTCATCGTAGAGGGCGTTTGAAATATGAATTTAAGAAACCTACATAATATGCTTTAATGATGTATTTTTCTGCATACTTTCTTCTCGAAAATCATCTGCAATTTAGCATTCCTATAAACAGGTTTATAATTCTTTACTGCATTAAGGATGTAAATTCCTGACTTAAGAATTCCTAACTTTGGAATTTACATCCTTAATGTGGTAAAAAATTATGTTTGGACATTAAAATGAAAAAAAAAAAATCATAAAAACGCTCCAAATCCACCATAAAAACATGCCTGAAAAGTGATTTTAGACATATTTTAAAATTTGGAAACAACGTTCATTGTTTATTAATAACATTACCTTTCCAAAAATATATGTTTCCAAAAATCAACACAAAATTGCATTGTAAGTAACATTTGACAAATGACTTATTGGGCTCATTAAAGGGGGATTATCCTCAAAATGTAAATGTGCTTATATTCAAAGATGTAATCTATTCCTTCTTGTTGTCCTACGTACTTTTGCATTAAAATATACGGGATGGGTATAAATCAAGATTTTCTCAGCAAAATTTATCGTCTGCTAGCAATACCTGGGGGCTGCCATTTTCTTGATGTGTATATAAAGATATTTTTAATCCGAATGCAAAATTGTCTTTCTTCCTGATACAAAATTCCATTTGAGATTTAAAATATTTAACAGATACATACATATAATCTAAAAACGAAAATGTGTTTTATATTTCCTTGAAAATTACTATTTTACTAAATATAAATCTATTTTCTTGATACTATGACGTACGTGACGGAGCAAATTAATTCAAATTTATGGATGATAACTTTCATGAGCGTCAATAGTGACAAGCTATGCATTCACCTGCTTTGAGATAATGGACTTCAATAGTCAGAATGCGCGTTGTATAAATTATGTTCTGCTCTGCCAGGCAAGCTCAAGAAATAGATTTCTATTTAGCAAAGCCAGAGAATTTAAAAAGAAATCTATAATTTTCAAATTTTAGAATATATGTATACACCTGTTATGTACATTCCATCATATACAGGGATTTTTGGTAATGAAGAGAAGCAATTTAGCTCGAGGATTAAAAATACCTTCCTGACCGGAACGGTTTCCAGTGGTTCATGTACAACTCCATATCACCAAGAAAATGGCACCCCCATGTAAAGTGTTAGCAGATGATACCATGTGCTAGAATGTCTTGATTTAAACCCTTTTCTGATATTTTAACTCTAAAATGATACAGGCCAATGATTAAGAATATATTACACTTTTTAACATCAGTACATTTATCTTCTAGTGTTAATTCTCCTTTAAGGAAGTTATCCTTCAAATAGAAGCCATTTCTCAATGATTAACGTTACTTTCTATTTAAAATTTCGTATGTCTTCCTGGCTACGTAAGAGACAAATATTCTTCGAAAAATAATGTTTTAGCGTGGGGGGAGGGGGGGGGGGGGGTGCCTTAAAGAAGAATCAGAGTGATTGTTGTCCTCTGTCGAAGATTTGCGCTCATTTATTTCATTTTCTGTTTAATTGCCGAGGGGAGAGACATGCATTTCTTTGTTGAAACTACGTAATTAGTGGGAGCGATGGAGTAAAAGGAGTATTCGTTGTCCTTGATGATCAGTGGCGTGGCGTGGGCCCAATCTTCACACAAGATATTCCTTATAACTAAAGGTAAAGTCCTGCAAAGTGTAATATGTGAAAAAAGGGGGATACTTTTGAAATCGTTTTGTTGGCTTGAGTTGCCTTACGAGTATCTTTTTGGTTACATTTAGATAAACAGATATATAAGCAGTTCAGTCAATCAATCAATCCATGCATCCATCCATCGATTATTCTTTATTTCCTTTGGTCAATAAAAGCATTCACTTATTCATGCAATTTCGTTATCAGTCAATTATTCTATTAATCCGTCAATCGGTCAATCAATCTTTCAAACATTCAATTAGTTAATCACCTTATCAATCAACCAATCAAGCAATCAATTAATCAATCAATTGGACATCAATCAATCAATCAATCAATTAATTAATTAATTCGAATCGATCAATCAGTCAATCAATAATTAATTCCATTAATTAATCATTTAAAATGATTGATTAGCAATCATTTAATCAATCAATAAATCCACCATTCAATTAATTCCTTCTTTGCATTACTTTCCGAAGCTTTGTCGCTGCTCAACATAATTATTCGTTGCAGTTCAAGTAGCAACTATTTCAAAGAATCATATTGCAGAATAACAAGCATGCACTTTGGAGGAGTATTCCCAGGGTCGTATATTCTCGAAGTTCATCCTCCTCCCGATAACAGATAAAGTGGAAAGCATCCCAAATGAAGTAGAAATCAACAGGACTGGTGGCTTTTTATCATCAAGTACCCGTCTCAAGTAATTACTTCCCAGTAATTAGACAAGACATGTTGTATATTGTCTATCGTTCTCGAGCAAAGGGAGGAACAGTAAAGGGTCATTTTTGACGAGGAGGGAGGGAGGGGGAGGGTGGGGGAGGGTGGGGGGGGGTGGGGGGGGGAGGTGATGGTTTGAAAATCAAAATCAAAATTTAAAGATGTAGAAGGAAGGGTGTGAAGAGAGAGAAAGAGAGAGAGAGAGAGAGAGGGAGAGAGAGAGAGAGAAAAGGGGGGGGGGGGGGGGTAGCAGAGCTATCCATACAGAGAGTCCCGACACTGGAGGTCGCTTCTGATTGGTCAGACATTTCATGGAGCTTCAAAAAGTTCCCTCTCATAGAGAATGTACGTGAAAGGGAACTATTGGGAGCTCCATGATACACCATGTTTTAAACAAAGACCTCGTACGCGCGTGCTTATGCGCGTGTCACAACTCTCTCTATCAACGCGCTCTGAGGGGTAGCATTAGGTAGTAGTTACTGGGAAGAGGAGGAAGGAATTACAGGGTTGAGAGAATAAAGAGGGATGAGGGGCGTTCTTACAAATACCGGTAGGGGATATTTGCATGGAAAGTGCGATTTGGGAAATGTTAGTAAAAAGGAAGACATGAATTCAATAAGTGCATACGAAGAGGGTTGAGAGAAGGAAGACATATAAGATGTGTATGTGACAAATAATGGAAAGAGAGGATCTTCGAGGAGGTTAAGCTTGATAAGAGGGAATGAAAGGAGTATGTCACGAAACTTTTAGAACCACAGAGAGAGAGAGAGATAGAGATCCTGCATAGGAAACTGGAAGAATTAACTCTATTACTGGTATAGTATCGATGAAGTGCCAATTAAATGAAGTACCTGTAATTCAGTATCTCACCTCACCTTGGGCTTGAGTTGACACGACGGTGCATTCTTAATTGAATCCAAACTTTACACCTTGAAGTTTAGAGTGCATCACTCTAATGGTCCCAGCTATCCCTCTCATTTACAACCTACCCTGTGGAAATCACTTGACACTTTTTGAGTGTATGGGGAACCGTATTTGTTCCAAGTCATTTAGAAGAAAACAGCTTTTTTCTTCTTGGAATAGCCTTTTTACCCTCTTTTCTCATACGATACGCTTTGTTGCTCACTTTAATCAGTATGCAACACCTTCGAGAATAATATTAATCTCGAATGACTGCCAGCGGGCTAGTGTGACAGACGAGGAATTCATATTGGAAAACTTGTACTCTTTTAGCTGCGTAAATTATGCGATGATGGGATAGACACAAAATAGCGTGTGGTCTCCAAAACGCTTTGGACTAAAATGAATAAAGGGCGAATATAATAAATAATAATATTCCGCTTTTATATAGCGCCTAATACATGGTTGTGTTTCTAAGCGCTTTACAGATATATTATTACCCCGGTCATTGGAGTCTGACATGCCCGCACACATTGTGTGCACTTTATCCGCTCCCTGGGGAGTATTCCAGCCAGTCGCTGTAAAGCGCCACATGCTAAGCAAATGTACCTTTTGCTTCATAAAATATAAGAATATATAAGAAACTGGCTTATATTATACCTTGGCCCTTATATTAATGTAGAACGCTTTAAAAAAATTATAATTGACAATACTTGAAATAATTTTTTGAAAATGAAACAGCTTAAGTTTGTCATCTGGGAATAGCTCTTTTACGGCTTAGTCCGAAAGGGTGGGTAGCGTCGCGTTGCGTCGCGTTGACGCAAACGCCACCATTCGTCCAAAGCCCCCCCCCCCCCCCGGGTTTGACCGAAAGGGTGCGTTGACTTTTTTCTAAATATATTTCTATCATTATTATCATTAACAGGGGCGGATCCAGGATATTGAAGAAAAAAAGGGGGGGGCAGAAATGCAGGGCTGTCATCAGGGGCGGATCCAGGATTTTGTAAAGGGGGGGGGGGGGGCACAGATATGCAGGGCTGTCTACTTTCGAGGGAGATTCGTATTCTAAAGTGGGGGAGTGGTGAGAATTTTTTTTTCCGCCAGCCCTCCAAAAGTTGCTCAGTGAAGGGGGGGGGGGGGGGGGGTTATCAGATTTTATGGGGTCCACTTTCCCTACCATAATTCTCTGACAAGCAACAAAATGGGTTGTCAGTTCTAAAAGGGGGGCACAAAGCATACTTTTCTTTCAAAAGGAGGGGCACGGGCCGGGATCCGTAAATCTGCCACTGTCATTAATATTATGATAGAAATTTTCGGAACGCGAGCTTTCTGCAAAACCAGGAGATCCTGGATCCGCCCCTGATGACAGGCCTGCATTTATGTGCCCCCCCTTTTTTAAACAAAATCCTGGATATGCCACTGATGACAGACCTGCATTTCTGTACCCCCCCCTTTTACAAATTCCTGGATCCGCCCCTGATAACAGCCCTGCATTTCTGTGCCCCCCTCCTTTTTACAAAATCCTGGATCCGCTCCTGATAACAGCCCTGCATTTCTGTGCCCCCCCCCCTTTTAAAAAATCCTAGATCCGCCCCTGATGACAGACCTGCATTTCTGTACCCCCCCCCTTTTACAAATTCCTGGATCCGCCCCTGATAACAGCCCTGCATTTCTGTGCCCCCCCCCCTTTTTACAAAATCCTGGATCCGCTCCTGATAACAGCCCTGCATTTCTGTGCCCCCCCCTTTTAAAAAATCCTAGATCCGCCCCTGATGACAGCCCTGCATTTCTGTGCCCCCCCTTTTTTACAAAGTCCTGGATCCGCCCCTGATGGCAGACCTGCATTTCTGTGCCCCCGCTCTTTTACAAAATCCTGGATCCGCCCCTGATAATGATAATAACAATATATAGAAAATGTCATCGCACCCTTTCGACAAAACCGGGGGTGCTTTGGACGAATGGTGGCGTTCCAGTCAACGCGACCTGACGCTCCCAACGCACCCTTTCGGTCAATCCCGGGGGGCTTTGGACGAATGGTGGCGTTCGCGTCAACGCGACGAGACGCGACGCTACCCACCCTTTCGGACTAAGCCCTCTTTTACATCTTTTCCCTCAATATTACTGTTCACTTTTGACATTATTTCACACATTCAAGTCAACAATGATGAATGTCAAAAAAATGCCAACAGGTTTGGGTGACAAAAGAGGAATTGAAATGAGACTTGTTTACCTTTGTAACATTGTAAGAGAATAATGGTAGACCCATCATAACACGTTTTCCTCGAAATTCCTTTGTGCTAAACTGTATTAATGATGAAGTTACTCTCCAATACAATTCTATTAGATTTAATTGTTCCTTTTTATTGACAGCAACCTACACTCTCAGAAAAGTTTTTAGGTTGGTTAAAATATGAACTTACCAACTGTTGGTTAAACAAAATCCCCATATGTTTTACATACAATTTTTGATTAACCGACAGTTGGTAGGTTCATATTTTAACCAACGTAATGATTTTTAACCAACATTTCTGAGAGTGTAAGACACTATCTTATTTGATTTATAAATCGGCAATATGATTGACTGTAAGTTTAAATAGTTGATAGCACTTGAGGAAACAGAAGATTCACTAGACTTCCCTAGATTTTATTTAATGTTGAAGTTTTTTAGTACCTTGAAATATATCCACATGCTAGGTTGGACATTAGTAATTGATGAATCAATTTCCACTTTGAAATAACCAAATACATCTGAACTTTTCAAATACAGTAAGGTTCCATCATGACTTAATCATCTTATGGTAGTAATTCGAATTGAGTCAGCGTGACTGACGAGCATGTTGATTTGATACCAAAGTTACGGTGTAACGAGGTGAAGTTATCGTGTAACTTTGTGCACTTTGTGTAAGTTGGATGACGCAAATGCTACTATTATGCAGTGTAATCTTGGTCATACCTTTAATAAATGGTAACCAAATATAAGATTGACTTTGCTCATTTTCACGCTTCGATTATTTAGTTACATCATCAAGTAAGGAAGATTAGAATGCTAAGACTTGTAGCCAAAGACTTTTCGACATACTGTTTAGGTAACTTTATACCAGTATTTCTTTGTAGAAATACTGCATGTGAGAGCAAATCATTCGCATGCGTCATGTGCAATATGCACGAGTTCTAGGGCTTCGATTATGAGCTGAAATCAATCAAAATTGAGATAAAATATCATTAAAATACTCAAATAGAATTAAAATGTTTTAATTTTTAGAGACATTAAACTAATTCGACTGTATCTAAAGTTAGGGTCAATTTTTGAGCGTGAGGAACTCGATAAGAGAGCGATAATCATGATAATATGACTAAGAAGAAGTTAAAGGAACTTCATGAAGAAAATTGGGTAATCAGAACGTCTTCAGTATATTCAAGGTTATTACAGTCTTTATTTTAAAAAAAATAACAGCCGCGTATTATGTGTGTCATAATATTTGGCTGAAATGATAATCCAAGTTCTCTCGCCTCTGTATATTACAGTTTTTTCATAAAAAGAAGAAATACTTATCATGCACGATGTGGTTTTGAAACCCACAGGCGGTAATCTCACAAAGTGGTATGTTTCTGACAACTCTTGTTCTATGAGTCCTCGGGGCATTGGACACTACCCTACTAGATTGGACCCGATATAGGTAAATTTCGAAGTATGCAGTAATATTTACATTTCTTTGAAGAGAAAGACTTCCGTAAATAAACCAAAGGTAGTTTCCATAGCCTTGTCGAATATGACTCGTTACGTAATCTGAACATTGTTTCTATGAGATATACAAAAGGATATTGACATTGTCCTTGAGTTGATTTTTTCGACAGTCTTTGCGATCGTGTTATCCAGTGGCGGATCCAGAGGGGGGGGGGGGGGTGTATTTCCGGCCCGTGCCCCCCCCCCCCTTTGGACGAAAATATGCATTGTCCCCCTCCCCTTTTATTTGTTTTGCTTGACAGAGAATTATGGAGGGAAACTGGACCCCCATAAACCCCCTCCCCCCACTGAGGGCCTTTTCGAGATCTGGCAAGATCAAAAATATACGGGTCTACCTTTTCCAAAAGTTGACAAACCTGCATTTGTGTGCCCCCCCCCCCCCTATCACCGCAAAATCCTGGATCCGCCCCTGGTGTTTATCTATAACTTGATAAAGACAATCCTATATTTAATTTAAAGATACAGGTGTATACATGCAGATGTCGCTTGCTTCCATATAGAACCACTGAAACAAACATTACACGTGAAAAGGGAATTTTAAAAGATTTGTCAACACATGTATTGTTACGAGAGTGACTTTTTGAGAATCTAAATTTTCTAGATAGTTTGTGTGGAAGTGTCATTTCAAATGTAAAGTTTTTTTTTAGGTGTTTCTACAATTTTACGCAACAGTTTACATGTGATTCCAACATATACACCATAAAGTTTTAGGCATTGTTGTAACTCACAACTTCCAAGAGGACACTTCGCAAGCTTTTGATCTACTACCAATATAACTTGCCCAGAAAATAGTGTTATGCAAAATCCACGTCAAAGTCACGTCCAACCCACAAGACCTAGCGTGAACCAGGCTTTTTCACACGTGTGAAAATCTCGTATTAGGGCTTAATAACCATGATAACAAGCTTTTCCCAACTGACAATCTGACTACGATCGGCGTTTTAGATCGGGGATTATACGAAAATGAGAAAGGACGCAACCGTGTTTTGAACCAAACGTGTAACAAAAGCCTCATTCTGGCCTGAAAAAGGTGAGCCTAAACGCACCCTGAATCACAGATTACACGATAATATATCCACTTACGTTTTTGCACACCTGATTTTCGCATTGTTTTCAAATTGTGGCACGCATTGTAACATGGGCATAATATGCAGGGAGCAGGTGGCTTCAGCCCTCCCCACCCCCACCTCCCTAGAATAGTCTAGTATATTTATGTATTTTAGGATAGTAGTATAGCCTGAATCATCTCTTGCACAATTATTGATAATTCGCCACTATACACTCAAATATGATTCTAATATTCGTTCAGTATTACCATCAACAGTGGCGTAGCTCACGGATGGGAGGAGGCACGTGTGCTCCAATAGAATGGAGAAAGAGAGAGAGAGAGAGAGAGAGAGCGGAGAGGGAGAGAGATAGAGGGGGAATAGTAGGGGGGGGGGGGGAGGAAGAGTGGACAAGGGAATACGAGAAGATGATAGGACCTCCCCGATCCTTCCCCCATTCGGTGACCTTGTTGACTCGCATTTCATCCATCAAGTAACACCAGTATAGCCCCCCCCCCCCCCCCCCCCCCAAGTCTGGACCCACGATAGGGCACTGATCACCCCAAAAAGAAAGATTATCACAGTCTTGAAAAACAGCTATTGGGAAAGGTTGATTGTGTATTACATAATAATTGGTATATACTGTGATATTTTAAAATCATCAAAATTATAAGAAACTGACTCAATCTGCACTGCACACAGAAATGAGTATTCCCCCCAATGATCTTTATTTTGATTCCACTCAATCACTCATTAATTATACATAAATCATAAATCAACATTTCAATGAAAGTATATAACCAATAAAGAACATTATCATGTAACATCTTCTATAAATAGATAACTGAAATTCAAAACTATAAAGAAAGCATTGAATGAATTTTTTTCATAAAATAGCCCCCCCCCCCCTCCATGAACATAGGAAACAATATACATATATATCATATAACTGCATATACATTGTACTGGCCTCCCTGCACTCAAACCCCTACCCCCCTTCCTTTACACACACACACACACTCTCGCCCACACACACAGTCTTGTATTGCTTTACTTCCGAGGACAAGTATTGTTCCTCTATTGTTCCTCCGTCCTCGGACAGTCGACGGAATAAGGCACAAATTCATTGTTCGACGTTCGAGGACTATTGTCCGGCTTCCGAGGACCATTGTTCTCGTGATTTTTGTTTTGTTCTCTGTCTGAAAATGTTCTCGGACATACGCGGCTAAACACGCCCACATTCACATACATGCATTTGTGGGGAACTTTATTGTTTTCTCCTATTGTATTTTGTACCCCGCAAGTACTTCTCCTATTGTATTTTGTACCCCACAAGCATGACGGAATAAAGGGCATCATTGTGCTCTTTTGTTCTCTGTACCCCACAACTGCATAATATATGTAAAAGCACCCGCACGCACACACACACACACACACACCCCACACACTCTCTCTCACTCATGGATAACTTGTTCCTTCCCTTAGCTATCGCTTTTTCTTTATCTCGATGTTCTACTATCCTTTGAAAAATTTCCTCCTGAGTAGGAACTACACACTTTGACCTTGACCTGAAAATAATGTATTTTATCAACAAGATTACTGTATTACAAATTTTTATTTGAAAGTCCTTTCCAGTAATCCCCACATATACATGTATATCTTTCCACTCTGCATTTTGAAGCTTTACCAAACTAAATTTTTCAATCACTCTCTGCCATAGGGCTTTGACATCATCGTAATCCCAAAATATGTCTTCATATGATTCTAAATTTTTCTTAGAAAAGGAGTAAGAGAAGGAGTAATTATTTTCAACAAAACCAAATTTAAAGTGATGTTCTTTGGTATATATTGTTCCATGAAGTAATTTATAATGAAATTCCCTAACTTTCGATAAAATTGTTGCGATTCTATGTCTTATGAAAATTTCTGCGATTTCTTTTTTTTAGAGAATTAAAAGTTATTGTGGCCATCTTTTACTCGTAAAGTATATATATGTTAGTAAATGAAGAAGCTTGACTGGGGAGGAATTTTTTTTTTTTTTTTTTTTTTTTTAATTTGTAAACAAATCTTTAGGCATTTTACTCCCAGTGTTAAAGATCGTATGCTCGATCTGTAATGAAAAACACAAGTCAGAAAAAATTGGAACCAGCGGGATTCGAACCTGTCATCTACTGCTTGCCGGGCAGCGACTTAACCACCAGGCTATTCTGGTTCACGGCCAAGTCACGACGAACTAGAATCAAATACCCAAGATCCTCTTCTTTCTGACTCATTAATATTCATTTTTAACGGTCCGCCGTAGACAATGGTTAGTAAATGAAGAAGCTTGACTGGGGAGGAATTTTTTTTTTTTTTTTTTTTTAAATTTGTAAACAAATCTTTAGGCATTTTACTCCCAGTGTTAAAGATCGTATGCTCGATCTGTAATGAAAAACACAAGTCAGAAAAAATTGGAACCAGCGGGATTCGAACCTGTCATCTACTGCTTGCCGGGCAGCGACTTAACCACCAGGCTATTCTGGTTCACGGCCAAGTCACGACGAACTAGAATCAAATACCCAAGATCCTCTTCTTTCTGACTCATTAATATTCATTTTTAACGGTCCGCCGTAGACAATGGTTAGTAAATGAAGAAGCTTGACTGGGGAGGAATTTTTTTTTTTTTTTTTTAATTTGTAAACAAATCTTTAGGCATTTTACTCCCAGTGTTAAAGATCGTATGCTCGATCTGTAATGAAAAACACAAGTCAGAAAAAATTGGAACCAGCGGGATTCGAACCTGTCATCTACTGCTTGCCGGGCAGCGACTTAACCACCAGGCTATTCTGGTTCACGGCCAAGTCACGACGAACTAGAATCAAATACCCAAGATCCTCTTCTTTCTGACTCATTAATATTCATTTTTAACGGTCCGCCGTAGACAATGGTTAGTAAATGAAGAAGCTTGACTGGGGAGGAATTTTTTTTTTTTTTTTTAATTTGTAAACAAATCTTTAGGCATTTTACTCCCAGTGTTAAAGATCGTATGCTCGATCTGTAATGAAAAACACAAGTCAGAAAAAATTGGAACCAGCGGGATTCGAACCTGTCATCTACTGCTTGCCGGGCAGCGACTTAACCACCAGGCTATTCTGGTTCACGGCCAAGTCACGACGAACTAGAATCAAATACCCAAGATCCTCTTCTTTCTGACTCATTAATATTCATTTTTAACGGTCCGCCGTAGACAATGGTTAGTAAATGAAGAAGCTTGACTGGGGAGGAATTTTTTTTTTTTTTTTTTTTTAAATTTGTAAACAAATCTTTAGGCATTTTACTCCCAGTGTTAAAGATCGTATGCTCGATCTGTAATGAAAAACACAAGTCAGAAAAAATTGGAACCAGCGGGATTCGAACCTGTCATCTACTGCTTGCCGGGCAGCGACTTAACCACCAGGCTATTCTGGTTCACGGCCAAGTCACGACGAACTAGAATGCCTAAAGATTTGTTTACAAATTAAAAAAAAAATTCCTCCCCAGTCAAGCTTTTTCATTTACTAACCATTGTCTACGGCGGACCGTTAAAAATGAATATTAATGAGTCAGAAAGAAGAGGATCTTGGGTATTTGATTCTAGTTCGTCGTGACTTGGCCGTGAACCAGAATAGCCTGGTGGTTAAGTCGCTGCCCGGCAAGCAGTAGATGACAGGTTCGAATCCCGCTGGTTCCAATTTTTTCTGACTTGTGTTTTTCATTACAGATCGAGCATACGATCTTTAACACTGGGAGTAAAATGCCTAAAGATTTGTTTATATATATGTTGTAAATCTGTTACAAGTATTTCGTAAACCTATCTGGAAATGGAACCCACACACTCACCCACACACTCACCCACATACACACACACTCACCCACACACACACACACACACACACACGGTCCAAACTTCCTTTCCAGGGTACACTTCTACTCTAATATTCTTCCAAAGTGACTTGAAAGAGAATGAGAAGGCTCACAAACTTTAACCCATTGCCTACGGAATTCAGAAGTCAATGGGTTAATTCACCTTTACCACAAGTCAACCCTTCTCTTGAAATCTTTTCAATATTCATAGTGGTTGATTTATCGTATACAGGTGTCACAGCACAATGAGATCAATTATATTTTATGGTGTCTACTTCAAAAGTTAATTATTGATTTTCATCAGAAATCCAAGGATTTAGGCCGCAGAAATGGCAGCCAAAGGAACCATTTTTGACGACAATTCACAAAGGGAACATCAAAATTCATTACACGCTTTAAGGATTACGGAAACGCTAAGCGTTGATATATATCCGATTTGGGACTCCCTTCTCCCATATCACAAATAATCCTACTGCGAACGACAAGCAATTTCACTGACACAATTTTATGAACCCTGGTCATTCCGTTTTCTCCCCTCCGTCCATCGCTTTCTTTCTGTCTCTTCCAATCTTTTTCTCCCTTTCTCTGCGTCTCTTATAATGGCAGTACAGGGAGGGATTGATCATCCTCGGGTAGAATGCATATATATATCAGAACCCTCCAAAGCAAGATATGGGATTGGATCTTACAGGACAGTTGTTCATCCTACAGGCTCTATATACACTCCAACAGAGTGCTTTTGTTGCTATGGGGATATAGTTTGGCCGTTTTCGGACGAATGTTGGGTTGAGTGAGGCCTTGGGTAGGACTGCAAAGAGGTAAAATCGATAAGAACATGTACCAAAATGGCTTATACTCTAGTACCTCGAGGAGAGTATGAAGAATCAAAAACAGCCTGATCATAGTGACCTTTCTTCTTGAAACTCTGTGAGAAAAACTGTATTCAAACTGTTTGTGTGACACAGTGTGAGGCACAGTGGCCACAGAGAATCAAAGAGTGTACCCTACAGCCTGATCTCAGAGAGGATTTAGAATAGTTCCATGATCTTTAGTATGAGAAAACACTATATACACTGTAACATACCTTGGCCGCATAGAGAATCACAATGTGGTTACACGCAGTGTGATCACTGAATGGATCTGCATACTTCAGTGATCGTTGGTATGAGAAATTAGGCCTAACTGTTTACATTGTGTTCACACCGTCACACGGTAACACGCTATGACCACTTAGAGAACCACAGTGTGATCAGGAAGTGGATTTAAATACTTAAATCTTTCAGTGCCGATGTCACATTATGTGACAGATAGACTTGTCATTTCTATTCATCAAAGGAAAGGTATATGGTGGTCAATGTATATCAAAATTTTGAGCGTAAATCAAGCATTCTAAATATATGATTATAATTATATGCTACCCTAGAAATTTTCAGATAAAATTACAGATTTTTGAAAAGATATTACCTTATTTCAACATTAAACAATAGTAAACAAATGAGAAAACTAAAATTGAGCTCTTGTCATGCGAAGTAGTATGGAAAGCCAGATTATGTATACATAAGAAGTGTATGCTGTGAGGTTTCGAAATCACTAAAATAAAAAGAAAATCCTCAATCTTGCCGAAAGTCACATGCACTGAACATAGAAATGGGTATATGGCACTACGCATGCTTGTCATGAAATTCTGGTCCAAACATTTCATCTATTTCTTGTCCTATTCCGAATATGAAGGCATTTGGAGGGCAATATTTTGGAGGGGACATTAAATATAAAGCTGACCAATTGTTTCCCCCTTTACCAGAAGTTAAACGTCTCTTTATTATTCTTCGATTGAACTCGTTGGCTCGCTGACCACGAAATAAAGTTCCAGGCTTGGAATTTGATTAAAATGTTCTGAACTACTTTATTGGCTTGATGAAGCAGTCGTAGAACATGTAACAACAATTCAATCTGTAATTATGAAAAGAGAGAAAATACAATAAATCAATAAGTATTGCACGATTACAGTTAATTTCCTTAGTCGTCTTCTTTCTATGTGCCTGTAATGCAACTAAAATTACTCATGCCAAACTATTACTTGGAAGTCTCAACAAAAACCTATCCATTCTAACATAGAATCATAGTTCCAATAATATGAAACCTATCGAATAAGCACATACCTTTTAAGTACTACTGCATGTTACACTATATACATAAATATATATCACTTGAAATGCTATCAAGACTGAACGTATCTTTCATAATTGTTATAGCTAACAGTCATAACACAAATGCATAATGCATAAACTTATATTTGCATCAATAATTCTGATCTGTTGTTTGTCACCATAGATGTATTATACCTTAATAAATATCTTCATAAACCGTAATAAACATAAAATGCTATGTCGTAATTCCACGAACAATACACTGCATTGTTTGGAAGCTTAATTATTTCAAATAGTCTAAAAATAAACATTTGTGCTTATTGATTCACTTTCAAACTATCTTCACAGGGGATAATTCATAATCATTATCAGCTTATAGATAATAGACTTGCATTCAAGCTAAGATATTGAATTGCCAAATAACCTTGATTTGACTTTGATTTTGATGCATTTAAAGAAAAATACCAGTTTACAAAATAAACCAACATGTCTAGCATGCCTATAAAATTGACCTTCAAAATTCCTTAGAATTCATAAAACTCACTCAAGAAGACTAAAATTGTAAAACTCTATGACCCTTGAATTAACAAAACCTGTTAATTTCCTACACAAAATAACCTCAATGTCATATTGACTCTTGCCTCATGAATAATTAATTAGACCCTGCCCAAAACCAATGCACACACTTTGCTTATACAGTGCACCAAAACCAAATCTAGATTGACTGAATAACTTCACTTCAGTTTAATTAATATTCATATCTGCATGACTAAACTCATCTAAACGTTGATATTAATATATATATTCATGTTTTATAAACCTTCTTTGATACTTATCCATCCTATAATCTACGCCAAACGGCAATAAAAAGGCACATGAATGTAACTGACACACGTGTACACTTTCACCCAAATTTCATTATTAACTTCATAAGACATTATACTAAGTTCTATTTTACGCCATTAATTATAACATTATCAAAAACCTCTGGCGAAATTACTGAACTCATTGGTGTCCAAAATCCCGCAAGAAAACATGGGGAAAACGGGAAAACTAGGGAGCTCATCCCCAGTGACTTGATGCTCGAATAGACGCAACATAACAAGTGAAAACATGGCTTCGCTAACTTGCATAGTAAAAATTTGCCACGCCTATACACATAATATGGTATCTTCAAAACGAAAAGAGAAAAATTATTCTGTTCGTTATTACAATAAAAAAAAAACTTTCGCTCAGCGAAACACTCGTATTACCCCCACTTTCCTGTTGTCAGAAGAATTCCATCAACTCTTCCATTGTCATGCCTGGGTGACACTTTGGGATGTTTTCATTACTTCCCTAGAGAAAACAAATGTTTGAATGTAGTTTCGTATTTATGCTTGTCACGCTAA
Source organism: Heliocidaris erythrogramma (assembly GCA_025617745.1). Lineage (NCBI taxonomy): Eukaryota > Metazoa > Echinodermata > Echinoidea > Camarodonta > Echinometridae > Heliocidaris > Heliocidaris erythrogramma. The sequence continues at coordinate 5,100,460 of CM046872.1, read as the reverse complement.
TAATTGTGTCATCTAATCTATTGTAAAGCCTGGTTGGTATGTACGATGTTTTTATCACTTCCCTCGAGAAAACAAATGTTTGAATGTAGTTTCGTATTCATGCTTTTCACACGAATTGTGTCTACTAATCCATTGCCATGTTTGGCTGATATCATTATATACAATGTTTTCATGCTTCCCTCAAGAGACCGAATGTTTGAATGTTGTTTCGTCTTAATTGTTGTCTCACGAATTGTATCACCTCATCCAATTTGCCATGTCTGACTGATATTATATGTTAGGATGTTTTCATCCCCTCAAGCAAATGAATGTTTGAATGTTTTATGAAAAGGACGATACTCCATTCCGAGGCAATTGCTGTGGGAGTTTGAGTTAAAGTAGGCTCACTGGACTGCATCACTTCACTGTAGGGTGAGAGAAAAAGAATTGGTAAGAGAGTAAGTGGGGGAAAAACTGCTAAGGAACCGACTTTCTTAGTTTCATTTTCTCCCTCGTTCCTCAGGTCTTCCCTTTATGAATTCAATTATGTATTCAAATATGCATTCAATAATGAATTCAATTACGATTCAATTATATCTTCAACTATATATCAATTATGTATACAATTATGCATTCAACAAGTATAATTATGTACTCTGTGTGAGATCTGCAACATGCCTGTAACTTTTATGTTCAAAATAAGATGCAGAAACCACGTAATCAAATCAAATCAAATCATATCAAATTTCCATTTATAAACCCTTTTTTTAAAGCAACTGTGATTTATCAATTCTCTGAATGATATTTTGTATAAATGTTATGTTTGGTTAATTTTGGCTCTAGTTTTAATGCCGCTCAAAAAAAAAAAGAAAATGAAAAATATGCAAATTAGAGAAATAAGATAATGAGGCAACGTCAATCTAACTACTGAAAATAATGCTCAATATGAAAATAGCGGACGTAAAATCTGAAATATCTTTAAATCAACGTGTATTTTATTCAGCAGACAATGCAAGAAGAGTAAATACTTTTTAAAAGAATATTCATTATTCGCTATAATAGCAATAAAGAGAAGGAGTGAAAGCACCTCGTCTCCCTCTCTTTCCAATGTAATTTTCAAGGAAAAATCCTTTTTTTGTCAAAGCTCCCCTTCCCGTTTGAGAAACCACCCTTCAGGGTTCCTGTTCCATAAAGCTCGTTATCAATAAGAACTGCCCCATTTCTATGACAAATTTGCTCACAGCCAATCGAATGCTTGTACCAAATAATATTGTTACTTGTTATTGATAACAAGTTTTATGAAAGTGGGCCATGGTCATATTTACCCCCTCCCAGAACCAGATATAAGGCCATGAAGTACCATTTAATTTCTGAAATAAATGGATTGAGTGCCCCGCCCGCCCCGCCCCGCCCCCCCCCCATGCCAAGACAAGACCTGGATACTCCCCTACTTTCAGGAAATATAATCTCATCTGACATCACATCTTGTACATGTAATAATATTATCTTCCTCAACATGACGTCTTACAAGATCAATACGATCTTATCTGACATGATCCTTTAGGACACAGCATCTACATGATACAATTCTTTTCCTTATGTGACCTCTTACAGTATCTCTGACATCCTCTTATGATAATATTCTCCGAATAACATGCTCTCCGGTAGGAATGGTATCTTCTCAGACTTGACACATTAGGACAGTGTTATTCTTTTCTGACAAGCCCGGGAAGCCCTCCTTCATAGAATAATCTAACATGCTTTCTCAGGATGATATTTTGTTCCCAAGCGATATAGGGATATATATTTGGGTTTTTCCTCCATATCCTCGATTTCACCCTTTGTCCGACTACTAAGCCCTCAGAACACAAATGCAAGTATACATGTATAGGCAAATTCTGATATGTATATTAAAAAAAATGTACATACCGGGTGTAAAAAAAGGAAACCCGAATTTGAAAAATTCCTGTGAATGTACTCTATGTTTACCGGCAATGATATTCATATATTATTCTGAAAGAGTATACTCCTTCGCATTCAAATGATGTGGTACTGTGTTGGTTTCCAGGCATACGCCATTGTCTTTCAAATTTGTTCGAAATTCCGTTGGTTCACTTTCTAATAAGACAAAATTAATGGTGTGCTTGTGTGTGTTTGTGTGTTGGGGGGGGGGGGGGGGGGGGGGTTGTCATTGAGGTAGGTAGCTTTTACTAGCTATAAGCTAATAAGCTGTTTTTTGTATTATGGTTGAATCTACGCTATAGCCAAAAAAAAGTCAGAAGGAAAAAGATGTGTTTTACAAGTTTTGACCTATAAAATAAGTGAGATCTCAGGATCTCCAAGGAATGCCCACCGTGTTCACTTATCTCAGATGCTGCATGCCCCTTTGTCGATTTTGTCCAAATTCAAAACAGACATTTGTGGAAATCCATGAAGTATAGTGTTTGACAGAAATCTTAATGTTGAGTTTCACTTTTACGCTCTTTTTAATCTTGTATTTGCATTGCTCTGGGATCTTCCTTTTCTTAGTTCATGATAGTTCCTTGATTTATAGTTGTATACTTCTTAAATTACCCAGATCTTCCTGCAGAACGTTTCCCATCTAATGAGTTTTTACAAAGTAGCCCCTGATGCATGGGTTGGTAATAACTTCAATATTTCATCACCACAAAGATGAAAGCTATAAAGGGCTGGTCACATTTCTCCGATGACGATAAAGATAACGATATATCGTTGCCAAATCGCTCAAGCGTTGTTTATGTGGAAAGTGAATAGGAATACTTTGTGGCAGGTCAGATTTTCTTCAATATGGTAATGAGTCTCCCCCTCCGAGTATATCGTCTCAGTGGAACATGGGAATTGCTTGGAGGCGTTAGTGCAGAAGAATCCGATGAAGAAGAAGAATTTTGGCTCCGATGTGGGCAGTGTCCGTCGTGCTTGATTGACAGAACCCCACCGATTGTGACCACTTTTATCGTCATCATTATAGGTAAATTTCATATGTTCATTCATTATCGTTATCGTTATTGGACAATAAGCCAGTTCGTAATTAGTTCATGGTACAAAATAATGACCCTGAAATGACCCCCAATTTATAAGCGCACGCGCATTTGTTTTGATGGACGCACTACTTGTGTTTCCAGTAAATTCATACTGGCTCACACAAAACAACGGCGTACAAATATCAATTGTACTCGGTACAAATGACCTTTATTTGCACATGCTCAAATTGTTACGAACTGAAAATGCATAGTATATCAACTGTAAAGTTTGGTTTCCTTCTTATCGGGATGCTCTTTACATGTGTGTGCGTGTGTGTGTGTGTATATATATATATACACACACACACACACACACACGTTTACATGGATTTACTTCCGAGGACAACTATTGTTCCTCTATTGTTACTCGTCCTCGGACAGTCGACGGAATAAAGCACAAATTCATTGTTCGACGTTCGAGGACTATTGTCCGGCTTCCGAGGACCATTGTTGTCATGATTTTTTTTTTGTTCTCTGTCCGAAAATGTCCTCGGACATAATGCTAAACAAACGCACACACACACACATCTATGTTTTCTATTGTTCGAATTTCAACCGATGACTCCACTATTGAATTGCGTCACAAAATTCATTGACTGAATAAACCTCACCAATTGTTGACAACCGATGACCTATTGAATTACTACCGATGACCCATTGTTCTCTTTGTTCGATGTCATCGGTTTGAATGCGTAAACATGTACACACAATATATGTATATATATATATATCTCGGTTCTACATATTCTGAATCAGAATATGTAGAAGCGAGATATAAAGTGTGAGTCAGAAAAAATGTTACTTTTTTTAATTGAGTATTGTTTTAAAAATGTGTGATTAACATTTTTTGGCATGTATGGATAGTGTATATATTCCTTCCTTGTTTGGTAACATTTGTTTCAATGTTGCTGTTACGGTTGAGTGCACAACAGCCATTGTTTGAAAGATAGATAATTTTGCGCCAAGTCGTATGATTACCTGCTGAAACAGAAATAACAACATTCACTCAAACAATGAGCGTAAAATTTATGTATATGTTTAATCAAGACAAATAAACCAATGAATAAATGAATAAAGCCAGAAATCATAACATCCAGTGATCTTCACTGAAAAGCCCTATTTCATAGTCATTTTGGGCACTTGGACATAACTTTCAATCTTCCACATGGCGTATTTCTCAGCTCGCTGGAGCTTCGCTGCCATGGCCTGCCTGTCTTCTCGCAGATTGGTTGCATCGCTGACGATTTGTTGCTGCAAGCCATCCGGGTCTGCAGGTGGGCTGCTGTAGTGCCTGTACACCTTGGACTTCAGGAACCCCCAGACGAAGAAGTCCGTGGGTGCAAGTCTCAAGATCTTGGGGGTCATTCCACAGGTTCGCCTATAACGCTATGACTCAATGGCCATTGTGCAGTGGAAACCAAATCAGGCAAGGCATCGTTCATGTTGGCGCAAATGGGTTTTCACCAAGACATATTAATTGATTCCTATCCAGTAAATTCATTACTGATTCCCCACAAATGTGGTATCAAATAAAACTGAACTAGATACTGTTTAGCAACAGTGAACCGCCGCGCCTGCGCGATGTAGTGTCCCACCTCATTACCATTCTATAAGAATTAATTGCGGATGCGCTGTGGTGTAGTGGATTGGGGTTCTCGTCTTTGGATCTGAGGGTCGCGGGTTCGAACCCTACTTTTATCCGGCATTTTATCCGCTCGCTTTTTTTTACCCATGAGTGATGGGAACCTTGGTCGGGTGTTAACTAAGGCGTGAGCGTCATCTGATAGCCTGGCTTGCATGCTCCTCGGGGAGTTGAGATTGGGCTCAAGATAATTGGGCAGGTTTGAATTGTACCTGATTACTATGGGGTAATTGTTATGCAGGGCCCGCTGGGAAAACAGTTCTTAGAACTGAAGTGGCTATCTTATAAGTGCCATTGTACTATAGATCTAGGTGTAACTAGAGTAGTAATATTATGACTTAAATATTGCCTATACACACCTTCAAAACAATAAAGAAAAAAGAAAAAAATAAAGAAAAAACAGATGCACCTGTGGAATTCAATAGGAAATTGCACCCATGCAGCAAACTATAATAGCCTAGCCCTAGGGCCTAGGCATTACTTTGTGGCAGCGTCCCGGGGCTAGCCTAGGCATAGCCACCGTGATTACGTGAAAAATTATGCAGATTTCAATGCTGCTAAGAAAAAGTGCTATCGCATATCCAATTTCTGTTGCGTTAGCGCTGTGTATAGTTACACTGCAGCTAGACGGAAAAATCCCTCTGGATGAGTCTTTTGTCACTTTATTGTTTTGGTCGCTCTCCTCTTCGCGAGGGGTTCAGCGGAGCGTCGTCGTACCCAATGTCAGCGTAGCCAACACCCGAACGACGGGTGATCTTACACTGCAGCAGCACAGATGTAACGTCGTTAGACCTAACAGTTAGATCTACACACGAACACAGAATGACAGATAAATGATAAAATGTTACGAGCAAGGCTGGTTGCGACTACGCCCGACTACAAACATTTTATAGTCCTGTACTCGGCTGTAGGCCAGGAGAAATAAATATTATAAAAACAACAATAAAAGAAAAAAGACTATAGTCTCTAGCTCTGCATCATACTAATAGCGCGCGCACGGATACGATAACTCAATAGATACTATGTTGCGGTGCTTTTTCGTACACATGCATGCACAGGCCAAATATGACGGTACGTGCTGTACCTTCGGCGCTATAAAATCCCCAAAAATAATTTTAAAAATTAATTTTAAGAAATCAGACGCACCTGTGACCGTGGAATTCAATAGGAAATCGCATATTACTTAGGTGAAGATTCGCTGAAAGTTTGGTGAACTGAAATGGAACCATTCAAACGTTAGAGCACTAACAAACAAACAAACAAACATCGGGACAGAATCGACTGAAATTAGTACCGCCCTTGCTTCGCGCGGCGGTAATAATCATTCTTTCTGTGGTACAAGAAGTATGATATTTCTATCCTATTTGTAATGTAATATAAGCATTTTAAAAAGTGTAAAAATGTTTCTGACTGGCACAGTATAAAAGAAATTTGCATAAACCACATAATAAAATTACTTTGTAGGGTCTGGAAACAAAGTGCGTAGCTTTAGGTGCCCCCATCATAATATTCCGTCACATGCTGCATAAGATGAATAACACACTGCATTTTGATATGCAAATTACGCATATTTCTCAAGATTGTTTCTTGGGCAACAAAGCTGAAAATATTCTTTAGCCATAGAAATAAAAAAATCCAGCAACAATGAAAAGAACTTTTCTAGGTTCATTGTTGGCTGTATAGGAACATCAAATGGAGTAAACACGTACTAGAAAGCCCATGGCTTTCAAAAATCACCCCAGTCACATTCATTGCACACTCCAACTTTTGCTACCCATATAAGACATGAACCATTCATTAGTAAGGAAAAGGTAGAAGCAAAATAGAAGAGTTAGAAGAAGAACAAGAAGAACAAGAAAAACAACAAGAAGGAGAACAACAACAAGATGGGGTAAAGAACAAGAAGAAGAAGAAGGGGGGAAATACGTAGAAGAAGTAGCAGAAGTAGAAGAAAGTGAAGGAGAAGAAAAAGAATATGCTGCAATATACAGTTTTATGATCATGATGATACAATCATAAAACTCCTGACCGTGCTGACGGTTCACCTCTCAGGATAAAGTCAAACAATGAGCTGTAACAAGAGACTGCAGGTGTCTTGACGTTTGTAAACAAGGTAATAATGATGATGAGAAAAGACGTCATTTTGTCTACGTATGTAAGTGCCTATGCACGCAGAACATTTCCAAAATGCGCCACATTTTTTTATATAAAAGGATGGCATATAGTTATTTAGCAAGATAACAAGAGAAAGCGATGTATGAAACAGAGCAGAGAGAGGAGCGAAGAGGAAGCAAGAGAGAGAGAACAAACAAACCGAGGAGGGGCAAAGAGAGAGAGAGATAGAAAAAAGGGTGAGGGAGAAAAATGTGTGCATGTGTGTGTGTGTGTGTGTGTGAGAGAGAGAGAGAGAGAGAGAGAGAGAGAGCGAAGCAGAGGAAGGGGGGCGGTGTACATTTTGACCATGTTGACGTTGCAGAAGGTATCATATTTTCTTAAGGGAACACAAAGCAGGTGGAATTTTGTAAAAATACGTCAGGAAACTGACAAACTTGAGGTCTTAAATGCCCCAGTGAATCGGAGTAAAAACATCAAAATAAACGTGACGCATCAATCAAGTTTCAGTAGACATCAACTTACATTTAGGGAATTTAAACAGCATATTTAATCGTTGGAGATTACTTACAAATCTTTTAAATTCGTGTAGGTGGAGATGTGGACTGTTCAATGTCATTTGCCGGATGTTTAAAAAGGTATATTCAGCTGTGGTTAGCAATTATATGCCTTTCAAATTTCGAGAAAAACCGACCTCGTTTTGCATGTTGAAACTTGTAGTAAATAGAAATGTATATCTCTAGTGTACGAACATTTTTTAATACTCACGAATCACTTTTAGCAAAGCCATTAATAATTAAGTCATAAATATATAAAACAGTAAAATCGAAGATCATGTAGTACGTAATTAATGGAATGTTCTAAAACTTTATTATTTTCGAAACGTCTCCTCCTTTTTAGCATCACGTTGTTCAGGGCCCTATTTCATAAAACTTGTTATCAATAATAATAATAATAATAATAATATGTCCATTTATATAGCGCAGCTACTATATGCAAATATACTCTACTGCGCTTAATACAAAGTATCACATTATTACCCCGGCTTTAGCCGAGCCGCCGTGATAGTAGCCTCTTGTCGAGGCCCTGGCGCTGTTGAAATCCTTGGCGATATGGAGGCAAAATTTCTGGCGAGCGAAGCAAGCCAGAAAGACCGAGGCGCTTGCGCCGAGGGCCTCTTGACACCTGATCTGAATTTCTTTTGTATTTCATTGTTTTGACGAATATTCCGACCAAATTTTGGTCGGTGAAAATCATCCAATAAGCGCGAGCTACCATGACATAATGTTAAATATTCATGACTCGACTGCACGCTATTTCTTACATATTAATTAATCGCAGCCCAAAATGGCGTTCAACGTTTCTTCCACGACGAGTGATGACGATATTTGTAAGAGCTTAGAATATGCCGCTAGAATGTTGAAGATTGACAGATTCAAAGATTTGCAAGTTGATGCAATCAAATCTGCACTTAAAGGACAAGATGTTTTTGTGAATCTGCCTACTGGCTATGGAAAAAGTGTTATTTTTCAGGCGCTACCGCTCTGTGCTGATTACCTCCGTGGGCCAGGGATGGAGAGTGATTCGCGAGGGCCAGGCGGATCCCCGGCCCGGGGCCTTGCCGGGCAGTGAAGTTGCTGGTAACTCCTTGGTTACATCAGAATTGATGGAGATGCATCTATTGTTGAACGGTGACTTTTATTGCCCATTCTTCATTATTTGTAAATATATGATGATCTCTTGAGAAATATGTACATTTGTCTTATTTCAAATTACCATGGTTTGTAAGCTAGAGATCGAATTCTTCATAATGTGCTTGTCTGTGAATGTATTTTGAGCAAGAGATTTACGCAATCCCCCCCCCCAAAAAAAATAATAGACTAGTCCAGAACTTAAGAAATCCTTGAGATTTCATTGGCCAATTTGCTGGGCAATCGCCGCGGTTATCTAACTATTCACGTTTCATGCATAATTCAGTAGGAAATCGTGCCTCATGAATATATAATTCAGGTCGGGTGTCAAGAGGCCCTCGGCGCAAGCGCCTCGGTTTTTCTCCATTTTGCCTCTATATCGCCAAGGATTTCAACAGCGCCAGGGCCTCGACAAGAGGCTACCGTGATAGGCGCTAAGGCATTCAAGGAATTTCTTCCTACCGGGTACCCATTTACTTCACCTGGGTGGAGAGTGGCAAATGTAGATGAATGTCTTGCCAAAGGACATTAGCGCCGCGTCGGGATTCGAACCGCGAACCATGTGATCCACAGTCCGGTGACGTATCCACTAGACCACGACACCAAGTGCCCCATTTCTGTGACAAATTTGCTGTCAGCCAATCAGATTTAAGGATTTCAGAAGCTTCAGTAATTATCGTAACTTATCATTGATAACACGTTTTACGAAATGGGGCCCTGATCGGATTGATTTTCCGCGTTTCTGACGAACATTAAATCCTAGCTGCTCAAGAAGACTATTTTTCAAATAATTTCCTGGGGGGTGTTTCACAAAGAGTTAAAGGAGAATTACGCTCAAAAATACAGACGATAGTGTTCAAAGGTGTTATTTATTCCTACTTGTTGGACTATATGGCTTCGCGTCAAAATATACGAGATCGATACGAATCAAGATTTTCTGAGCAAAATTTATCATCTGCTCCCAATATGTATCGTCTGCTAGCAGTACATGGGGGCTGCCATTTTTTTTATGTGTACATGAAGATTTTCTTAATCCAAATGCCCAATTGCCTTTTTCAAAATTAAAAACCAGTTTTAGATTAAACATATTGAATAGATATGTCAATTTATTTTTAAACTGAAGATTTCCTTATATATTTCTGTTGAAAATCGATATTCGCTTAATAGAAATCTATTTTCTCGATACTGTGACGTATGGGACGGAGCAAATTAATTCAAATTTATGGATGTTTCATCCCTGAGCATCTATAGCGGCAAGCTATGCATTCACCTGCTTTCGGATAATGGATTTGAAAAGTCAGAATGCATGTTGCATATATTATGTTCTGCTCTGTTTGGCAAACCCAAGAAAATAGATTTTTGTTAAGCAAAACCAGACAATTTAAAAATATCATTATAAAGATTTAATTTTTATAATACATGTAAACACCCACTTTATATTTTTCGTCACATATGGGATTTTAGTTAATGAAGAAAAGCAATTTAGGTATTGGATTCAATATATCTTCTTGACTGGAACATTTCTCAATGGTTCATGTACAACTCCAAATCAGCAAGAAAATGGCAGCCCCCATGGAAATGAGTAGGAGACGATACCGGCTGTTGGAATATCTTTATTTTTCCCTTTTTCTGATATCTTATTAGAAAATGATTTAGGCCAATAGGTAGGAATATATTACACCTTCCAAAATAAGTAAATTTGTAATTAAGGCTTGTTTCACAATTAAGTTTGACTAACAGTAGCACTTAATTTCCTAGTTGTGCGCGGTATATGACACATCACCGCATTGGTCAGATCATGCTCAGGGGCCGCGCGCTATTGGGTAATCTACCAATGAGATTACGCGTTTAATACCGTAATGTGCATTGGCACTTACGTATGACTTTAAAGGGATACGCAACCGCAGATTGTGGACGTTTTTAAGCCGCGAGAGGGCACCGTGATCGTTACCGAAGCAAACTTCGAACAGGCTGTTCGCCGCGCAACATGCACGCTCCGCCTGAGCTCAAGCTCTCGTGAGAGATCGGTCGGCTTCGTGCAGTTCGAAATGTAATCCCAGTAGTCCAACGGACGCTTTCGACGCACAATCTTTGTGTACGAGTGAATGGGGCTTACGCAATCCTGACTCCCCCCCCCCCCCCCCGGCCGCCTGGTGGAGTATCCTTTTAAGTCAAACTAACTCTTTGTGAAACACCCCCTTTAAAAAGAATACTTCCACTTGGATATCATGGAATGCACCATTAGTGCATAATTGAATAATGATTACATGACATTCATGAGCACATATCGAATATTAGTGTCAGTGGGTTTTAGAATTTGGTACAGATGACCTTTATCTGCTCATGCTCAGATTGCATCCCCGAAGTGGCTTATTCTCAGTTATGTCCCGGGCCGCGAAATTTTTTTTCCTGCACCTTTGGGGCTATCCAATATGAATATTCATGAAAGAGACTACAAGTATCGGACTTGTATTTTCTTACTCAGTTTCACCTTATTTTTAAATCAGCAAAAGAAAATTTCATAATATATTCCTCTGCCGAGATTTGAACTCGCGGTCCTTTCATCGATAGCGCACCAGATTATCCGATTGTGCCACAGAGAACAGCTGCTCAATGGCCTTGCTCGTTTTATCATATCCCTACAGTTCGTTTTCATGAATATTCATGCCGACTAGTCTTGACGGAATAAACCGTATTACTTGTCATGCGCATGCGTACTCTCATCTCTAAGACCCAAGTCATGAATATTCATATTGGATAGACCCAAAGGTACAGGAAATTTCGCTCCCGGGCCAGAAGCGTAGCGCATTTACGCTTTCTGGAAGCCGCCTACATTCAAGTTCGTCAAAGCTTTGCGATTGTTCTGAAATTACGGCGTCTGGGGTGCGTCCGGGTTCGTCGAGTATAATATAGGTGATTTCGAGTAATTTGTTACATACCTGCGCGATAACCTGATGAGTGCAGGTCGAAAAGCTTCGTTATCATGTCTCTTTTTCGTGCCATATTGAAGACTATTTTTCAATGGTGGTGATGGTGGTAATGAGGGGGGGGGGGGGGGGGGGGAGAGGGAGGGGAGTCCAAATTTGTTAACATGTTAGCCCCCAAATTCTAACCTGGAAAATTCCTTCGTCAGATATTTAGATTTCGGTTTTTTTCATATTTTGATAATTAATGGAGGAAAGGCATATCCCACCCCTTCTATCGACGTCCCTGTCAAAGTCTCGGTAATGTGAGAAAGATAAATAATTCACAAGGGAATATTCTCTTATAATTTTGGAGGCTGTCATTGAGATAGGTATCGCTGTCTGAAATTGTATCTCTTTTGTTATTACGCATGAACTAAACAACCCTTTAAACAGCATTTTTACTGTGTAGTGCCTTAAACTTTTAAAGTAAAGGCGTACTTAATAAATTACGTTTTTTTTTATTATTACTTTTATTATTTTCTTTTACAGAAGGTCCTCAAGCTTTAAAAAATGCATGTGATTGAGGATTTTTTTTAATGATAGAGTGTTTTATTCATTATGCATTGAAAAGATTGTCCTATCATATTTATTCAAGATTGATTGCTTTGAAAGCTATAAGGTGAATTGTCCTCATCGTTTTGCAGTTAATTGTAATCCGACTGACCGAAAAATATGAACTTGCTGGAGATGTTATGTAGTATCATTGTGGATTTCTGCATGGAATAGGTTTCTTCTATTTGTCGCAGTGGCGTATCCAGGGGGTGGCGCAACAGGCGCGCGCCCCCCTCTCGTATTTGCCGTCGTAAAAAAAAAAAAAAATAGCAAAAAAAAAAAAGTTGTTCATTAAATAGGCTTCAAAATTGGTCACATATAGGAGTATTTTACATCTCAGCCCTTCTTCAGAAGCAAAAATGTTATGTTTGTAGGTATAGGGCTAATAGCACAGCCGAGATTATGGTTTGATATCTATCTGTCACTCTTTATGCGTGTGTTCAGTTTTAGTTTCAGTTTATTGTCTCTTATCTCACATTTACAGTGTTTTTACAGTATTAAGGGTACAAGCAATATAAATGGTACAAACAAGATCAATGGGAAAAAAAACATGAAATCTATTGTCAGAGAAAATAAAAGAAGGTGAGTACCTCATAGCTATACGTTTGCATGCAGTATTAATTGAAAAGACTGGGATAGAATAAAAGTGAAATATGGAGGAGCCTAAGCAGAAAGCTTTGCTTGTGAGTTATAGGCTTCAAAGTGTAATAAGATTCATAATAGTCTTTAAAAATATTGTGGGAACGAGCAGTGCATGATGCATTACTATGAGTATATAAGTAAAATTATTGTGTAGCAGTAATCGAATTCGCATTCAAAGAAATAGTATCGGATGGTAGCGTAACTTTCATTACATAAGTATTACAATTCACATTATTTGGATAGATAAGCATTCCCTATACATAAATATATAAATGAATATATATAAATAGGGCATTATCAATATACAAAGAAAAATCATTTCTAAGCACCCAGCAACCGGCCACCACACCCACCCGCAATGAGCTGGGTACCCTGAAGTCAGAAATGCAGCATTATTAATATTTCTTATGGCCCGTTTCTGAATGGTGAGTATCTTGTCAAGTTGACTTTTGGTCCCATTCTCCCAGGCAAGAATTGTGTGTAATCCTGTTGAGCATGGGTAATAAGATGATTTTATCTGAAATTTCCCTGTGTTACTTACATGCAACATGTATAGAGCTTCAAACCAATAAGATAAGGACAGAGAAATTGCTACACCGCTTTGTCAGACTTATGTTGAATTATTTTTGACCTATTAACAAAAACAGTAAGATATAAAAATGACTAAATAGCGGCCGCTCTTCCGAATTCTTATCACTGAGAGTTTTGTGGGTGTAGCTTTGGTGTTTGCATAGTGAGAGACGTCTTTAATATTCCATTTAATTCACAGAAACTAAGGTGACCCCCTCACTTCCCCTCTCTCTTTTTTTCCCTCTATCTCTCTCCCTCATTTTCTCTTTCCCTCATATGATTTTGTAATAACTATAAACGTGCTGCATAATACTACAAGCATATCTAGCGGACATCTGTTAACAAAAACAGTAAGATATAAAAAATACTAAATTGCAGCCGCTCCTCTGAATTTTAATTACTGATTTCATAACACTTGAGAGTTTTGTGAGTGTAGCTCCGGTGTTTGCGTAGTGAGGGACGTCTTTAATATTCCATTTAATTCAAAGAAACTAAGGTGACCCTCCCTCCCCCTCTCTCTCTCTTTCTTTCTCTCTCTCTCCCTCTTATTCTATTTCCCTCATATGGTTTTGTAATAACTATAATCGTGATGCATAATACTAGAAGCATATCTAGTCGACATCTGTGTGAGAGATTTAATTGCTAAATGAACATGATGAATACATATAAATAATAGATGGTATTTATCGACATGAGGATCGGAATCAGGTTAAAGTTGCAATATGTTTTACTAGAGCCTTTACGTTGATGTTAATTACTTTTTTAATCAAGATGAAGCACTTGAACGCGTCATACGGTCATCAGTATTGGTCTCACGAGGAAGAATGAACACTGCAAGGTGAACATCATTAGCATTTGCAATTTTACCTTGATTGTGTAATTTAAACAATTTTGAAAGATGGGAGGGGTGGCCTGTACAAATACCTCCCCCCCCACATTTCAAGAAAAATAATAATTCAAAATCAATCAGTCGTTAACAATTTTGACAAAATGAATTTGAGTGACTCTTACATAGCAGTGAAAAGCTCTCTTTGCATGCTTTGTAATTTTATATAGGTGTACAAGAATTATGTATGTGTTGGTGTGTGTGCGTGTGTGGTGCGTGTAATTGTGTGCGTGTGTTCGTGTGTGTGTTCGCGCGAGAAATCTCGACGCCTGATTCCAATTGCAATCATCCCCCACCATGCCCACCCCACCCCTACTTCTCAGAACTGATCTAGCTCACGATCACGTCAATACAGCGCGCGCACATAACGTTCACGGTTCGAGGTAAGCTACTGATTTCTTCCAATCTTTGAAAATCTTGTCGACAAAATGTCTGATTTGGCACTGATTCAGATGTTAGAACCTGGAATCACACCGTCATTCCATCAATCACTGGGTGAATCACTGCAGCAGCCACACACACATATACGATTCATACAGCTACAGTACAGTCAAGTCGTATACCGTAAGCTAGCTGTCCCGACAATGACGTCATTTTTCTAGTGCAAGAATTCTCGCTTTCGTGGCTCATCTGAGACCCTGTCAGGGGTCGTGAAAAAAAGTCCTGATAATCCTTTTGAACAAGCTTACATCTCTAAAATTTCATCGTATTCTTTGGGGGATTAGCTTTCCAAAAATGTATAATTTGTCCTATTTCTTATTTTATGGGACATTTCTCCGGTTATCTGCTTTAAGAACCAGGCTAATTTACACTGACTACAATGGGGCTAATTAGATATTCATATAGCCATACCTTGGGCCACCATGAACTGATTCATGTCAAATTTGATGTGTGAACGTTTTCCATCATGCTCTACCTAAATATGGTCATAAAAATACTGAAATACAAAAATCCAAATTTGATGACGTCACACTTCGGTACTCTATAAAATATCATGGTTTCCTTTTCTCATCTTGGCATAGCGAGGATCCCTTCTTTTCAAAAAGTACCAATCACCTAAAATAATTTATACATAGCCAAAATGTATATAAAACCAACCTAAAAAAGAACCTTACCTGGCATTCTATGGCTTAACGCAGATTATCGAGAATATAAAGGAAATCATTAAATTCTTCGGATGGAACCCAAGATTGACTTGGATTCCGTGCGCGCCTTATTCTATGAGAAGGCGTACGGGTGCGTCGACTATTCTATTCACAAGTCGATTTCATATTTATTTAGAGTGTATTTAAACTTGCCATATCTCTTTATAGAAGTAATATTTGAAGCTTATATTTTGCGTAGAGTATAGCGACATAGAAACCGTTACATAGAAAGCAGAGTAAGATTTGCTGACTGGTACCCTTTAAAATAATTGATCCACCACTGGTTCGATGCAAGTCAGTGAGAGAAAAATTGTTTCCGGAGCATGTGAACCTTCTTCTATAATTCTTCCTCTATTCTTTTTCCTCGTCCTCGTCCTCGTCCTCCTCCTGCTTCTTCTTTTTCTCGTTCTCCTTCTTGTTGTTCTTCTTCTTCCCGCTGCTATGTGAGATAAATTATTCAGTGCAGAAAAGACTCCAGGATATAGCTAGGTTATCTATTATATTCTGGGGTAAGATTGACCTGCTCCAAGGCTTCTTGTGTTCACCATGTTCACAGGGAGCAAAATACTTGCAGTTTATAGTAGAGTTACTATTCGTTATTGGGGAGCTGCCAGTTATTATGATCTCAAAGGCAATATTAGAAGCTCTTGAATAAAGTGTTAAACACCTACTGATTTTGTGATAAGTTTATCAATCGTAAAACTTTCTGAAAGGGTCGTGTGGTTGGCGGTCGCTTATTGTTTTCATCATGTTGAAAAGTCTGGGGCATATTCAGCTTCAACATGATGTAGGCGTGATATTTTCATGAAGCATCGTGTCGAGTAAATGGTGTTTGTGACGTGCAGAGGACGTGTTTTCTGTTATGTGCCCATAAACAAACGAGGATAACACGAGCTTTTTATGTTCAAAGAGAGTCTTACTTCCGTATTACGCTGGAACGTGATAACTAAGTCCGAATTTTCAAGGCTGAACAAAAAACAAGAGATAGAGAGAGAGAGAAAAAAACCAACCCCACAATGGCTGACCGCAAAGAAGCAAGACCTTTTCAGAATGTGTTACGTCCTTAATACGTGCTGAACGTTATAATTCAAGAGCTTCAGAGCACTTTATGTGAGAAGATTCATATTTGAACCTCACTATTTGTCGGCAAACGTCCTTTCTAGAATGTTTCATCCCAGGTTTTGTAATCTTGAATTTTGCCATCTTGAAAGGAGGATTTCTGGACGGAATTGCAGCACCTGGAGCTCAACGGTTTGTTGCAGCCATTGACCTCCAAACATGCTCGCTGGTGTATAGTATATCTGAAGGCATTACGCTCTAGTTCTTCCTTTCCTACTCTTTTTTCATTTCTTCTGCACAGATCTTATTTCATTGTCTCTGAGAAATAAGCATACATGTAATTATAAAGACAGAGCAGATAGTTCCTTAGGAAGTGATTTGTATTACTAAAATGATTTATCGATCAAGTCAAATTAACCCGTGGACTACTGAATTCTTTAACTCTCATAGATACAGGTGCCACCCGGTTCCGATAGTCTATGGGTTAAAGGCCCTCTCTATTAATCAAAGTCAGGTCACACCTAATTTTCTCCGAAAAATAGCCAACTCGAAGTATAATTTGATATGCGATACTAGAGGATAACCAAGTGTTGATGCCTCGTACTCCTGAGTGTATCCGGCGATGGCATTACGCTCTAGTTCTCCCTTTTCTTTCTCCTTCTTCCTTTCTTCTGCACAAATCTTATTTCCTTGTCCTTGAGAAATTAGCATAAAACAGAGGAGATAATTCCTTAGGACGTCTTTTCTATCAATTCAAGTCAGGTCATACCTAATTTTCTCCGTAAAATAATCAACTCAAAGTATAATTCGATATGCGATAAAAGAGGATAATCAATTGTTGATGCAGAAAACGGTATTTCAATCAATTTATTTTTACTTTCCTCACAATCATAAGACTTTAAATTGAACCAACGAATGAATATATCGAAAATACATTTAAAGGGCATGAAATCATTTGAAATAGATAATACGATGTTCATGAAGGTTTAACTAACTTGGGTTCCAATCCAATATTTCGCGAGCCAAGAATAGGATATACTAATGAAGTAGTGGATTCAGGAAAATAATTCCAAAATTTGGTCAAATTTTATCGCTGCATCCAAGAATGTTGGCAAGCAACAGCTGCAAAATGTCTCTATACAGTTCACCATAATTAGTGCAATAACCAGAATAGAAATGGTATCTGCATAAGCTTTGAAAGTAAAGACGTACAACACGATAAGAACTATTTTCGAAAAATAAACTCAAGGGCCTATTGTACTGCCCATAGAAATCAGGTTCGGATTATGTAATACACCATTGTAATGTTCGCACATTTCTAAAGGTGATAGACAGGGCTATTGGAATTGTTTTGAGTTTATTTTTCGAAAGTAGTTTTTATCGTGTTGTACTCAATAAATGTTTTTTTATCACTTTAATTATTTTCCTCTTTTATTTTTTGTTTAAAGATGGTGCTCAAGCTTTAAAACGAAATGCATGAAATGGAGGGAACTTTGTATGATAGAGTGTTTTATTCATTAAGCAATGAATAGATTGTCCTCATTATATTTCTTCAAGATTTATTGCTTTGAAATCTTAAAGGTAAATTGTCGTCTTCGTTTTGTAGTTAATTGTGATCCGACTGACCGCAAAACATGAACCCGTTGGAGATGTTATGGAGTATCATTGTTGATTTCAGCATGGAATAAGTTTCTTCTCTTTGTCGAAGATATAGGTTTGTACGTAGGGCTAATGGTGCAGCCGAAATGATGATTAGATGTTCATTTGTCGCTCTTTGTGTGTTTGTTTGTGTGTGAGTGTGTGGGCGTGTGTATGTGGGGTGTGTTGGGGTGTGTGTGTGTGCTTGGTTTGTCACTTTGTACCCCACCCCTCCCACTCTCCTTCTTCATACGTATGTGTAAATCACATTCCCCCTCTCTCTCTCACACTTTGTCGATGAGTACAGAATCTATTATTTTTTTTAATTCCTTCTTAATTTGAAAACTCTTCCCTGTGCAAAAATATTAGCTAAAAAATTGATAAACGGGTTTATGTTTTTTGAATAACTTTTAACTTTGTAACGCTATCTATATATTACCAATGTCATTTTGTTTTTGCCAAGTAATAGTTGATTTTGTTTATTTATTAATTTGTCTATCCATTCATTCATATATTTATAAGTTCATTTACCTATTCATTTATTTTATTTGTTATTTATTCATTTATTTATTTGTTTGTTTATTTGTTTATTTGTTTATTGAAAAGTTTGGTTGACTTCAAATTTTGCCATCTTGTTATATTTGTATGATTATACTACAATTTGACAAAAGTTCAATATGATCCTTCGTTTGCAAGCAACAAATTTTTAATTCTGCACCTTAACCCTGTTGAGCGTGGGTAATAAGATGAATTTATCTGATGAAATTTCGCTGTATTACTTACACTCAACATGTATAGAACTTCAAATCAATAAGATAAGGACAGAGAAATTGCTACACCACTTTGTCAGACTTATGTTGAATTATTTTTGAAATCCCCGGATTTTCGACCTATTAACAAAAACAGTAAGGTATAAAAAAAGACTAAATTGCGGCCGCTCCTCTGAATTCTAATCACTGATTTCATAACACTTGAGAGTTTTGTGGGTGTAGCTCCGGTGTTTGCATAGTGAGAGACGTCTTTAATATTCCATTTAATTCACAGAAACTAAGGTGACCCCTCTCTCTCTCCCTTTCTCTCTCTATTTCTCTCCCTCTTTTTCTCTTTCCCTCATATGATAACTATAATCGTGCTGCATAATACTAGAAGCATAGCTAGCGGACATCTATTAACAAAAACAGAAAGATATAAACATTTCTAAATTGCGGGAGTTATCACAGAACTCACCTTAGCTTCTGTGAATTAAATGGAATACTAAAGACGTCTCTCACTATGGAAACACTGGAGGTACACTCACAAAACTCTCAAGTGTTATGAAATTCTTCCTCGTGAGACCAATACTGATGACCGTATGACGCGTTCAAGTGCTTCATCTCGATTTAAAAAAAAGTAATAAACATCAAAGTAAAGGCTCTAGTAAATCATATTGCAATTTTAACCTGATTCCGATCCTCATGTCGATAAAACCATCTATTATTTATATCTATTCATCATGTTCAATTAGCTATTTAATTTTGCATAGTTTGCACAGAAACTAAGGTGATCCCTCCCTCCCCCACTCTCTCTCTCACTCTCTCTCCCTCTTTTCTTCTTTCCGTCATATGGTTTTGTAATAATTATAATGGTGCTGCTTAATAATAGAAGCATGGCTAGGCGACATCTGTGAACATGATGAAAACAAATAAATAATAGATGGTATTTATCGACATGAGGATCAGAATCACTTTAAAGTTGCAACATGATTACCATTGCCTTTTATGCTTTGATGTTAATTACTTTTTTAATCGAAATGATGCACTTGAATGCGTAATACGTACGGTCATTAGTATTGGTCTCATGCAGAAGGTCGAACGCTGCTAGGTGTACATAATTCATGTAATTAGTATACTGGCAATTTTACCTCGATTGTGAAATTTAAATGGGAAAAATCCACTATGTATGTGTTATGCAGTGTGTGTGCTTGTGTTGGTGTGTACATGTATACGCATTCAAACCGATGACATCGAACAAAGAGAACAATGGGTCATCAGTAGTAATTCAATAGGTCATCGGTTGTCAACAATTGGTGAGGTTTATTCCGTCAATGAATTTTGTGACGCAATTCAATAGTGGAGTCATCGGTTGAAATTCGAACAATAGCTTACAAACATGTGTGGGTGAGTGTGTATGTGTGCTCGTGTGTGTGTTCGCGCGAGAAATATCGGCGCCTGATTCAAATTGCGATCATCCCATACCCCCTATATAGGAACTGATTTACCCCCACTGACGTGTGTCGGGGGGGGGGGGGGGGGAACCCCGGCAGAGTAGCACATTCTGCACATCCTAATCAGTTATGCCTGGAGGTGAGATCCGGGGTTTCCCTCTCAGGCACAGGTGACATTAAATACATAAAAAGAGTTTGATCAGAATGTACCTCAGGTTTTCATCAAGAGAAAAATCAATTAGAGGACACAGCAAAGAAGGGATGTAAGAAAAAAGAAACTACATGCAGGAGGGACGATAGGAAGAGATAGAGAATTGTAAATTAAAATATAATGATTTCCTTTTCTCATCTAGGTTTAGTGAGGATCCCCTTCGTTTTAAAGAGTACCAATCACCTAAAATAATTTGTGCACAGCCAAAATGTATATAAAATCAACTTTTAAATCCTTACCTGGCACTCTATGGGTTAACACAGATTATAGGGGATATATATGAAAACATAAAATTCTTCGAACGGAACCCTCCTTGCCTGTCTTGCGTGCTACTGCATGCTTGGACAAAACATGCAAACCCTTGTGTTGGACTTGGGGATTTTCTACAGAATCCATCGTAGACCTGACGTGGAGAGGTGTGACCATGGCATTATACATCATATCACTCTCACGTGGCGCGTCAAAGACCGCGCCAGTCGCTGACGCAGTCCTACGTCAGACTAATGACGCCACGTCTACAACTGGGGGGGGGGGGGGGGGCGTTTCATCAGGTGTCTTGTCAGTGATATTTACCAACAAATTTGCTCTCAGCCAATCAGATGCAAGGATTTCAGGAGCTTAAAACAGTAATTGCAACTTGTCATTGATGACAAGTTTCATGAAACGGGGCCCTGGCATAAGTTAGGATGAATATGCTCGTTGTCCAAGAGGACGTAGCATGGGCATTTTTTGTTTAAAGATGATGCTCAAGCTTTAAAACGAAATGCATGAAATGGAGGGAACTTTGTATGATAGAGTGTTTTATTCATTAAGCAATGAATAGATTGTCCTCGTTATATTTCTTCAAGATTTATTGCTTTGAAATCTTAAAGGTAAATTGTCGTCTTCGTTTTGTAGTTAATTGTGATCCGACTGACCGCAAAACAAGAACCCGTTGGAGATGTTATGGAGTATCATTGTTGATTTCAGCATGGAATAACACTATGAACGGTTACATGTCGTTTTTCCGAAGGTTCGTATTTCCGAAGGTTCGTTTTTCCGAAGGTTCATAATTCCGAAGGTTCCTTATTCCGAAGGTTCGTTACTCCGAAGGTTCGTTTTTCCGAAGGTTCGTTTTTCCGAAGGTTCTTTTTTCCGAAAATGAAATAGGGTTCATAATTCCGAAGGTTCGTATTTCCGAAAATGAAATGAGGTTCGTATTTCCGAAAATGAAAAAGGGTTCGTATTTCCGAAAATGAAAAAGGGTTCGTATTTCCGAAAATGAAATAGGGTTCGTATTTCCGAAAATGAAAAAGGGTTCGTATTTCCGAAAATGAAAAAGGGTTCGTATTTCCGAAAATGAAATAGGGTTCGTATTTCCGAAAATGAAAAAGGGTTCGTATTTCCGAAAATGAAAAAAGGTTCGTATTTCCGAAAATGAAAAAAGGTTGTAAATTCAGAGAATACGGCGTCAATCCGTATTTCGGATAGGGAGGAGGGGAAAGACGGCCAAGTGTAAAGATATTCATTTCGTACTCAATAATCATAACAATGATGATAACAATTATAATAAAATCCAGAGAAATAGCCATTATATTATCGTAATTCCTATCAATATTATGATGATGATGATGGCTTCTTCTATAGCGCCGGTATCCGCCTCAATTGGGCGCTCATATTATGATTATTATTATTATGATTATTATTATTATTATAATTATTATTATTATTATCATCATTATTGTTATTATTATTAATATTATTATCATTATTATCATTGTTCCTATTAGAATAACCAATATTTGTGAGCGTGCGTAGAGAGCGAGCGCCTCAGGAATACATGTTTCATTTCTCATAAAATGATATTACTTCGGTGATTAGAATACATACTGATGTATTGAAGAAAGTGAATGATCGGATTCGGGATTAAATTTGCTACAACGAAATTGGCTTGAAGTTATTTATATAATGTATATACCGCTTTGGAAAATGAGACACACCAAAGTTCCAAGTAGATCTTTACAAGCAGAAAATGGCCACGTAATTTTTTTGAAAGGGGGAGCTGATGCCTCTTGGCAGAATATCATACTCCCCGTTTCTACAATTTGCAAGCGAGCGAAGCGAGTTAGAAAAAAACATAAAACCCTTTTTTTTTTATTGTAATGGAAATGCAATTTCGCCATCAAAAGACAAATATAGAACATGTAATAATGAGCCATGAATAATATTAATTAACCCTGCTGCCGAATATGGGATATTTGGGCACTTCACTCGCCCTAATGAAGGGCGTTCCCTGTCCCAAACTATTCCGTTTCTAAATCTTACGCGCTATAGTGAGCAAGTAAAAAAAAGGAGATATTGTCTATAGAATAATGATTTTGTTACCAGATAATCCAAACAACGATAACATTTTGAGATAAGGATAGCCAACCATCTCGCTTCCCAAAATAAAAGGATGTTCGGGCACCACGCTGCTGGATTCCAGCGAGCCAAACATTGACACTTTATTATCTTTAAGATGTAATTACTTCGTCAACATTCAACATAAATTGTGATTAAAAAAGTATACTATGAAAAGTGCATACTAAAAATAAGGTGGGGGCGTTCTGCATCCCTAGCCATCAGAGCTATCTATTACAGTGTTTGGCCAACTCGGCTCCATGTAGGTAGCAATATGGCGCTTGTTGCTTTGTTAGGCAAGCACTAAACAAAGGAATATACGCCATGTTGTGCCCAAATAAACCGAGTTGGCCGAAGTCTGTAATATGGCTCTGTAGATGACTCTACAAGCCCTCCCCTCCGGTCCCCAAAACAACAACAGCAATAAAAACAACAACATAATATTACAGAGAGTTCATAAAGGAGTCACTGCTATGTTTAATAAATAGCCTGGCAAGTAGCACACCATATTATTGATACGTATAGGCTATAGGCCAATTATAAGATCATGACAAGGGAAATAAAAGAAGCAATAGTAGAGTAACCGGTGCAATATCTAAGTCTGGTCGCATAACTCCATCCAAAATGACATCGTCATCGTAATTTTTGGTAGTCCACTTCATAATAACAATTTTAATAATAATAACAATAATAACAACAACAACAATAATATTATGAATTATAAAAATTATAATACTGATAGTATTAGTAATAATAATAATAAAAATACTACTACTACTAATAATAATGATAACAATGATAATTATAATAATAACAATAATAATAATACAAATAATACTAGTAATAATAATAAATAAATGAATAGATACCATAAACAACCAAAGCCGAAGAAAGATGGATCGTAACAAGTTAAAGAAGGAGTCTTATCATCAGGCTGATATGATTATCATAAAAGGAAACAAAAGTAAAACCAAACTATAATGCAAATTAAAAGCAACATACAACCAAATTTGAAGGATAGTGGATTAAAATGTTAAGTTTTCTTTCAGTCGGGCTAAAATAATTATCATACAGGGAATAATCCTAACTATCTATGCCGCATAAATAGATTAAAATCATTGAACATGTTCTTTAACTTTGCCAAAATACCATCATTTCTAAACATGGATGAAAATGTTTCATTTTATACAGCTGCTTACAGCATAATAAATTTGTACAGATTCTAATAAGTTGCTTCATTTTACTGCACAGTCTGCTTTTTTAACAGTTACAACCGCTGACATGAAGTTTGAAATAACTTTTACAAGCATAACGAATTACAAAACACTAAAAGACATTAAGAGTAAAACAATCCTCATCGCAAAAAATAGAAATAAGGAATTACACATGGAGAAGAAAACATTAATGGCTTTTATCAACCAGTGCCCCGCCTTATAAGGAGTTGAAGCGATTTATTTGAAACAATCGCAAGTTAAAATCAATCGCAACTGTGTAGTTAACGTAGGCCTAGGCAGAGGCGTACGACAAGGGGGGGGGGGGGGGGGGGGGCTGCTGCAGCCAACCCCCCTCCCCCGGATTTTGAAAGTGCCGATATTCCGGCAACTCACACCTCATATTCAGGGAGTGAGGTGCCCGAATATCCTCATATTCCAGTCATTATATGCCGAAATATGTTATTTTTATGATTTTTCACAACGGAAAGGCACAATTATTTTTGGTCGCTAGCTTCGCGCGCTCGTAAATTAAAAAAAGGAAAGTTGCTATCATATTTTTTACAACAAAAAGGCCATAGGTGCCGTAACAGGGATCAAACCCCCAACCTTCGCGTTTCCAGTCAAGCGCTGTAAACCGTTCGACTACGACACCTCCACACACTCACACAACACACACACACACACACACACACACGTTTACATGGCTTTACTTCCGAGGACAACTATTGTTCCTCTATTGTTACTCGTCCTCGGACAGTCGACGGAATAAAGCACAAATTCATTGTTCGACGTTCGAGGACTATTGTCCGGCTTCCGAGGACCATTGTTGTCATGATTTTTTTTTTGTTCTCTGTCCGAAAATGTCCTCGGACATAATGCTAAACAAACGCACACACACACACACATAAACACTTATTCGATTTTTCTAATCTCGTCCTCTTATTTTCGTCCCTTTTCTCTTCTCCTCTCCTCTTTTATAAACCTTCCCAGTTTTATGTCTCCATTTCATTTTTGTATTCATTGCGGGGGTGGGGGAGGTGCTTTTCGTCGAAAAGAGATCCGCTTTTTGAAGATGGCAATTAAAACCATAATATCCTATCGTTACCCTAATTTTCCCTTTAACAGTGGCGTAGCTAGAGTCTAGCCATTGTGGGAGCACTGGCACCATTGGAGGCACAAGTCTTTTGGAATAATCTTAAAGCTAATCTAAGACACCGCTGGTGGAAGAGGGTTTTTTTTTTTTTTTTTTTTTTTGGGGGGGGGGGGGGGGGGTTGCCGGAAGGGGTCCACCCGTCTTCTTTCCTATTCCATTTTCTTTCTTTTTTTCTTATTTTTTCGCCATCCGATGACGGAGGGGTGGGGGCGAGCCCTCACCCCCCCCCCCCCCCGTTGCTACACCTCTGCTCCTGATGAATTCGCCTTTTTTTACCAGGAATTATGAACCCTATTTCATTTTTCGGAAATACGAACCCTATTTCATTTTCGGAAATACGAACCTTATTTCATTTTCGGAAATACGAACCCTATTTCATTTTCGGAAATACGAACCCTTTTTCATTTTCGGAAATACGAACCTTATTTTATTTTCGGAAATACGAACCCTTTTTCATTTTCGGAAATACGAACCCTTTTTCATTTTCGGAAATACGAACCCTTTTTCATTTTCGGAAATACGAACCTTCGGAATTATGAACCCTTTTTCATTTTCGGAAATACGAACCTTCGGAAATATGAACCCTATTTCATTTTCGGAATTATGAACCTTCGGATAAACGAACCTTCGGAATAACGAACCTTCGGAATAATGCAACAAATGTTCGGAATTACGAACCCTTTTTCATTTTCGGAATTATGAACCCCCAGGCATGGGAAATTAGTGTTTCGGAAATACGAACCTTCGGAAATACGAACCTTCGGAAAAACGAACCTTCGGAAAAACGAGATGCCCCCCTATGAACACGATGACAAAGAAAGCGGACAAAATATACAGCTCCTCATTGTACCCTCCACAATTGTTCTGGTAACAAAAGAACATCCCTTCATTGCTATTGTATAAAATAAGTAGAACAGGTGAATATGCATGTGACACCTGTTCTACATACTTTTACATAATAGCAGTGGAGGGATGTTCTGTTGTCTACCAGAGCAAGTGTGGGAGGTACAATGAGGAGCTGTATATTTTGTCCGCTTCTTTGTTCGCCATGTTCGTAGTGTAAGTTTCTTCTCTTTGTCGAAGATATAGGTTTGTACGTAGCCGAAATGATGATTAGTTGTGCATTTGTCGCTCTTTGTGTGTTTGTTTGTGTGTGAGTGTGTGGGTGTGCGTGTGTGTGTGTGTGTGTGTGTGTGTTGGGGTGTGTGTGTGTGCATGGTTTGTCACTTTGTACCCCACCCCTCTCACTCTCCTTCTTCATACGTATGTGTTAATCACATTCCTCCCCCTCTCTCTCTCACACTTTGTCGATGAGTACAGAATCTATTATTTTTTTTACTTCCTTCTTAATTTGAAAACTCTTCCCTGTGCAAAAATATTAGCTAAAAATTAATAAACGGGTTTATGTCTTTGAATAACTTTTAACTTTTTAACGCTATCTATATATTACCAATGTCATTTTGTTATTGCCAAGTAATAGTTGATTTGTCTATCCATTCATTCATATATTTATAAGTTCATTTCCTATTCATTTATTTTATTTGTTATTTATTCATTTATTTATTTGTTTGTTTATTTGTTTATTTGTTTATTGAAAAGTTTGGTTGACTTCAAATTTTGCCATCTTGTTATATTTGTATGATTATACTACAATTTGACAAAAGTTCAATATGATCCTTCTTTTGCAAGCAACAAATTTTTAATTCTGCACCTTAACCCTGTTGAGCGTGGGTAATAAGATGAATTTATCTGATGAAATTTCGCTGTATTACTTACACTCAACATGTATAGAACTTCAGATCAATAAGATAAGGACAGAGAAATTGCTACACCACTTTGTCAGACTTATGTTGAATTATTTTTGAAATCCCCGGATTTTCGACCTATTAACAAAAACAGTAAGATATAAAAAAGACTAAATTGCGGCCGCTCCTCTGAATTGTAATCACTGATTTCATAACACTTGAGAGTTTTGTGGGTGTAGCTCCGGTGTTTGCATAGTGAGAGACGTCTTTAATATTCCATTTAATTCACAGAAACTAAGGTGACTCCTCTCTCTCTCCATTTCTCTCTCTATCTCTTTCCCTCTTTTTCTCTTTCCCTCATAATATGAACTATAATCGTGCTGCATAATACTAGAAGCATAGCTAGCGGACATCTATTAACAAAAACAGAAATTGCGGGAGTTATCACAGAACTCACCTTAGTTTCTGTGAATTAAATGGAATACTAAAGACGTCTCTCACTATGGAAACACTGGAGCTACACTCACAAATCTCTCAAGTGTTATGAAATGCTTCCTCGTGAGACCAATACTGATGACCGTATGACGCGTTCAAGTGCTTCATCTTGATTAAAAAAGTAAATCATATTGCAATTTTAACCTGATTCCGATCCTCATGTCGATAAAACCATCTATTATTTATATGTATTCATCATGTTCAATTAGCTATTTAATTTTGCATAGTTTGCATAGTGAGAGACGTCTTTAATATTCCATTTAATTCACAGAAACTACGGTGATCCCTCCCTCCCCCCCTCTCTCTCTCTCTCTCTCTCTCCCTCTTTTCTTCTTTCCGTCATATGGTTTTGTAATAATTATAATGGTGCTGCTTAATAATAGAAGCATGGCTAGGCGACATCTGTGAACATGATGAAAACAAATAAATAATAGATGGTATTTATCGACATGAGGATCAGAATCACTTTAAAGTTGCAACATGATTTACCATTGCCTTTTATGCTTTGATATTAATTACTTTTTTAATCGAAATGATGCACTTGAATGCGTAATACGTACGGTCATTAGTATTGGTCTCATGCAGAAGGTCGAACGCTGCTCGGTGTACATAATTAGTATACTGGCAATTTTACCTCGATTGTGAAATTTAAATGGGAAAAATCCACTATGTATGTGTTATGCAGTGTGTGTGCTTGTGTTGGTGTGTACATGTATACGCATTCAAACCGATGACATCGAACAAAGAGAACAATGGGTCATCAGTAGTAATTCAATAGGTCATCGGTTGTCAACAATTGGTGAGGTTTATTCCGTCAATGAATTTTGTGACGCAATTCAATGGTGGAGTCATCGGTTGAAATTCAAACAATAGCTTACAAACATGTGAGTGTGTGTGTGTGCTCGTGTGTGTGTTCGCGCGAGAAATATCGGCGCCTGATTCAAATTGCGATCATCCCATACCCCCTATATAGGAACTGATTTACCCCCACTGACGTGTGTCGGGGTGGGGGGGGGGGACCCCGGCAGAGTAGCACATTCTGCACATCCTAATCAGTTATGCCTGGAGGTGAGATCCGGGGTTTCCCTCTCAGGCACAGGTGACATTAAATACATAAAAAGAGTTTGATCAGAATGTACCTCAGGTTTTCATCAAGAGAAAAATCAATTAAATGACACAGCAAAGAAGGGATGTAAGAAAAAAGAAACTACATGCAGGAGGGACGATAGGAAGAGATAGAGAATTGTAAATTAAAATATAATGATTTCCTTTTCTCATCTAGGTTTAGTGAGGATCCCTTTCGTTTTAAAGAGTACCAATCACCTAAAATAATTTGTGCATAGCCAAAATGTATATAAAATCAACCTTAAAATCCTTACCTGGCACTCTATGGGTTAACACAGATTATAGGGGATATATATGAAAACATAAAATTCTTCGAACGGAACCCTCCTTGCCTGTCTTGCGTGCTACTGCATGCTTGGACAAAACATGCAAACTCTTGTGTTGGACTTGGGGATTTTCTACAGAATCCATCGTAGACCGGACGTGGAGAGGTGTGACCATGGCATTATACATCATATCACTCTCACGTGGCGCGTCAAAGACCGCGCCAGTCGCTGACGCAGTCCTACGTCAGACTAATGACGCCTCGTCTACAACTGGGGGGGGGGGGGGGGTTTCATCAGGTGTCTTGTCAGTGATATTTACCAACAAATTTGCTCTCAGCCAATCAGATGCAAGGATTTCAGGAGCTTAAAACAGTAATTGCAAATTGTCATTGATGACAAGTTTCATGAAACGGGGCCCTGGCATAAGTTAGGATGAATATGCTCGTTGTACAAGAGGACGTAGCATGCATGGGCATGGGAGCCGGGGGTGCGCAGCACCCCCTGCAAAAACGCTGAGGACCCTTTTTTATTTTTTTGCTTGTCAGAGATTTTTGGACTTAAAAAGAGACACTGAAATGCTGAGGACCCTTTCTTTTTTGCTCACAGCACCCCCAGTAACAAAATCGTTCCCAGGCCCCTGGGACGTAGCCCGGCATTAACGAATCTGCTATATATATATACAGACATGGACAAAATTATTAGACCAAGAATGGTTACTGAAAGAAATAAAATATCATAAAAGCAAGGTATAATTGCTGTAATTTGGTATTCATTCAATGAAATACAAAGACAAATCATATGTATAATTTTGTATGCATATTATAGTACCCTTATTCCAGAAGCTTGGTCTAATATTTTTTTCCAGGGCTGTATACAAAAAGATTGTAACGTGTGCAAACGTGTACCCGTGTGACTTTTCCCCGCTAAATTTAAAACTTAAATTATTTTTTTTTGGTTTTCTTTGCCAACGGTTTTTGCCACCTGCTCACCACCCCCTTCCCGGCAAAGAATCCAGGATCCACCACTATACAATGCACTCTTCCGAAACAACAGATGTTTGCTGATATACTCAGCTCTATCATGCAAGAATGTGGTTTCCTGCATGGTTTCAAAAATATTAAAGTCGGTATGGGTTCACGCATTATCAGATGACAAAGTTGACGGGTATTGGAACCATGTCAAATTCTTCAAACATTTTTATTATAGAATTGATGACAAATTAGAGTGTCTGCTGGCTTTTGTTGTGGATTTGGGCATTAGCCATAATCCAGTTTTATTCCTACCGGTTCTCCAAAGTTTGGTTTCAAATTTCGTCGAGCTGGAGGCATCAGGATGTGACGTAAGCATCACTCGTCTCACCCAAGTCGCGTTTTAAATGCCCTTTTTTGTCGAGTTCCCAATGGAGTTATCAATGTAGTAATCTTCTTGGAAACTTAGCTGATGTTTATCCAAATGAACTAGACTCTATGTCTCTCTGTCAAGTTTAACGTTCTTGAGGATTCTAGTCATTCTTTATTCTATACACAACGGGAAAATGTAAAGAAAATGCTTTTCGTGGAGGTGTCGGAATGATGGAGGCCCCAAATACTGAACTGAAGGGAAACGATAACATGGCTTGTACTAATAGGATTTTTAAACTTTGAGAAAAGAAGAAGAAAATGACGAAGATGATGATAAAGAAGACGTGAAAGAAAAATAAAAGAAGGAAACGAATAAGATGACTACAAATAGAAAAAGTAGGACACGTAGGAGATTGTTATTTTATTACGATGAGAATAGTAACGTTTTATGTCGATTTGATTTGCTGATTGATTAAATTTCACGTTTATTTTCTTTTGACAATAATCCTTGGTATTGCTTGTCGATCAAGAACGCCAAGAATAAAGAAGAAGTGAAAAGAAAACTAGGTCATGATTTGCTTTAAAGTAATTTATCATATTGTATGACGTGCAACACAATAATTCCTTTGATATGTTTTATTTCGGGGATGAAGTTCCACTTATAGCTCGTAGATTACAACAGTGGAAATATCATACATCAAATTCTGAAAAATAGATTAAATCGAGCATTTAGAAATCGTTACAAAAATTGCAGAGCCCCAATTCTTCATTGTGGCTGACGCGTCGTGGCGTAAATATAGAAGGAACGCAGAAATTAGAAGGAAAAAAAGCAATCTCTCAAGTGTGAGACGTATAATCTACCAGCAGGGGCGTCGATTATGGGGTGGCAGGGAACAGTTGCCTCCCGTCAGGCAATATTGGGAAGGCAAACGTATCGTTTGCCCCCCCCCCCCCATAAATCTGGACGTGTAAATTAACATAAGGGAAAATGATGCAAAACTCTGGAAATGAAACCTTCCAAACGATGAAACACGAGATATTACACGATCACACTTCTATTTCGCCTCGCGCTCCGCGCACAAATTCTCTTATTACCTCTGTTTCATGTAAACGTGGAGAAGCTGGTAAAAAAAAATCATTGCAGGTACTATCAGGCTGTCTCTACCCCCCCCCCCCCCCCTTCTGACAACTGATGGACGACCCTGTTTATCAGTGGCTTATTTGGGGGGGGGGGGGGGGATTTGGCTAAGTCCTATAATAATCATGTACATGTATATACCTGAACGCGCGCTCTATCCAAAAATCCTTCGGTCCACAACCATAATCCGTTAAGGAACTCAAAGATAACATCTTTCCAAAATGAAAATCCGGATTTACAGGAGCAGTTGTGCGGTTTTCTAATTTCTAATTTTTATTGATTTATAATGAGACTACATACATGGAAAAGCAGCTCGAGGTGTGCCGCTAAAATTTGATATAAATAAGACATGTATAATCCCATGGAGCTTAAGTCAATCACCAAGCAACAGAATCCGTGAGTAATTCCTTGCTTGGGATAAATTAAAAGTACTTTGCTAGTTCAAAGTCATGATATTATACTATTAATACATGGTTGGGAGTGCGTTGGTGCGATCTGGCAACACGCAGGGTTTTTTTTTTATCGTGGTGTCAAACACACTCGGCTTGCGCCTCGTGCGTATAGTACACCACGATAAAAACCTTTGTGTTGCCAGATCGCGCCAACGCACTCCCAACAATGTATTAATTGTATAATATCAATCCACGATGCGATGGGCAGCTAGATAGCCTCCCCCCAAAAAAATATATATATAAATAAATAAATAAAAAAAATAATAAATAAATAAAATAAAATAAAATTAAATTATAAAAAAATTAAATAAAAACAATCCACGAAGTCAAATATTTCTTCCACATAACTATGAAATTTGTCGTGCGTCAAACCTTTATCTAGAAACAAAGTAAACAAGAAAGCTCATTACATTTTAAGGCGCTTATACGGTATACATGGGGCTTTTTTTTCTCGACACTGTCCACTACTAGTGTGTGTTTTTTTAATTAATCATAGAGAAGGTACAGTTCTAGGAAAGGTAAAAAATAGTTTGTGAGCTTTCTTATTCTTTTTATCTCATGCAGTTTAGACGAACATCATGGCATACTAAATGTCCCCTGAAAAGGATTAATCTCCAAATGCCCTCACATTCCGAAGTGTTCGGGCCGAACATTCATGCCACATGTGTGTGCAATCCCATACACTTTTATGTGTGCAGTGTATAATGCTTTTCAGTGAGGTTAGGTGAAAATCTTATCATTTTGAATGATACGCTTTTATGTGTGCAGTGTATAATGCTTTTCCGTGAGGTTAGGTGAAAATCTTATCATTTTGAATGATTCCAAAACCTCACAGTGTACACCAATTCTTATGTAGATATAATAAACCTTTTCTCATATATCAATTTCTTCTTTAAAGGCTCATTTGAATCATACACGTGTCACAAAAATGATCCAGATTGGGAAGCGGTCTTTCTACTTTCAAAATAGAAGTTTTGTGGGTCATAAACATGTTTGGAAAATTTAAGTTTGATTCCTTTCCTCCCCATACTCATTCAAATCTAGCTAGCTGCGCAAATTGTTCGGGTTTTTATTTTGTTCTCTCACAATCGTTGTTCCTGATATCTAATTGGATTGCAGCTCCCTATACTTCTTTTTTTAAATCACAAGTATATTGTAGCTCCAAGTGATTTGGATTGACATACTCAAATTTCTGTAATAAGACCAGCAGAGCGGACAATATCCCAGGTAATTGTGGATATCTGGAGCAAAGCCTGGTCGTTGATAAGTGAAGGAAATAAGAACCAAGATAGAAATAACTTGAGATGGAGAATTTAAAGAGAATGTTGAGTTATGGTAATGGCGAAAAATGATTTGTGAACATTCATTCTTTTTATGTCATTTTGGAAGAATATCATAGTAGAATTGTACCATGAAAAGGATTGTTTTTCAAATGCCCTCAAATTCGAAATTATGTAGAGAAAAAGCGGAAAAGTTTGGACCAAAACTGTCATGCCACATGACTTTGTGTGTGTAGTCCCACATACCCATTTCTGTATATGCATATATGCAGTGCATGTGATTTTCAAGAAGACTGAGTCAATTTCTTTTCATTTTGATCGTTAAAAAAACCCCACAGTATACAGATGTACTACATAATCAACTTTTCGCTTCCAGACAATTTCTTTGACATAATCTTTTACTGGTTGTTTTACGTAGAGATAGCAGAGCAGATTGGAGAGAAGGACATGTCTTAGGATTATATCTTTCCAATCCTTAGCATCGTTCATTGGTCCTATAGTAACGTAATGTTTCCATATTAAGCACCATCATGCTAGGTATTAGGAGCTTATGGTAATCCAACCCTAACCCTAATATTAATCTTAAACCTAATCCTTCAAGGTAGGGTCAATGGTTCATTGTACAAACGAAATGTCACATCTCTAAAAGAAAGGAAATGGTATAAGATACCAAAATTTGTTATGCCCTTTTAATAATTATATCTCAGTCACATCACCAGAACTTGACGATACTTGGCCATTCGTGGTAATTCAATCTTTTATTCAGCCTGTTGTCGGTTTGGTGTCGATCTCGTCGGTTTGACGGGCCAGGGGAATATGAATGGAATTCCGTCACATCCATGTAGACAAATGGTATGAGGAGCATCAATTGGACTAGTTCAGAGTCTGAACGATTTTATTGAAAGAGCTATCTCCCCGTAATCCCAAATTCGTATGGGCGAATTTGGGATTACCGTGGCGCCATCCTCGGTCTGACAGCAGTTAGTAGGAGATCACGGAATAGGGAGATAGCTCTTAAAATATTTTTTTTTCTCCAGAATTTCAACTACGATTGGACAAGAGGCGATGATTGCAGGCAAACATAGCAAAGTTATTTGGGAAGCAACTATTCCCCTGCTCCGCCCACTAACGCACCTATGAAATTATATATTCATATATTTTTTTTATCAATCTCTTTTCCCATACACCCGCTCTCTTTCCCTCTCTCTCTCTCTCTCCCTCTCCCTCTCTTAACGTAGACCTCGAATGGCTGTAGGGCCTAGACGAATGTGTCTTTTTTTAGTATTCATGAAAATACTTGCCTGAATTCGCGTGAAGGAAATCGAATTAGAAAGAAGCCATCGTCCATAAGTAAATGCGTGAGAAATAAGATAAAGAAATAAATCTCTCCCACGTCAGTAATATAGATCGCATGATAGTGAACTTTATAAGCAGCTTTAGTGAGGCTGAGAACGACATGTCTGAGGAATTTTTAATCTTAGCAAGATTATTAGTCACATTAAGAGCAATTTGAGAATTCAAATGTTATTCACATTTGTGTCAAGAGCAACTTCAAAGAAATACGGGTACGTATCTCGGGTAGGATGAGCTATACCATGTATACGATGCCATTTATCCTA
This sequence comes from Heliocidaris erythrogramma, assembly GCA_025617745.1. Lineage (NCBI taxonomy): Eukaryota > Metazoa > Echinodermata > Echinoidea > Camarodonta > Echinometridae > Heliocidaris > Heliocidaris erythrogramma. The sequence goes on along the minus strand of CM046872.1, from coordinate 5,065,917 downwards.
AATCCATTCTAAGATATGCGGCCCAGAATCGGATTTTACTGATGCTTATCACACCCATTAACCAGACGATAAATTGTTACATGGAATCATTTTACAATTCTATTTTGATTTTATATTGTAATTCTAAAAGCTTTTGATAAACGACAGAATGCTAAGTATAAAGCATTTAAATCGCTTCAATATATAACAACTTGTAGGTAAAGTTTTCAGGGTTTTCACCATGTATTCTTTCACAGGAATAAGAGCCCTGAAAAAGGCTGGTGAACTTCGCAAAAAAAAGAAAAGGTTCTCCACCATGAAAAAACTTCGCTTAAACCTATGCGAGAAGAACATCCGTACAAAAACTTAACAGAGCGATCATTCAAACATGACAATTTATACATTCGAACATATCCAATAGTAGCTTAGATTCATATAGACGAGTTCAAAAGTTGACCTAATAAAATAATGTACTTTGATACCAAATATTTGCATTGAATAATCTGGATATTTGAGTGTTCATAGTGGTACGGATGGTGTAGTGTCACTAATGTGATACTTCCATGGATCTCACTAGAATAATATAGCTGGGCCTATGTAGATCGATAATCGCAACAGACAAATATAATGATTCAATTTTAAACACAGATTCGATCATGGCTTGCTCTTTAGAAAACATCGGAGTTTATTGCTGAAGACCATTCAAGGTAAAACAATAATTGAGAAGAAACTTAAAGAGTAAACATTTTATGAGAAGCCTGAAAAAAGAAGAATTTTCTAAATTTATTCAATGGACAATTTGTTCATGTAGGCCCACACATAACCTGCATGTAGGTGTGGCTATTAAATTTTAATATGCAGCAGGTCATACTTAAAGATTGGGTTGCTGAGAAACAGATAAGCTGAAGAACCACTATTCTTTTTTATTCAGAATCAGGGTCTTCAAAGGGATGAGGAGATGAGGGGAGGATATACACTGCTCAGTAACAATCATAGTCGAGGTGCCGTAGTCGGGTACGTCGAGTGGTTCATACACTTGACTGGAAATGCAGAGATAATGGGTTCGATCCCCGGACGGCATTTATAGCCTTGAAGGCGGCATTTTATATACATTGCTCTTTTATCGCACATTAAATTAATGGTGTTTGTCATATTAATGTTTCTTTTAACCTAACATATGTCCGTCTAACAAACCCATAATGACTTGTAGGGGTGGGGATGTGGCTGTACAAAAAAGGGGAGAAAAATGAAGATGAAGGTAATTCTTGTAAGAGCATGAATAAGCACGATTATATTTCTCACTCAAGACAGACAAGAATCAAGCTACATCTTTTTTTGTAATCAATGGACGATGGCTATGATAGGTTAGGACTTCCGTAGACATCGACTAGGAGTAAAGTATATTTAGCCCGACATGTTTGCTGCCAGGGTAACAGCCAGACTCCAGGCCGTCCTTTGCACTTCTGCCACCCGGTCTTTGAAGAGCGTGAATCCCAAGTCTACTGGCCTCGCTAGAGTAAACTTTGCAGTGAGGTGCCAGCAATATGCCAGCCAGACTAGGCAAGGGACCAAAAGGACAGCCAAGACCAGGACCTTGAAGAAGATAGCACAGTCACAAGTAACTGGGTCAGGTAAAAAAAAAAGTGCTACCATATTATGTTCTGTCATTTGAAGATCAGGCATCGAGGCGTGGTTTGGGATTTCTCGCGTTTGACGCAACTCAAAAATTTAACACAAACTTGATTTTCTACCAGTCAGGATTTAAGAAGGATTTAAAATTAAGAACTTGCGTTCCTCGTATCAAGTTTCCGCTAGAAAGCCTTCTTTTTAAAAAGAGTTGGGTGAAGTTTTAACCATGTAGGGTAAAAAGTAATCATGCATATTCCCTAAATTACACAATGAATTAATTCTTTTTAAAGTGGATATGCAATGTCTTTCTTTACAGGATCCAGTAATCATTTTCACTATTGATATGAAAAACACGAAAAACGGAACATACTAGTCATGACAACCCCCCCCCCCCTCCAGAAGTGAGCTCCATCTCTGATCATAAGTGTAATGTAAGTTCTTGTATTACTCACCTATACTGATATTCCTCCCCTGTTCAACCTTTTCTGCTGATGTGATAGGTAGAGGTTTATTGGTCGGAGTCTCAGTTGTTGGTATTGGTACTATCTGCTACTATGGCCTACGTCTATCCCATGAGGTCGGATCAATTGAGGGAGCAGGGTAAGTTTTTGATAATTCTCATTTATTTAATATCTGTCCTTCCTTTATGTATAGTGCTCTTAATACAATCTTTCGGGGCTGACTAAAAATGCATACAAAATTATACGTTACATGCCAGTGATTATGCCATATATATCATCAAAATATGACATTCGGGCATTTCCCTTCCTTTCAAATTAATCTTTATTGTCCCTGTTTTGATGTAATTTTCTAAAATTTACCTTGGCATCCTACGTGGAAGCATATATGACAGATATATGATGATTTAGCCAATTAGCACAATAAGCGAGCAATGAAAGCGATTGAGATAAAATGTTAGACTCTGTCAGTGGTGGTGCATTATAGATCGATTTAGAGCAATTTAACAGATCCAAACAACTGCTTTTTGTTTTTCTTTGGCGGGCCGCATCGAATCGTCTGGCAGGCCGGCGCCCCACGAGACCAACATCATCATGATCATGAATATATCGGTCTTGAGGTCCATCTTATGCTTTTATTCAGGGTCAATGTGCCGGTCTCGTGGGCCGTTGTCTCAGTCCCCTACAACACTCAGGGTGGCTCAGATATATTTCGCGCCCCCCTTCCAGTTTGGGAAGAAATACACTCCCTGTTTTTTTCATTTATGGATACGCCAGTGTTGCTTGTGCTTTTTATACTCTCGAACTCGACAGAATCTGGCCAGAATACGTCCGTGATTTTGGAATGGGGATAGCAGCCACCACAGCCTCTGCCGTAGCTATAAACAGATACCCAGCTCTCCTTATGAGAATCGCCTCCAAGTCAAGGAGGGTTTGTATCACCTTTTATTAATTCATTCACATGAAAAAATACCATTCGTTGCCTGCGGTGTAGATCCATCCCTGGATGGTAAACAAACAAAACAAAAGGAGTCGGAGAGAGAGAGAGAGAGAAATTTAAACAGAAAAGAACAATATGAGAAGAAAAGAAATAACACTTGCCTCCTACCAGACCCTGTTCAGTCGAATTGCATTCATCTAGTAGGTCACCCCCATCCCCTGCCAGTACACACCCCATAAATCTGGACATCACCATAACTACATTTATTGCAAATGTACAATATAACATTTCGGGGAGGAGGGGGGGGGGGGGGGTGACGAAATACAAAAAGAGATATTTGCAGTCAATTTTTGTATTTTGCACCAATCGCGTATATACAAAACGCATTCAGTAAACGAAGAAATACACAAGAGAAATATCAAACCATTATCTGTATACCATGAATTTCTTATATGCCCCTTTCAAGCGGTTGAAGATCATTATGCACAACTCAACCACTTTAATATTAATTTTTACTCATAGAGTGAAATAATACGTGCAGATCATCAAGCTTCCTGACGTGCGGTCACAGGGGTTGTTGTAACTAGCAGTTCTGTTAAACTTCAAACTATTAAATAGATCAAAAAAGAATGTTAATCACGGGCGGATCCAGGATTTGTGAAGAGGGTGGGGTCTAATTCCCTCCAAAGTTCTGACAGGTAAAAAAAAAAGTTGTCTCGAAGGGGTTCCAATCAGGCAACAAAAAAGGGAGAGGGGTCCAATACACAAGAAAACCTATGACTTATAAAAATAAAGGGGTCCAGACCCCGTGACCCTCTCCCGGATCCGCCCCCAGTTAAATTTTGTAGATCATGGACTCTCTCCCATCAAGGCTGCGTTTGGGTGCATGGCAGTAATCATGACATCAGGGGTGTCGACGATGCTGTTGCCTTACTCAGAGGGGATGGGTCTCAAACAACTAGCCTGGTTGGGACATAGTGGCCTCCTTGGGGTAGTCCTAGCCCCCATCTGTTTCACGGGCGGACCCATTCTCATCAGGGCTGCCTGCTATGCAGTTGGGGCTGTAGGAGGTTAGTGCTGCCCTATATATATATATATCAAAGAGTTGGAAAACACAAATTGAAACTTGAATAATTTAAGCGTGGGAAAGTTCCATTAGTATGCTTTGCAGTTTGGTGAGGGTTGCTTTTTTAATGTGGTTTTTAATGATAAAACCCTCAAGTACCTTTCTTAGGGGGATGGAGCGGAGGATTCCGTCACCCGATTGAACTCATACAAGATTTTAGAAATTCAGAGTTTGAAAAAGTATTTTGAGACATTTAGTTTTTTTAGGAGGACAACAGACAAAACTTTCGGTTTTACGGAGTAAAATACGGAGGAAGCACTCATCTACCCCTCTGCACATGATCAACCAAAGTGATTTTGTCAGTGATTGTGTGTTAATTAATATTATCGCCTATAATTATTTTCTATCATCTGTCTTTAATATCTGTTGTTGCTATAGAAGCGGGTCTGTTGAATGTGAGGTATAATATGATCTCATTTCAGGGTTGTCATGTATTGCTATGTGTGCTCCCGGTGATAAGTTCCTCTACATGGGAGGTGCAGTGGCTATGGGTTTAGGAGCAGTATTTGCAGCATCAGTCGGTAAGTTCCTCCTTCCTTCAGCCTCTCGCTCTCACCCAATTTCGGCTCTTCTACTTCTACTGCTTCGTCAAATTGGCATTGTGTTGGTCTCTCGTTCAAAGAGATAGCAGGAGTGAGAGAGAGAGAGAGAGAGGGGGCGGGGGGATGTAGCAGTCAGACATACGACTAATTATTCGACCTATTCATTTTCTTCTAGAAAGGTGAAATAGTGGTCAAAATCCTGGCTAATTACTATAAAGCCTATGCAGTAAATATCTAATTTGGCATGATTAAAGAGGCTTATTACCGGTTGGAACATTACATCAAATAAACCCATAAAATGTTATTGTCAGCAAACATGGAACCGTAAACTTACATTCTGATCAGGTTCCTTGTGTTTCTTCCATGCAAGAACACACACATGATTTATACACGGGCGTAAATCTCGGGGATTACAAATAAGTATACCCTTACCTTTCAAGAATGAAATGTTTTAAAAATTGATCAGTTGTTGAAAAATTTGACAAAATGATTATAAGTCACTCTTATCTGCTGATCATGATAGTGAAAATTAAAAAGCTTTTAAAACTTTACAGTAAAAAAATAGGTTTAGAACATCTTAAAATGAGTCCGATGTTTCTTTTTTTTCTCAAAATGTCACATCCATCTCCATTACGACTGTGTTTTCCGCGAGTGCAATTTTGGCGCCTGTTTTCGATCATTCCCCATCCTCTGAACGGCTTTACTCCATTGTGTACCCAACTTGCATAAATTTTAAATTTGCCCCATTTGTTGTGTACTTCGCGATTTCTCATGATTCTAAAGAGTAAAAAAATAAAGGAAATTACGTAAATAGTTTAGTTGGAAGTCCCTACTACTGAATAAATATTAATTATTAATGGCTGGTTTCATATTTTATTCTTTGTTCTGCCTTGAATATAAAGATCCTGAAATGGGGGGGGGGGGGTTGGAACAGGAGGGGCGTGCCCGCAGCCTAAATTTTCCAGCACCTGACTTTCCTCGAGTGTGCCCTCGGCCAAAACGTGTCGTAACATGGAAGACCCTGGTATTAAGCCATGCAGTGGATGCGCTAGAGCCATTAATCCTCATTACCAAGTCCTTCGGAGAGGACTTAAATCTGTCGGTTCCCGGGTTCTTAGCAGTCGGGTGAATTACCAATTGGACTATTACAAATAAACCCAAAGGTCTCTTCAACGAATACTTACAATTTGCTGTTTCCTCAACTGTATTATTCAGTATTTTCCATGAACACAATAATTATAGGCCTATTCACACTAATGAAAATCGATTAATTAGCAGGTATCAGATGTTACCAGAACCATTATACTAGACTAACGTTACCTGTTCCCGAATCGTTTAAGATTCACCTGGACAGAAAAAAAACGTATAAATTGTATTTTTTTAAATTGTTTAGTCTGAAGTTTCCACTATTAAATAAACATTGAAGGTTAGTTTCATGAGTTTTTGGTTTTGCCCTGGATAAGGTGGATTCAGAGGAGGGGTGACACATTAGGGGCGTGCGCGCTGTTTAAATTTTCATACGCTTAATTTTCTTCGAGTGTGCCCTCGGCCAAAACGTGTGCACCCTGCCAAGCGTAGTTTGAGAGCCCCCTTCTTTTATTAATTTTTCTTGTCAGGGATTTTATACACTGAATCCTGGATCCGCCATTAGAACTTACCTAAGTTTATTCGACATTCCTTGTTCTTGATCCGCGACATGCTAAATAAAAATCAGAAGACTTTTAAAAAGGCCTTTCAAAGAAACCCATAACGCACAAGCTTAGCATTTGATCAAATTCTTTTGATATTTTACTCATATAAAACATGTTTTCACAACTTTAAACTCATTTTTCACCCACTGAATATTCCATTTTTGCACTCTCAAATATGAATAGAATCTATTCAAATTTGAATAGAGAGACTCGTACGAGTGACACATACGAGAATGTATGTAAAATGAATAAAAAAATATTGGTAATTTGGATATCTATTGGTTTGAATCTACGATATTAAAGATGACTTGAATTCGAGTCAAACTGATAATTTCGGGTTCAAAACAAAATATGAATAGGCTGCCACGACAGTGTGGTGGTAAATAATTTTGCAAATCGCGACAAATGCTGATGATTTTGTAATATAATGTTATTTTTAAATCATCCGTGCTTTTTGTAGCCCCAGCCACAGCCCTTGGTTCAGGTCTCTATGCTGTCAACCTGTACGGTGGTCTCGTGGCCTTTGGAGGCTTCATGCTCTACGACACACACATGATCGCAGAGAGAGCCGAACGACATCCGATAAACGCCGAACTACATCAGATGGATGCCGAGCGACGTCCGACAGTCGCTGAAAAACCTTTTGACCCCATCAATAAGTGAGTTGGTCTTTGCAGCTCTTTGCATGGTCTAGTAATAGATGAAACTTGTAAAATATTACATTGAGATGATGTCCAGACACCTGGGGAGCGTTTCATCAAGCGTTTTGTCAGTGATTTTTACTGACAAATTTGCTCTCAGCCAGTCAGATGCAAGGATTTCAGTAGCTTATAACAGTAGTCGGTAAAAATCACTGACAAAACGCTTGATGAAACGCTCCCCTGATCATAAAACTTGTTATTAGTTACAAGATATAATACCTGACATAAGATACATATAGGCCTATCATTGTATTTGATGGTTGTGCAAATTTTTGATAGAACTCTGACAGTTTTGTTCATAACAAGCTCTCTTAAATAGAGTCGAGACAGATTCGTATATGATGGGATTTTTGGGGTAAGCCCATGTTTACATAGTCACACATGACTTGAATTACATTTACTTTTGTGTGAGCAAAAGAGGTGTTAGATGCAAAGTTTCAAACTACAAAACGTAAATTTTTTTTCTGGCTCGGTCGCTTTGCTACCTCAAAAAATAGAATATTTATACCAAGGGTGTTTATAAGTGTGACATTGAGTTTCATAGTATTCTTACAATTTCAGTTCTCACTGGCTGATCAGCCCCCTCAAAATTTTTGGCTCATTACGCCACACGTATTCACTCAAATTAGGTCTACCCTTCCTCTCTCCTTCTCAACAGTGCAATGAGAATCTACTTAGATACCACCATATTCAGTTTCATCTACATCGCTGCCTTCCTTGCCAGCGGAGGAAGAGGTAGAGAAGAAGGAGGACGTGGAAGAGGAAGAAGTAGAGGAGCAGGAGGAGGAGGAGGAGGAAAGGAAGGAGGAGACAAAATAGTGTCTGATGAGAAAACCAGGACCCGATGGCGGTACCGTTCCCGAAAGCCGCTGAGGCGCACTAGGACAAAACGTAGCCGAGCGGAGAAAAAATGACAAAATGATGCGAGAAAATGGCCACCTGTACTGGAATTGATTGTCTCCTCGACCGACCTGTCAAACTAAGGAAAACTGAAATATGAATTTTTTAATAGATTAACTCCAGCGTTTGATATCCTACAAGTAACTGAAAATTAACCAATTCTCCCTGTGATTCATGTATAATATCAATAAAAAAATTTCGCCAAACTTCCAAAAAACGCTCAGTAAAGGGGTTATGGGCCCCAATTTCCCTCCATAATTCCCTGACTAGCAAAGAAAGAAAAAAAAAAAAGGCGCCAAAAAAGGTCCGGACCTCTGGATCCGCCTATGGGGGGCAAGGGCGGACAAAAAATTTTTCCACCCTTTTATATTTTTTCACTCCGAAAATTATTGGGGGGGGGGGCAACTGGGGGGGGGGGGCAAAGCTTCTGACTGGGGGGCAAATGCCCCCCATGCCCCCCCCCCCTGGTGCCGCCACTGTCTACTGTACTGATCACCGCGTTTAACACGTTTTTATACGGATAATGAGAACGAAATAAATGTGAATTTCAATGATCAACCAATCAAAATATTGTGTATTTGAAACAATAAGCCATTTTGTGATTGATTGTAATAAATTGATGTAATACTGAATAAGCCATACGCTGGCCTGGCCATAAACTGTATCTCATGTTTGCGGGATGTAGCCTACATGTCTTTAAAGGATAATTGTAGGAGAATATTTAAAGGAGAATATAAATGTACTTATGTTCAAAGGTGTAATATATTCTTAATCATTGATCTGTATCCCTTTAGAAATAAAATATCAGAAAAGGCTTTAAATCAAGACATATAGCTCACAGTATCATCTGCTAACACTTTACATTGGGGCTGCCATTTTCTTGATGATATGGAGTTGTACATGAACCACTGGAAACCGTTGCGGTCAGGAAGATATTTTTAATCCTCGAGCTAAATTGCTTCTCTTCATTATAGAAAATCCCCATATATGATGGAAAATACATAACAGGTGTATACATATTATTCTAAAATTTGAAATTTCTTTTTAAATTCTCTGGTTTTGCTAAATAGAAATCGATTTCTTCAGCTTACCTGACAAAGCAGAACATAATTATATAACGCGCATTCTGACTTTTGAAGTCCATTATCTCAAAGCAGGTGAATGCATACTTTGTCACTATTGACGCTCGGGAAAGTTATCATCTATAAATTTGAATTAATTCGCTCCGTCGCGTACGTCATAGTATCAAGAAACTAGATTTATATTTAGCAAAATCGTAATTTTCAAAGAAAAGATCATTAGAACTTCAACAGGGCAAACTGGCAATGTGAGAACTTTTTCTTGTCCGAGATTTATCACAGTTTTGTTGTCCCCCCCCCCCCCCCCTCCCTATATTCTTGGATCCGCGGCCACTGGAAAAATTGGATTTAGTTGAAGAAGAAGAAAAAGAGGCAGAAGAAGAAGAAGGAGGAGGAGGAAGAGGAAGAGGAGGAGGTGGAGGAGGAGGAAGAAGAAAAAGAAGAAGAAGGAGGGGGAGGAAGAGGAGGAGGAAGATGAAGAGAATAAGGAGAAGGACAAGGAAAAGGAGGAGAAGGAGAAGGAGAAAGAGAAGAAAAAGATGAAGAAAAAGGCCTTTTAGTCTTTTTATGCCTTTTTCTTTCACTATTTGTTTCTCTTGGACACCCTACACGAGATTGAGCGAGATTGAGCTTGTCTAAGAATCGAAACAGCTTTATCGAAATTAATTTTCGAAAAGAAAGGTAAGTTAATATTTACATGTAAATTCTGATGAATCTATTAACTGAAATTGATCTGTTGATATGACAGGTGAATTATTATGAGGAATAAATGAAAAACGTTGATGAAAACAAGGGTACTAACAGGAACAATTTTAAGTTCTCAAAAATCAATGTTGTCCCATATGCTTTGAAATATGTAGTGTTTATTTGTGTGGAAGAAAGAAAGCGGCCTGCCGCTGGCGATGGCTGGCGATGGCGGACCTCACTCACGGGTACATTTCTGTAAAATAGTTGGTATTTTCTGTCGCATGTACTAAAGGTATGGGGGAAAAAATAAGATAAATATTTTAAATACTTGCTTTCAAATTCAGCCCTTAAAAATCTCACTCCTACCTCAAATCACTCATAGCTACATTCCTATACTTCGTGTGTATAATGTAGGCAGTCATACACCTCATCTTTTTAAAACACCACTGCACAAAAGTCACCAATATTCACTCAAAATCGGCATTTAATTTTCAAAAACCGACCCCAAAATATCCAAGAAATACAATAAATTCAACTCACCAATGTTGGAAAAGATATTTACAAAAATGAAATCCGCAATTTACTGTTGATTCTCGCGAAACGAGCTATCGGAGTCATTGTGTACATTTCCTGTTCGCCGCGGGCGCTGACATCTCCCCAAAAGAGTTTTGTCCTCAAAAATTCGGTCCCTATGGCGTACACGGAAAAGTTCCGATTTTCTGTGTGCGCGATCGTAAAGATCGAGGTGCGCTTACGATCCCGAGTTTCTTCGTGGACAAAAATTGTATTGGCCGATTTTAGTCTAAGACATCGGCAGTTTGTAAACAACACGCGATCGCGAAACAAATCGGCGGGGATTTCTCCGGTTTTGGACAAGATTTTGACTTTGGATTTTGCTGAAAATATCAAAAGTTCTTCCTAACGGCCATTTGAGGTAGGAGTGAGATTTTTAAGGGCTGAATTTGAAAGCAAGTATTTAATATATTTATCTTATTTTTCCCCCCATACCTTTAGTACATGCGACAGAAAATACGAACTATTTTACAGAAATGTACCCGGGAGTGCCTCAAATGGCCGTTAGGAAGAACTTTTGATATTTTCAGCAAAATCCAAAGTCAAAATCTTGTCCAAAACCGGAGAAATCCCCGCCGATTTGTTTCGCGATCGCGTGTAGTTTACAAACTGCCGATGTCTTAGACTAAAATCGGCCAATACAATTTTTGTCCACGAAGAAACTCGGGATCGTAAGCGCACCTCGATCTTTACGATCGCGCACACAGAAAATCGGAACTTTTCCGTGTACGCCATAGGGACCGAATTTTTGAGGACAAAACTCTTTTGGGGAGATGTCAGCGCCCGCGGCGACCAGGAAATGTACACAATGACTCCGATAGCTCGTTTCGCGAGAATCAACAGTAAATTGCGGATTTCATTTTTGTAAATATCTTTTCCAACATTGGTGAGTTGAATTTATTGTATTTCTTGGATATTTTGGGGTCGGTTTTTGAAAATTAAATGCCGATTTTGAGTGAATATTAGTGACTTTTGTGCAGTGGTGTTTTAAAAAGATGAGGTGTATGACTGCCTACATTATACACACGAAGTATAGGAATGTAGCTATGAGTGGCGGACCTCTTATTGTTATTAAGACCTCTCACTGATTGCAACACAAACTGACAGCTCTTGCAAGCATTAGACTTAGACTTAGTAGTTGTGTCTCCATCAGCCCACGTTTGCTCCAGCTTGAGATTCTAGGCTAGCCATGTCGGTGCTTCTCGAGGAAAAACCCCCGTCTCCATCAGCCAGAGACAGAGTCGAGCGACTCCCTTCGTTCTTACCTCTAGTCTTGGAATAGACTCGAGCTACAGAGCATGCGCACTTCGAAGATGGGATATCAAAGAAATACAGAGGATAAATGAAATGAAAAGAGCAAAGAAATACATAAGCCGATAAGGGAAAGATAAAAAAGAGGGGAGGAAAAAATATAAAGAGAAGATTTTGAAATGGGAGGGGGGGGGGGGCCCCTGCCTAGATCTGCCACTGAAGATGATAGAAAAAAGAACAAAGAAAAACAAGAATAGAAGAATAAAGAATGGACAAGACAAAGAAATACATATGGAAAGAAAAGACAGTTCTAAGGAAAAACAAAGCAATACATAAAGAAATACGAAAGGAAAAAGATAAAATAGAAAAACAAATATACATGTATAAGGAAATATAAAGAGAAGAGGATAGAAGGAAAAGAATTGAATTTTATGTACTTGGCCATGTTGGCCGACAACAACAAAAATACTGAAGACACCATTAGTTGGATGCTCGTTGTTTATTTGATGTGAGAAATAATGAAAAACAGAAATCCCTGCATTGTACAGAAGATAAAACAAAAAGCATCATAAGTACATGATCATATTAACGTGAAATCATGCAAGTGATCATCTTATACAAATTTGCTTAGTTGTCTGTACACGAAATGCAGTTTTCATAAGTCCATTTGTCATACAAATTCATAGACCAAAAATACATTAGATTTTAAAACATTATCTGTGAATTTCCGGAAATAAGAAATACATGTATCAATATCAAATATTCCGACTTCAATAAATTACTGGTTATACATTGTAATAAATTGACCAAACTTACCCTAGTCAGAATATTGTGGAGGTGTCGTGGTATAGTGGTTCATTCACTGGACTCTCAATCCAAGGGTTGAGAGTTCGAATCTCAGCCCGGCACTAGCGTCTTTTGGCAAGACATTAATCCACATTGGCCACTCTCCACCCAGGTGTTAAATGGGTACCTGGCAGGATTTATTCCTTGAAATGCACTGTGCGCTGATTACGGCTGCCGGAGCTAAAGCCAGGGTAATAATATCCAAACCCTTTGGAAGTGCATAGGGACGTTATATCATAATGTGATATGCGCTATACAAGAACATATTATTATTATTATGTCATACGTGTAAAGATAGAGAAAGTTACATCATCTCAGCTGTGCCCATCACCAAAACTGGTAAAAACTCCATATTAGTCATGTCAGTGGCTACTGGTATGTAAAAATGAATATAATAAGTATCAGTATGGATTTACCATTTATAACAATATTTCTGTAAAAATATATAACTAGCTCAGTCTGATGCTTCAGACTAGTCATCAATTCAAAAAATGTCAACAAAAGAATATGCACTCCTATACATTCGACAGCAGTAGTAGTGCATCTAATTAGCATGATACAAAACTATTGAACACTTGTATTTTCTGATAGTAAAATAAATCTCAATCAAGGTGATAAAATATCGCTAACATATTCAACAAAGTATTGATGAACGATTTACAATTTCATTATATAACAGTTATCCAATATATTCCCTTGAAAGCTGCCAATACAATTTATGAGCAATGACTTAGTATAAAACACAAACACGTGTAAAGTTACCTGTATAGACACTACACAAATCAAGTCAAGCTACAAAACAAACTTTCACACATAAATTTCAGTATAACATTGTTCTCATTATTTCACTAGTTATAATAAGCTGATATTTATATCATGTTCACTGATCTCTACATACCTTTTATAATAACTGGAAATAATACGACTACTGGTGACAGCTTCGTAAACTTTCACTACCACGAACGTCAGATGTGCATGTGTCTACCCAGCAGGGCCTTGCCTGACATGTAGCCACATCTAGAAGGACTACTTTTTATGGATGTTTAATTATGCTTCCTCCTGAAACTTATTTATGTTATTGTATCCCCCGGCAGTATGCCGGAGGATACTTTGGATTCAGCAGCGTTTCGCCGCCGCCGCCGCCGCCGCGTCACATTCTTGTGTGCGCTCTAGCGGTCACATTTCTCAACGAATTTCTTTCAGACTTCCTGTGGACGTGTATCTTGGTAAAATCTGGACCCCTATAGTTTCTGGTGATGCTGCCCCCAGTGTTCCGTCTTTTATAGGGTAAAAGGCCATATTTTTGGGGATAGTTTGTGTGCGCTCTAGCGGTCACATTTCTCAACGGATTTTGTTCAAATTTTGTATGAAGGTGTCTCTTGGTAAAATCTGGAACCCTATAGATTTTGGTGATGCTGCCCCCAGTGTTCCGTCTTTTATAGGGTCAAAGGTCATATTTTGATAGATGTCTTGTGTGTACTCTTGTGTGCGCTCTGGCGGTCACATTTCTCAACAGATTTCGTTTAAATTTTGCATGAAGGTGTCTCTTGGTGTAATTTAAAAACCTATAGTGTTTGGTGATGCTGCCACCAGTGTTCCGTCTTTTATAGGGTCAAAGGTCATACTTCAGGGCATGGCGTGAGTGCACTCTGCAGGCCACATTTCTCAACGGATTTTGTTCAAATTTTGTATGGAGATGTATCTTGGTATAATCTACACATGTTTAATTTTTGGTGATGCTGCCCTCATTGTTCCGTCCTTTATAGGGTCAAAGGTCATTTTTCCTTTTCTTGCACTCTTACTTCTGCATTTCTCGACGGATTTCGTTCAAATTTTGCATGAAGGTGTCCCTTGGTGTAATCTAAAAATCTGTACTTTTTGGTGATGCTGCCACCAGTGTCCCGTCTTTTATAGGGTCAAAGGTCATACTTCAAGGGATGGCGTGAGTTCACTCTGCAGGCCACATTTCTTGATGGATTTCTTTCAAATTTTGTATGGACATGTATCTTGGTATAATCTACACATCTTTACTGTTTGGTGATGCTGCCCTCATTGTTCCGTCCTTTATAGGGTCAAAGCTCATTTGTCCCTTTTGTGCACTCTTACTTCTGCATTTCTTGACGGATTTCATTCAAATTTTGTATGGAGATGTATCTTGGTATAATCTACACATATTTAATTTTTGGTGATGCTGCCCTCATTGTTCCGTCCTTTATATAGGGTCAAAGGTCATTTTTCCATTTCTTGCACTCTTACTTCTGCATTTCTTGACGGATTTCGTTCAAATTTTGTATGAAGGTGTCTCTTGGTGTAATCTAAAAACCTATAGTTTTTGGTGATGCTGCCACCAGTGTTCCGTCTTTTATAGGGTCAAAGGTCATACTTCAGGGCATGGCGTGAGTGCACTCTGCAGGCCACATTACTTGATGGATTTCTTTCAAATTTTGTATGGACATGTATCTTGGTATAATCTACACATCTTTACTGTTTGGTGATGCTGCCCTCATTGTTCCGTCCTTTATAGGGTCAAAGCTCATTTGTCCCTTTTGTGCACTCTTACTTCTGCATTTCTTGACGGATTTCATTCAAATTTTGTATGGAGATGTATCTTGGTATAATCTACACATATTTAATTTTTGGTGATGCTGCCCTCATTGTTCCGTCCTTTATAGGGTCAAAGGTCATTTTTCCATTTCTTGCACTCTTACTTCTGCATTTCTTGACGGATTTCGTTCAAATTTTGCATGAAGGTGTCTCTTGGTGTAATCTAAAAACCTATAGTTTTTGGTGATGCTGCCACCAGTGTTCCGTCTTTTATAGGGTTAAAGGTCATACTTCAGGGCATGGCGTGAGTGCACTCTGCAGGCCACATTTCTTGATGGATTTCTTTCAAATTTTGTATGGAGATGTATTTTGGTATATCTCTCAACACATTTCTTTCAAATTTTATATGAAGATGTGTCTTAGTGAAACCTACACATCTAATTTCTACACCATCCTTTTGTTTGAGGGAGGGGATGGGGGAGGGTCTTTGTCCCTCCTTCAAATTGCTGCCAGTGCCGGGGGATACATTTAGCATTGCGCGGCCCCAGCAATGCACATTTCTAGTTATTGTTACTTATTCATTATTATATAAAAACGTATGTATAATCTGCATGAGAATATACTATATTAACTTCATATATAGATTTAATATAATCTCTAAAACAATTTAAGAAAAGTAAATCGAGGGAATACTTTGCCCTCGGAGTAAGTATACAAGGCCCACATGACCTTTACAATGATTAGGTTTCGGGGGGGGGGGGGGGTTTGGGGGGGGCCTAAAACGTACATCGACCACGCCCGAAATGCTGTAGGGTGGTCTGTAAAGCATTAATAAAAAAGGAAAATTTCGGTATCGTAAAGTCAAAAAGAGTTAGGGCCACTACAGAAGAATAAACAATAGGAAAAACAAAGAAATATGTAGGGAGAAAAAAGAGAGAAGGAAACACAAAGAAAGGCATAAGAAAAAGAAGAAAAACAAATGCGCAAGGAAAATAGAATTTCTAGGATTGGCTTTGTAAATACTCTGTGTACTGTGGTACACATGCATGTGCTGAGCTGAGTCAGCGGTCGCAGCGCTGTTTTTAACACTGTATACGCGCCAGCGCCACTGCACTGAATTCAGAACTCGATGTCGCATGCAGATTTATCTCGCTGATCTCGCCTTGGGAGCGACCGTTCCCGGACAATGGGCTGTGCGCATTGTTTTCTCATATCTAGGGAGCGAGTCGGAAGCCAATCCAGGTGCGGTTAGTGGAAATAGAAATAGCATATCATGGGAGCGGCCCGAAAAGGTTGAAAATGGGGGACGTCACAGCGGCACATACATGTGTGACAATATATGAGATATGGGTTCCAAAAACAGAGCTGTATTTCAAGAAATTTTCAGTTTTAGAGTTTTTGGGATGTCGCAAGCTCAAAAGTATCCAATTGCACGTTGCATTCAAAGATATTTGGTGCGTGAGACGCACACACACAGGATATCTCCGTTAGTCTTGAGATTTCAGTTTCTGATACCGTGGGAGCAGTTTTTCGGCCGGGTCTTGCGCAGCGGGGGGGGGGGTTCAGCATGGGATGCGGGCTCGGGCCACAGGGACCTTTAATCAGCAGGTGAACGCACGGCGCACACACGCACTCTCCATTGACTTTGCACATGTGGCTGAAAACCCATCTGCTAGGCCGAAAACTGCCAGACAGCGAAAATGAAAATGAATATTGCCATAGCAGTATTGGCTTTCCTAATTTGAGTAAGACGTGAAAATAAATATGAAATAAAGAGTCCAAAAATAGGATTTTGTCTTAAGTGGTCGAATTCTACCCCCTTTACGCTATGTTGAATGAAACAGATGAGGCAAAAGTTAGAAGTGAAATTTCAACATTGCTACATGACACAGAATTTCAGTGAACATTTCAATTTGTCCAGTTTGTACAAAGCCATTTTGATTGTTGACTGTTTTTGCATATTTTAAAATTCTTAGTGTTCACTGTGCCTTATTTATATGTCAATTTGCCGCAAGGTTCAAGAGTGCACTACAAACCAGCCATCATGTGCTTTGGACCTCTGCGCCCATTGCGGCAGCTCTGCCATTGGGGTCCTTTCATCGCAATATTCCTCATGCTCTACATCACCTCAAATGCTGTCATCTGTGCCCTTGCCGTATGGCCACCATTGAAGGAAGATCCTCTGAGTGTAGCTCATTGTGCTATGCTGGTGATATGGTGTTCCATCATCTTCTATCACTACTTCTATGCAATGTTTCTTGGACCAGGCTTTGTTCCCAAAGGCTGGAAACCGGTAGGTAGCTTAACAAAACATTGTGGCGTGTAAAAACTCGGGAAAGACACATATTATGACAAAATTATTCAAAATAAAATTTCATTTTATAGGTGCAGAACCAAAATATTAGGATGTAGAATTAGTATTCACCTCTTTGAGCACTTTTAAGCAAAATAATAAAACTTTTATTCAGATATGTAACTTTTGTAAAAGCTGGAATTGGGTGGAAAATGAAAAATCAGAGAAACAGGTGTGTGAAACTTTGAATACATTCAAACTAGAAAATTACATTGTATGAATGTTTGAAAATTTATCTTAAACTGTATGTGAATTGTTCATTCATCTGTTATTTAATTGTGGACAGTTAAAGGCCAAGTCCACCCTAACAAAAGTTGATTTGAATAAATAGAGAAAAATCCAACAAGCATAATACTGAAAATTTCATCAAAATAGGATGTAAAATAAGAAAGTTATGGTATTTGAAAGTTTTGCTTAATTTTGCAAAACAGTTATATGCACATCCTGCTCAGTATGCAAATGAGGGAAATCGAAATATTTTAATTTTTCCTTGTTATAATGTGAAACAAGGTTTGATTCCTCGCTGAACATGTGTAATTGTTATTGTTGCAACCTATACACAATTCAATGAGAGCTTCCTAATTGTGAAATCTGCAGAAATTAAAATATTCTATATTTCACATAATAAAATACAAAAGAAATAGTGAGTGGGTGACGTCACTGGTTCCCTCATTTGCATACTGAGCAGGATGTGCATATAACTGTTTTGCGAAATTAAGCAAAACTTTAAAATACCATAACTTTCTTATTTTACATCTTATTTTGATGAAATTTTCAGTGTTATGCTTGTTGGATTTTTCTCTATTTATTCAAATCAACTTTTTGTTAGGGTGGACTTGGCCTTTAAAGGGGTTGCCAGAAACAAGACTGCCTTTATTAATAAATAATTTAGTACATACTCAAGTATTTATTATCAAGCCAGTCTTGATAAAATTCCATAAAAGAGTGAGTGAAGAGATATGCCTTCTTGCTTTGTTAAGTGCAGGACTGATTATGATTTTGATTTCATATTATTCATGTGGTCGTCCAGGAGAAGACAGAGCACGAGAAATACCTTCAATATTGTCAGTTCTGTGAAGGGTTCAAAGCTCCGAGGGCTCACCATTGTAGATATTGTAAAAGGTAAGCCACTCTTTTTCTTTTAGATATTATTTTGCATCATTTATGATTTTATAGGCAAGGATGGTACATGCAAACTTGTGCCCTTTGTGAATAACACTGGTTTTTATTGTGATATTAAACTCAGATCCATTACATGTACGTGAGATGGATATACCCACAAGAAGGAATAGAATTATTAGCATAAAATTCAGGCAGTTCAATATTAACTTGTCCTATAGTTTTTTAATCCTCATTGAAATCTTTTTTTTTTTCATTTGTGACTAATATTATTAGTAAAAATTCTAATTTCAAACTTCAAAGTTACAATTTACTAAAAATACATGGAGTTGAGCGGATTAAATTCTGTTCCTTTTCCATATTTTTCATGTCTGTTTGTCTCCTTTTTCCTTTTTGTGTTTTCTTTCTTCATACTCTGTCCACCTATCTCTCATTCTGTCTGTATCTGTTTCTTTTAACCCTGCTCTCTTTCTGTTGCTGTCTTTCTATCTCGGGCTTTTTCTTTCTCACGTTCCTCCATTATCTTTATTTTCCCCTCTCTCTCTCTCCCTCTCTCGTCTGTCTCTCTGTCTTCCTATCTTTATCTCTCTCTCCCCCCTCTCTGTCTGTCTCTCTGCCTCTATCTACAATTGTATCCGTTTCTCCCTTTCTCTCCCCTCTCCCTCTCTGTCTGTCTCTTTGGCTCTATCTACAATTGTTCTTTTTCTCTCTCTCTCTCTCTCTCTCTCCCATGCGCCCTCCCTTTCTCTCCCTCCTACTATCTCTTTATCTTCCTCCCTCTCTGTCTCTTTCTGTCTGTCTGTCTCTGTCTGTCTCTGTCTGTCTTTTTCTCTGTTTCTGTAACGAGCAGATGTGTAATGAAGATGGATCATCATTGTCCATGGATAAACACCTGTTGTGGTCACTTTAACCACGCCCACTTCACAAACTTCCTCATCTTTGCAGTACTGGGGTGTGGGCATGGAGCTATCGTCTGCATGTATACTCTCTATATACAAGTCTTTCAAATGATACTGGTAGGTACTATGGTTTTGTCTTTAAAGGGAGCGACAAGTCGCAATCTATGGGCGCTTGTACAGTTGGCTGCTCCTTTCTCTGGATCAAAGTTCAAAGCGACTTCAATTTATCGCGCGCAGCTAATAAAAGTTCGCACATTGACCCAAATTTGAGTAAACAAGATCGTGCGTTCTTTATTCCAGTATTTGAATCTCATTGGTCGGTTGCGTATGGAGGGACTAGAGTTAACGATCGAGCGAGGAATCCGGCAATAACATTCCTTCGGTAGCGCACGATTGGACCTCATTGTATCCGAATTTCCCTGAGTCAGGCCAACTGGTCAGGCCCATGGATTACGACTTGCCACTCCCTTTAAATGTTGGTCCTCACTAACAAGGTCCTCCATGTCTTTCACTATGAAATCTGGCCCAGAGCTTCCTCCATGATGCAGCAGTGGTGATTCCATTATCCTGTGATCATGATGTCAGTGTGTCATATTGATATCAGCTTATAGGACAATTCATGCATGATTGCTCAGCGTTCAATTTCTCCGTAGATTCTCCTAAGAGAGTGTTATGATTATAATTTGTATTATTTTGAAATTCATTTGATTACTGTTTCTCTTTTAGAGAAGGTAGATATCGGTTTTCATGTATAGATTCAACATTTTAAGTAGTACAGGTATTATGTATTTCTCAATAGAAAGGTGTATGATATGATGATTGAATAAACAAAATGATATTTTTAATTTGTAAACAAATCTTTCGGCATATTACTCCCAGTGTTAAAGATCGTATGCTCGATCTGTAATGAAAAACACAAGTCAGAAAAAATTGGAACCAGCGGGATTCGAACCTGTCATCTACTGCTTGCCGGGCAGCGACTTAACCACCAGGCTATTCTGGTTCACGGCCAAGTCACGACGAACTAGAATCAAATACCCAAGATCCTCTTCTTTCTGACTCATTAATATTCAAACGGTCCGCCGTGGACAATGGTTAGTAAACGAAGAAGCTTGACTGGGGAGGAATTTTTAATTTGATAAATGATATTTGTCTGTTTCTTCTCATCTCAGTACCCCCGCAGGAGATACATGATGGAGTCTATTCAGAATTCGCCATACCTTACATTCGGTTTTGTTCATCTTATATGTGCCATTCTTGCTGTCGGGTTTGCCCTAGGTGTCTGTGTAGCTGTAGGCGTTCTATACTTTATTCAGGTAAAGCGATTATTTGAAAGGAAATCAGAGGAACACAACAAAACTACAAAGATATTCAGAATACCGAATTACAGTAACATTGCTCATCAAATCTATATCCAGAAATCCAATAATTGCTGTAGGCAGCAGGGACCAATTTTGAAGTATGCAATCTCTGTAAAGTCTACTTCTTGAAACCAATTCTACCCATGTTAAACACAGTTGAGATGATCCAAGTCCCAAAAAACATTACAGTAGTTACAGGCTTAGGACCTTTATTTAAGAGAGGGAATGCTTTTGTATGATCCAAAATATGATTTTAAAGCCACATAAATTTGGTCCTGTTAATTTTTTTGCTAGAAGTTAAAGTTTTGACATTTGACATACTCTATAAAGATGAAGAGTCTTGTAATTTATCAATATTTTTTTCTTTTCAGAATGATCTGTATAAATATTTAGAACCATGATTATTGAATAAAGACAGATTGCTCTTATTAATTATTATATCACACTACAGTGCAAACTTAGTATAAAGAGCTCTGATATAACAAGATTACTGATATAACATGGTAATTTTGCTGGTCCCAAGTCTTTATTTTCTTTCATTTTTTTAGCCTGACATAGAGAGATTCCTGATATAACAAGGTAATTTTCATGGTCCTTAGGACCTTGTTACAGTGAGTTTTCACTATATCAAGTTGGTGACCCATTATTGCTATCGTATCAGATTTTCCTTTTACACATGTCCTTTTTTTTCTTTTTCTTTCTTACAGATGAAATCTATAGTTAAAAATGAGACTGGTATTGAGTCATGGATTAAAACTAAGGTTAGTTTGAAGCTGTAAGCTACTAGTCTTTTTCCTTATTTCGTATTTGATTGTAATTGTATGATGTCGAAGTGGAATCTGTGGTGCACGTGTTCCTTAGCATTCTGACAATGGGACACTTCCAGGATCTAGCTCGGTGGAAAAAGACAATGTTTGATTAGCCATCCACTTAATCATTCCCTGTAAAAGCAATAGGAAAGACACACTTGATGTTTTGCTAAGACATGTAACATTCCTACTTCATAGTAACTAGGAGCGGATGGGAAGATAACCCCCCCTCCCTTTCTGCAGGTCTTCACACAATAAAATGATTACTGGGAGAGGAAATAAATTTTGGGAAAATGTTTTGCTGTGGATTCCTAAATTCATGTTCTGTGAAAAATTAATGTCAAGAACCCCCTCCCCCTACGCCTTCCTGACAATCATGGATCTGCCCCTGCCTAAATTAATGTTAACAAAAAGTTTTGGCAATCATTAGAAAAAAAAAAGAATTTGATGTAAATAAATGTTCACATCTCATGTCTACATTCCATAGAACTGAGTTGCATCTCCCTTTATAGAGTCCCTATGATTATCTTCTTCTATCAAACACCTTGGCCTTGTTGCATAAAACTTACCATTAATGGTAACTCTGCTAGCAATGGTTACTACCATGGTAACATCACTCAACAGCCAATCAAAATCAAGGTTTCCATGGGAGTTACCGTTGATGGCAAAGTTACCGTTAATGTTTTATGCAACAGGGCCCAAGCTAATTCTAAAATTCAAGACACAAATTCTTAGAAGGAGCCTAGGTCTCTCCCTACCACCTACCCACGACTATATTACTAATGAAATGTATATTGACAGAAAGTCTTGCTTATCATCAGGAGGAAGAATTCTGTAAACCGCTCACATCTCTGGTGTACACTTCTTAATTATAATGATTTTCATCTTGCTGTGATATCTTCGTCCATCCAACAAGTGGCTGATTCAAGACACAAACATATTCCTACCAACTACAAACTACTTGAAGCAATAATGTAATATGTAAATATTTACACATTTACAGTCTTGCTGATCACCGGGAGAAAGAATTCTTTGAATTGTTCACATTTTCATTGTACACTCCTTAAAAGTTGACGTGCATCTCACTGTTATCAAACACCATGCCAAATCAAGGCACAAATGTACAGGGGGAAATTCATCTATCCCTATTACATTGTACTTACCCACACCACAACTAGATTACTAAATAGAGTTAACTTTGCATAAGTCGAGCCGGTTGGGACCACAAAGAATAGTTCGACATAGGAAATGTAAATGACATATGTTTTGCGTAGTTTGGTAAAAAAAATTGATTCGACTTAGGGAAAGTTTGACTTATGCGAGTTCGAGTTATGCAAGGTTAACTGTACATGTAAATTTAATAGATAATTACAGAAAGTTTGGCTAATCATGAGAAGAAATAATTATGTAGATTATTCCTTCTTGTACATATCCTAATTATACTGAAGTGCGTCTTATTGTGATATTTTCAACAGGCTAATTCAAGACACAAACGTACAGGAGAAACCTTCGTCTATCCCTACCACCTCGGCTGGAAGAGAAACATGAGGGAAGTCTTCACATGGTCTGGTATTCCAAATGGAGATGGGGTTACCTGGAATGTTGTAGAAGGCTGTACCCAGTACACATTAACGGTGAGTTATAAAGGATTTAAGAATCTGTATTTTCCCGTCGAATTTATGACAGTAACATTTTTCTGCTCGTGTTGCTCTGTTCCAATGAAAAGGTATGAAATACCACAGTACATGAATGGACTTTTTTTTTTGGGGGGGGGATTTATCCCTATCACCTTGGTTTAATGAAAAGTCTGCGGGAGATGTTTAGGGTTCTGGTATTGCAAAGTGCAATCAATAGAGGGCCTAGTGGGTTTGGGGGATTCTCCTCTTTAAATGAACATCTTTGAGTTGGTTTAGGTGGTTTAATTACCTTTCATATGATACACATAGTTTTTAAAATTATGAATGAGGTTGATGAAGTGCAAGAAATCAAGACCACCGAGAAGGGGGGGGGGGATGGTTGTGGGAGGAGTGGTTATTTGCAAATTCCAACTCCTCTTCCTTTCTTCTGCCCTTTTATTTAGGGGGGGAAGGCAAATGGGTTAGTTTTTTCTCTTAAATTTGCCTGTTTAAAAAAAAATGTACAGCTAGAGTGTAAATCATCTAAAAACCATCTATTATGTGTACAAAACTTGTAGGAAATTTATTACCATTTCTTCTACCATCATTTGAAAAAGTTTAAGACCACTATTCCAAAATGCAATAAGTCAAAGAAAGACAAAAAATTTAAAAACTTATTTTTCAGACATACAATTATTTTCATGGCATAACGTATATATCATACTTGAACTATATAGGCTTATACCATTACTCTTGTGCTACTGATCACTGTAGTAAACATGTTATCTAATCATTCAATGAGACAAAAGAAATACCCACAAATCCCGAGGTGGTCTTAAAATTTTGCAAATGATGGTAATACCAAACATTTACTTTAACCAACTTTATGCATAAGAGTTATGGAAAATTACATTGAGTTTCTTTTTTTGTCCATTATTTTTGGGTTTCTCATTTGTTTACTATTGTTTAACTCTTATTGTGCCAAGGGTTTAGCTCTCTTCAAAATTTTAAAATGTAATCAATGCTTACTTTTCAAATGTCTCCACTTCATTAACTATCTATTTTTTCACAAATTATTGTGTACATAATTTGTAGGGAATTTATTACCCATTCTTATGATACCAAACATTATTACTTTACCCAACTTTATGCATAAGAATTATTGAAAATTAAATTTGAGTTTCTTTTTTGTCCGTTATTTTTTGGTTTTTCATTTGCCTACTCGTGTTTAATGTTGAAATAAGGTAATATCTTTTTAAAAATCTGCAATTTTCTCTGAAAATTTCTATGGTAGCATATAATTATAATCATATACTTAGAATGCTTCATTTATGCTCAAAATTTTGATATATATTGACCACAATATATCTTTCCTGTGGTTGAGTAATTGGTGAATGAAAATGACAAGTCTATCTGTCATATATACGTGCCATCGGCACTGAAAGAGTGAACAATATGCATTTTCAACAATATGCATTTTGCATTCTGGAGCCATCTTTTCGCACCACTACCTTCACTAAGCTATCTAAATCAAAGCAAGTGTACAAAGCGAAAAATAGAAAGGTGTGGAATTCCCCTTTTAATTGCTGGCTTTTGTCTCCTTGCAGAAAGAACAACTAGCACAAAAGGCAGAGAAGAAACATCGCCTGGTGAGTACAGTAAAACTTTGATTTTATTACGGCATGATCTACATATGTATACTCCTGTTGCAAAATCGAACTTTACCCACAGATTGCCCATCTCATCTTGAGCTCGCGGAGTTTTAATTCTTCCAGGATCACAGACGGAAATTCTTTGTACATTATCTGTTGCTGATGGTTATTTAAGCTCTTGGTTGTCGGGAGTCTTTCTAAGTAACAAATTTATATGGGTTATTGTACAGAGAGAGAGAGAAAGAGAAAGAGAAGCACTTCAGAGGAATTGTCGAACAAGTTCATCAGAGTTCACCAGTACATGTTTCTGAACCGTATCGTTAATTATCATTATTACTATTATTATTATAATTAAGTATTGGCATCACCTGTGCCTGGGAGGGGAAAAAAGAGCCGAATCACAGTAACCCTCGGGTCTCTCCTCCCGATATAACCGATTGGGATATACAGGTGTACCACTACACCGGGGTTTCCCCTACTCTTATTCGAATAGTGCAGTGGGTTCTTAACGTCCAAAGGTGCTGACTCTCCTCTACACGGGACCTCCAGTTAACGTCCTATCCATGGGACGGGGTGTTTTTCCAATGTAACATAGCCTGGGTCCATGAAACAGGGGAGGGGCACGTTAACACACAAAGCAGGCTTCCGTAGACATCGAAACTAACACAGGTGAATACCTTGTTGGATGTGTTGTAGAACTAATTCCTAGAAATTCACAGAAGTATATTTCTGTGCAGTGTGTCGTAATATTATTTGATTCAACCTAGTTTTGGAATGATGATTCCCAAATTCGCTTTTGTTAGACTTGTTTTTAATATGAAATCATACTTCTTTATATAAATGGAGTCAATCTGTGTTCTATTTTGGAATGTACAGATAGAATATGAGATCATAGATGACTACAGTGGTTACATCTGCACCCTGTCTCATGGTTTATGTACCCTCATCCAAGTGCCTCTCTCAGATGAACCGAGGATACCAGTAGAGATTGGTGATATCGTCATGGTTTCCAGATGGAAGAAGTGAGTCCCTCTCTTTCCTACCGTTTAGGATATCTTTTTAAAAATAAGTTTTGGATTGTAACTCTTAACTTTGACCAGTCGGCTCCAGATCACTAGTAAGGCACCTTATCCTACAAACTATGCTCCCCAGAGGAGTGGAGAATGTGCACTGTAATGTGCAGAATCGCAACTGAATCCAGTGACGGGGGTAATAATGCTGTAAGCGCTTTGGTCGGTTACATTGTAACTGGTAAGGCGCTATATAAGAAACAGCTATTATTATTATTATTACTAGTTTGCATATTCTGGAACTAGAGATCCAACCTTTCCATTGATATGAAACACTTGTATCTTACCCCAGTAGACCCCACTTCACTGTCATGTTATACAAAAAGTAATCACCAACATGTCTTCAGAGAAATCACCTTTCCACCCATTTGTTCCATTGTAGAATGTGCAACTTAATGGTGGTTTTGAGCCCTCGGGTCACATTTTCTAAGGATAATATGAGGTGTTACGGCTTATTAATAAGATACATGTAGAGCGAAGGCTTTCGGAACATTGTAACTAGGGTTTTGAGTGTGTTAGTCTTTCCGATAGAACCTTAAGCCCCAGCCACATATGCAGGGATCACCCTACAGATGACCACGGATGAGATATTTATGGTATTGCCATGGTCAATTGGGGAACATCCGTCCTTTCATCCATGTAGATCTGGCTCCCTGTTCAAACAGTTCAAAACTTCTGTGGAGTTTGTCAGATTGCCAGGGACGTCTGTAGACATAGCCAGATCTAGACGGACAGATGTTCCCTGATTCACTGTGATCCATGAATATGTGACTGGTGCTACATGTAGGGGTACATGTACATGTACATATATGCCCTTTGAGCAAAACTACTTTTTATTACTGTCCGGTATTAAAATCAACTAGACATAACTTAAATAATTGTTAATTGATATTTCAGTGTGGTTGTTTAGAGTCAAAGCATCATTTTAGTTGCTTGTTTTAATTCTGTTTTGACACAAATACTGTACCTCCGTCCTCCTCCACTATATATAGATGTACCATAACAATTTTTCCCCCCCTCCCACCCCCACCCTCCTGTAATTCTTTCGTTTGGATTCATCGCAGCACTTCCAGTGATGGGTCCCTATGAATTCATCATCTCTCTGCGTTGTGTGTATGCGTGTAATGGTTGGAAAATACACTCCATTTAAAGAGACACGCCACTAGGTTGCCATAGGGAAAGTAAGGATTGTGTAAGCCCCATTCAATTACATTTCGGACTGCATGAACCCAACCGAATCTCACATGACAGCTTGAGTCGAGCTCCGGCTGAGTATGCATGTTGCGCGGTGATCATTCTGTCCGAAGTTTGCACCCCGCAGGGCTACGGCATGATCAGGTAACGAACACAGTGTCCTCTCGCGGCATAGAGACATCCACAATCTGTGGTTGATTATCCCTTTAAACTCAACTTCTTTACAGATATTGGTTGTACGGTGATGTGGTGCTGGACCCCGAAGACGAGGACACCAAGAAGCGAGTCCGTGGCTGGTTCCCCGCCAACTGCGCAGAGGAATTTAAGATAGAAGAGAAGGAGGACGACGAAAAGAATAACAGCCATGCTAACAACACGGTCAAATCAAAGGACGACTGAGGAAATGCGGCGGATGCAAATTGGCAATGTGGAAGGTATTTTCTGGATGATTTCTACGTGCTTGCTTCTTCAGGGAAAAAAATGTAGTGATGGCAAAGTAAATAGAAGCTGCACTTGTTTGGTGTGGTGAACAAGGTGATGCATTTACGATTGTCTTTGAATAGTATGTTTCACACAACTTGCAAGCCATGAAAGTGGCTATGGACCAAATTGAGTAGAGAAGTGAGGTCAGGTAATGGTATTTGATTTGAAGAGAAACTGGCTTAAAGTCACTGAGAACTGTTTATCATGCAGTATGTGGGTTGTTTCAACCAGCATAATATGAATAAACTACCAAAAAGTTGCACTGGCAAATCACCTTCTCTGAAAAGCACAACGCATATTTGCACGCATGCGACTCCATGTTACGCCAATGGGTTGGGAGGACTAGCTCGATTTTCTTACATATTTTACTCCTTACTCACCTATTACATTGTTCCTACCGAAATTGTTTGACAGATATGATCTATTTGTAGTTTTGAACATTCAGTGTAAGTTTCTGTTGATTCTGTAAGAATATATTTTCCGCCTCTGTCATTATTTACCAGAACTAAAAACTACCATGATGTTGAAAATTTAGGATGCACAAGAGCTTAGTAGTTAATGGAGCAGTATTCTTGAAATCAGGTATTGTCCCTGTAAGAAAACAATAATGATAAGACAGATTTCAATCACGCTTATGAGTATGTTTTTAGGAAAACTAACAAAATGATGATATTGACGTTACAGTCAAATACGTGTATGAGTGACTGTTTGTGTTCAGTGCTCTTTGTAAGATATTAATTGAAATGAAATAATACGAAATAGATTCGTTTATAAGGACAAAAATAATATTAGATTACAGACATTAAAAAGTTAATAATTGGCAGACTGAAAAATATGTTGGATTAAAAAAAATGTATATATATATTTATTTAATATTTATTTCTTCTTTTTTTGAAATTTTTTGAAATTTGTTTATTTTTTATTTTTATTTTTTATTTAATTTTATTTTTTTTTTTGTCTAGCCTGCGTAAGCAAAAAGCGAGACATAGGCGGTGGCGGCTGCGACGGCGATGGCGTCAGCAATTTGGGAAATGCTCTCATTTCAAAAGTATTAGTTCAATTTCCATGAAACCTGCACACAAGGGTTGTAGATTATCACAAATAATGTGGAACAAATTTCAAGTCGAAAGTCAAGGTCAAAGGTCAATTAATTGAGTTAAATTGTGTTTCAAAAACTTAACCTGAGGTTTTGAATTTTTAATTTATATCAAAAGTATTTGTCCAAGTTCTTTGAAACTTGGCATCGTTTTTGGTAGGAATTGTCTTTATGTTCTTCTCTTTCAAAAGAATACCCAAATCTTACATTTTCATCACATTAAAGGTCCCCTACTGACAGTTTAACTCAATAAGTTTTTGTTAATATTTAGTTTTGTCTCTACATACATGTAGTATGTACATGTATTGTACACATGCAATTGACTTCTTCTCAAAACTTTGCTGACCAGTGGTGGATTTCAACCAAATTGGCAGGGATCATCCTCAGTCTGAATCAATAGAGATGGGGTACCTACCAATATAATGGGGGTGGGGTAAAGTCTGGGGGGCACCACCCCCAAGAGCACCAATAATGGCAGTAAGTAGATTAATTTTTACTTCTTCTTCTTCTTCCCTGTTGTAAGATTGTAAGCAAGGTCAGCAGGTATTATCCTTAGAGGAAAGGAGACATCAATTTCTTAAAAAGGGTACATTGCCCCCAAGGGGGCTCGGGGGAAGTACCCCTTAAGCGCCCCTACAGTGTATTGTGAAAATGAGATATATTTTTCATGTATGGCTGGGTTCTAACCAAACTAGGTAACAATCATCTTTAGGCAAAGAGGATCTAAATTAATGCAAATAGGGTACCTAATCCGTAAGGTGGGAGTGGAGTTGGGGGGGGGGGCATTTGGCCCCCCAAGAGCCTGTGGCACCAAATTGACATTTTTCCTTCTGCTGTAAAACCTATTGCTACCTGTAGAATATAACTAATAGGAATCATTCTTACGGGAAGGAGACTTAAAATTGTTCAAGTATAGTAGATCATTATCTTCAAGGGTTCTGATGGAGGGGCAGCATCCCAGAAGTGTCCCAGTGGCACTTATTTCATGCACATATTTTGCTTCTTTAAAGCACACAGCTTGATTTCAAATGAACTTCACCGTCCAATAAATCTGAGTTGAAGGTGATTTGAGTTATACAAATGGGGTACCTGTCCTACATGGAGGTAGGGGGGCTCAGGGCCAGCACCACGTAAGTGCCCCAACCTTTGATTTTTCACCAAAGTTTTGGCCCGATAATTGCGCAGTTAATGCAGGCGAGACTGCCCTGGGCATTTCCCTTGTCTTGTCTTGTTTTGTTTTGTTTTGGGTTTTTTTGGAGAGGGGGGGGGGGGGGATTTACATGTACAGGTAAGCCTGGTATTTTATGAGTTCATTGAATTGTATCCCATCACCTTTATTCACCTCTTCTTAGCATATACCGTATATATTGTAGAGGTGTCGTAGTCGAGTGGTTTAAACACTTGACTGGAGATGCAAAGGTCGTGGGTTCGAACCCTGGCACGGCACTATTGTTCTTTGGCAAGACATTAATCTACATTTGCCACTCTCAACCCAGGTGTTAAATGGGTACCGGTAGGTAGGAATTCCTTGAATGCTGTGAGCACCGAATTCGGTAGTCTAGCTAGAGCCGGGGTGATATTGGAGCGCCTTGAACACCTTATATGTGGTGGATATGAGCGCTATAAAAATACCCAATATTGTTATTATTATTATATATCGAACACATAAAAGTTTATCTTAATCACACAAAAATTTTTAAAAGCATAAATATTGCAAGAGGTTCCTTAAGAAATGTCACTGAAATGCCAGATTTTATTCCCTATATGGAAATTACAACAAAGGTGTAGAGCATTAAATGCTGGTCACTAGATTTTATCCAACCAAAAAGATAATTATCACCATAATAAAGGATGTTGTGCCCTGTACTCCACTTGTTCTCATTTTCTACAGAGGGTATCAACAAGTACCATTTAATCCTTAATGAGAAGGTTGAGTTCTGGGAAAGGTGAAAATAATTTGGGAGCTTTCTCATTCTCTTTATGTCAGTTTAGAAGAAATGTCCCCAGAAATGGATTACTCTTCAAATGCAACAATACCGGTAATCGAAATGTGACAAGAAACAGCTGAAATGTTCGGCCCGAACATTTGTGTGTTGTCCATATACATTTTTCTGTGTGCAGTGCATGTGAATCTCAGCAGTATTGAGTCAATTTCTTATCCTTTTGGTGATTCCAAAACCTGACAATGTACACCAATTCTTATGCACTAAATGATTAACCTTTTCCAATTGATTTTATAGTGGAAACTCGTTATAAAGAGCTCCGATATAAATGAGATTCCTGATATAATCAACTAAACAAGGTAACTTTGCAGGTCCCAGGTCTTTATGTTCTCTTGTTCTTTTATCCTGATATAAAAGGAGATTCCTGTTATAACAAGGTAATTTTCATCTTCCCAAGGTCCTTGTTATAGTGAGTTTCCGTTGTATACAGTTTCTTTCACAATGTAATCACATGACCAGAACTCAACTTTATTTTGAAAGCATCGTCAAACATGATGCAGTAAAGTACCTAAAAAAAATTAACAACTTAATAAAACCATTTGCCATTTAAATGAATGGCACGTAGCATGGTGGAAAAAAGGATTTATGCTCTACATAGGACCCTTGGCATACTTATAATCTGTGAGTTTTTATTCTTTCTTTTTTGTGTGTGTGAATGAGGGGCCTAAGTTGCCATGTTTGTATTCACTTGTGTATGGCTCTTTGCCTCGCTGGTGTTCATGGTGCATTGCCTAGTTCAGGTAGACTTGTAATTGAAATGTTGTGTGTTCATGCATCGTAATATTGCTTTGTGTGGATCTCTGCTTTGCACGGATCAGTGATTCTGTTATTGTGTAAGCTAGGCATGCATCAGTCTTTTGATGTGGCATTTTTCCTTTTTTAGAGAAATTTTGATTTCTATGTAGGTTGACACACTATTGATCACATGTGCGGTGGGACATGATGGCTATCCCGGGGCAGGCATATTGAATCAGTATGCAAGGAGACGTTTCGTCTGTGTGAAGCCACGATAACTCTGTACTTTAACCCTCTCGAGACAATTGACCACATTTTGTGGCTTGGCTCAACAACTTTTGATTCAGAGCTCTAAAAAATATACGAGATGCACGAGTAGAAACAGCACAAATTTCTACACACACTATGTCCATTTTTATTGCATGAGCATATTGCATTTGTTGCCAGGAATTAAAAAAAAGGAGAATAAGCTTTGAAATCCTTAAATTGGCAACACATTGAGAGTTCAAAATCATTATTTTTTTATCGAAATAAGGCAATTTTTTCAAATTTTCGACAAAATTTCTAACCATGTATATTGTTCATTACACCTAATTAGAACATTGTAGCACTAAAAGAAAAATATTGTTGCCAATTTGAAGAACAAAATGTGATCAATTTAGCCCTTGAATAATTCCTGTCCTGAAAGGGTTATCACAGAGTTAATGCCCTTCTGGCTCCAAACAAACGATAGCAAGGGTTAAAGATATGCTAAGTTTGTATTTCTCAGACATTTGATCTCAGATTTCTTGTCATATTTCTGTATTTTTGAATTTTTATGATAAAGGTAACCTGTTGGTTTTATTTTATTGACAGAGAAAAGTTGAATAGGAGTAGCAAGTTCCAATACTTTTTATTTCATTGGATGGATTATACATGCGTTGATGAGAAGTCCATCCTTGCATATCTCTGAGAGGGATAAGAAAGTTACGCAGTTTTGAAGTTGTGATCTGTCCAAGACAAATGAGGAATTAAGTGTGTTTTCTCAACACTCATCTGTTTTAATTTGTCACTCTGCTTGTAGTAAACCAACTTGTCATCATGGGGGACTTCCCCTTTTAGTGTCCCAACATCCAATTAAATGTTAAGTTCATTAATTTTTTTTCAGTATGTAATCATTGTCAATCTTGTAATTCATCGATCTAAACTTTTGGATGAAATTATTTTGATAGTTTTGTCTCAAATTTGATTAGCCTTGATTGACACTAACTTTTATTTGTTAAAGAATGTCTTATGTTTAGTAGAAAGCAGTTTTCTAAGAAGAATTTGTTTGTGATTATTTTAAATCTCTAGCATAGTTTCTATTTTGTAAATTTGATCTCAATGTAAACATATCAAAATTATGGACATTTCACATTGCATATGGTAGGAATGTTCTTTATTAAGAATGTATTGTTGTAAGAATATATTTATTTAATAATATTGTGTTATATGACCTTAATTGTAAACTTGTTTACTGTTTGATGGGGTGCATAGTGAGTAAATGTAGTGAGTTTTACTATATATTTTTAATGTGTTCATTTTATGATTTTTATTTTTATATAATTCATCATATATTGTCTTTCAGTTCTTTATTCTTGCTGATCCTTTTTGTGCAAAATTTAGAAAACATGCCCATAAAACAAAAAGAAAACTTAGAGAGTTATAAGTTATATATGTATAAGGACATGAGCAGATATCAAGAATGGTACTATGGTATATAATCTAGTAGTGATCCACTGCACAAGATATTTATTGTGCTTTCAGATTAGCAAGTTTACAAATCTGTTTAAAAAACATCACCAATTGAATAAACGATTGCCTTAAATTGTTGATTTTTTGCATTCACATGATAAAGTGCCCTGATTTTCTTTTTAACAATTGCCTCTGGAATAAGCAGCGATGATCATGAAATTATGAAAGCCATGATTTTACCCCCCCCCCCTTTTACAGCACATGTGAAGATATTTTTATTTGTTCAATGTAGTAACTGTCAAAAGATGTTCCTAAAAGGTGATGAATTTCTATCTTATAATGCCTCGTCTCAAATTGACTTTGTTGTTTCTGAAATGAAATTGACTGAACCGTCTCCAGATTGCAGATTAAAGATGTTAATACAGTTTATTCTGTTGAATTTCACATTTTTGTGGTAAAAAATTATGTAAATGAACAGTGGATCCTTGCTAAAATCAATCTCCTTGGGACCAAGGAAATTGCCTTGTTATATTGAATCTTTGTTAAATCAGGGCTGAAAAAAACCCAATAGAATACAAAGAAGTGACCAGCAAAATTACTTTATGTTGAGAGTTTATTACAGTGTTCTATATAACAAGGTTCCACTGTACCCGGCCTTCTGGGCAGAAATTGCTTACACAATGAAAGATATGAGTTTCTAGAAATCCCAAGGGTGATTCAAGAGGACCAAAAGTTACCCAACATTTGCAGGTTGAAAGTAGGAATAGACACTTTTATTGGTCAACATTGAATGATCTTTATGATAAAGGCCATATATCAGACAGGTGATTTTGGAGGATCAAAACAACTTTGGAGGTTGGAAGTATGCATTGACATATTTATTACCCATGTTGGTACCCTTGTTGGAGAGAATTGGTACTTTTTTGTGTGTTTTCAAACTTTGGTATTAGCAACAAGGGAGTTATACACTGGCAAGAATACAGACTGTACTTCCTTTTCAAGAAAACAACTAAGTTCTCTTCAGAACTTGCAGAAGACATCTGTTAATGAAAATTATGTGAAGTGAAATCCGATAGTACTTAATGTCTTTTTAGTGCCTAAATATTCATGAAGCAATTATTTGGATAAAGTCTGAAATTTCTGTACTAAGTTATACAGCCACGCAAATATTTATTAGACCAAGAAAGGTTTCTGAAAATGTTATTTTTGCGGGAAG
Source organism: Heliocidaris erythrogramma (assembly GCA_025617745.1). NCBI lineage: Eukaryota > Metazoa > Echinodermata > Echinoidea > Camarodonta > Echinometridae > Heliocidaris > Heliocidaris erythrogramma. Next base: position 5,031,652 of record CM046872.1, on the reverse strand, counting down.
GAGGATAGTTAATAGTTATAGTTACAATGTACGTGCGATTGCTTCAAAATGTTATTTATTCAAGGAATTATAACCAAAAAAAATCTTGTTTTTGTTGTTACATACATAAATGTACATGTAATACCATTATAAAAGGAGCTTGGTCTAAGTTTTTCCAGGGCTGTGAACAAAATATGATAATCAGATTTTTTTAAATGGAATCAAGTCTCAATTATAATAGCATATTAAAATGTTTTAAATAATTTGTATTTCATAGAGTAGTACTTACAGAAGGGGCATTGTTTGTTGTAAAATTGGATTCTGCACAAATAACCTTTCTTTCTTTGTTTGCACATGAAATGTATTTTTCTATATCTCAGCTCGAGCTCGCAAACTCGGCTTGGGTTTGGATTGAAACAACCTGAAATAGAAGCTTGAGTCTATCATCTTCTGTTGTACTCTTACAAGAATCATGCTATGAATTTATATTTTATACTGTAGAATTTCATATGGTGAAAGGGAAATCAGTAAACTTTTGATACCACACACATTTGTTAATGTTGCTTCATTAAATGCAATTTTTTATTTGGTAAATTGACTTCACTTAGGCATATAGAAGAAGAAGAAAATAAAGACCAACAGTGCAAAAGGAAGAGAGAGAAAGAAGAAAAATTTTAGGGAAATTGTGAAAGAGGGAGAGATAGAAATTGAGTGATCAAGTGAGTGAGATAGAGAGAGAAATAGAAATAGAGGGGGGGGGGGGGGTTAAAGGAAAGACCAAAAGGAGTAGCAAGATATAAAGAAAAAAATTAGAGATATAAAATTAGTGAAAGAGAGAGAGGATCGAATGAAAAGTGAGGGAGACAGAAAATTACAATGGGAGACGAAAAATAAGAACAATGGAGCAAAAGAAAGTAAGTCCAGAGATGGGTAGGCCTGCAGAAAGAAATGAATGAAAAGCTACATTGTAACGAAATAAAATACACACCTTCACTTCTCTCAGCATACTATGTGCCAAACAACAGTTTTCATTCTTATCAGAATGACAATGAGTTAAAGAACTACAGGGCATCTCAAAAAAAGTTTAGTTTGACAAGTCTCCCCAAATAAATATTTCAAAGTATTTGCAGGATATTCTTAATACATGTGGATAGCACAGGGTCTCTCCTATCAAATGACCCAGCGAATCTGACATTTCACGCTTGAGTGAGCAAAAGCCACTTTTGTGAAAGGGTGCAAAATACAGACTGTAAATTAATTTTTGAGACACTCTGTAGACTCAAACAGATGGGTTCATACCTAATTCTCGCTACCCCAAATACGCAATTTCGCCAACAGATGGTGTTTGTCATGCAAACCACGCATGCGCAGTGCTGACAATATCCCAATTGGGTCGACAAGTGTTTGTCTTTTTGCATTGAAAATGTACACAGGTATTACAAAAATCCTTGAGTTTGAGTATAAATTAACCGACATGTTTGAAAAGATACCATGATTTATTGAGACAATTGGTTGCATTTTCATAATTTGAGAGGTTTATGTCATGCGATCCAAAAATTAAGCATTTTAGCACTCATTTTATTCATAAGCCGTAGTATTTCAATACGGACCGGAAGTGAAGTTGACGAAGATGCAGACTATTTCCATGCATAATATTGCCCGCTACGTCGAAAATTGCATATTTGAGGTAGCGAGAATTGTAGATGTTAATTAAAATGCACTACAAGTGAAAGATTTTGTTCACACCTTGTCATATAAACATCTCACACAGTCCATTTAAGTTTTAAACTTCACTTTTTCTTTATTGTGAATTTCTACATACATGCATTACAAACACAAAACATGATTTTACTGAGGCATTTCTCATAAAACACTTTTATACTGAAACATAAGACAGCAAGACAGAGAGAGAGAAACAAAAATTATGTCATATTACAAGAGTACTGAAGACACAGAGTTGTAAACATACTGTTTTCTTGCAAAAAATGAACAATTAACCATTTTTCAGACTATTTCATATATCTTGGGCAAGGTGATGATTTCAGGAGTACAGTACAAAAATAAATCTGGGAACATCTCAGGTTTGCATAAATTTCTTCACATAACATTTAATACATAAAAGCAACATATATCAACTTTTATTTGGTGAAGTACGATATCGTTCCCTAAATGTGATGTTTAATTTAAACTTCAAATGCAGCAACTAATGGCACTTTGGAATGCTGGAGTATTTCCATTACCAAGAAAATGATTGATAATAACAAATACTTACATTTTATCCTTTCAAGTTTATCACTCATTCCTATTTTAGACACAAGAACTTTTGAAACCAAGAGCAGACAATTTAATAAGATGTTTTCTCATTTCTAACACAGCCAGACTTTTTAACTGTAATTTCAATGTGCAAAAATGTAAAAAAAGATTAAACTATTCACAAAAAGTCTCTTCCTACCATCATAAAATATTTTTTCTTGACAAATGAATTATTTATTACAGCATTTAACAAAAAATATGTTTTTCTTAAACCCACTCGGAACACAAAGAAAACATAATAACGAGTTATCCTTTTGCTTTAAATTTTCACACACACTAAAAGCATGTTCCAACAATTTTTCTCTTTAAATATTAAAATAGTACAAGGCCAATACCATGTGACTGATACAATACCCATAACTATAAATGGTTCGCCAATCATTCTTTTATGTGGAAAAGGAATTGATTTTAATGTGAAAGAGGCATTTTTATCTGAGTTACAGGTCTTATCTCAATGCTTTAGGCTAATGAACCTTCAGCAGCAATTTTCTTTGAGCAGTGGTATTGCATCCAACACCAATATCCATCACCTTTACCATATGAAATTATGATTTGGGAATGATTTATAGTTATAGTTATTGTTATCAAACTGAAGGTCATCAAGAAATGTTCATGAAGGTAACTGTGTACACTTTGCCTAACTACATCAAAACGAACATAATATGTAACACTGTTCTATACATATCAACACATTTACTGAACTACTGAAATAAAACATTGCTTTGTACACCTATATTACACCCGAGGTATGAGAAAGACAATTTTGCAACCACTTTTACTAAAATGTACATCATAAACATATTTCCTGGATAGCAATCGCAAAGGAGCCTGAGAGTACCATTTGCAGCTTTTAGATTCTTTTGTGTTCATTCCATCTCACAGCATCAACTTTAAAGACATAATTTTTACTCAAATAAAAAAGGCAACTTGCATCCAAATCACCAAAAACCCCAACAAAATATTTCAAAAGCTACTAGCAGTCTATTTACAGTACATGTCTGAAACAGGGATAAATGCAAGATGAATATATGCAATGCCCTAACACCAATAACATACAAACAATAGGAAGACATTGTTCAAAACCATTGTTATTAGTTGTTATTTTCATCGTCTACATGTAGGTACAAACGTAGTGCAACCAGAACATCAAAATCCTTTCAGAACATTTTTTGCAACCTTTATACCTCCACTCTGCACTTAAAGAGAAAGTTCACTCTGATTACAATTTGATTTAAAAGAAGCAGAAAAATTAAAGAAACAGATCAGTGAAGGTATGAGCAAAATATGATAAGAAATGTGAAAGCTATGAACTTTTGAAGTTGTAATCAATCAAACACAAATTGGCAACTCTGTGACGTACATGTATCTTGTGAGCTCCTCTCCCATTTGCCCTGTACCCCCAAAATCATTTATTTCAATTTTCTCTAAAGAAAATATTCAAGCATACATGCACCTTTTAGATAAAATCATTGCTCAAATGTTTTTACACAAAACTTACATGTATGAAACTGATTATCTCTTCCTTCATCAAACACTAAAGAAAATGAAAATTTATGACATTTTCTGTACTGAGCAAATGGAAGAGGAGCTTGCAAGCTACATGTACATGTATGTCACAGAGTGGCCAATTTGGTTTGATTCATTACAACATAAAAAATTCATAACTTTCTTACATGTATTCCTTACTGGGTTTTGCTCGAACTTTCACTATCTGTTTCTCTAATTTTTCTTCCTTATTCAAGTCAACCTGATACTAGGATGAACTTTCCCTTTAACAATGTGATCCTCGTGAATACAACAAAAGACAATTCATTTGACGGTATCCTCACACACACACAATCAAGTACAGACACCTTTATAATCTGTCAACCCAACAGGGGCATGGAAGACTATGAATATTTCAATTAGCAATCACATTAGCAGAACCAACTTTTTTTCCCCCTCAATATTATAGTCAAGATCAGAGCAATCAAAGCGTGCGATATACTCTTTGGTTGAGCAACCGCGTCAGGAGTCTAATCACCTAATGTGTATGAATTATTGAACATGCGGCGCCCGATGATTCAGCCCCGTGTCAATCTTTCATGACAATATCGTTGAAGTCACAATGAAATTACTTGATGTTCATCAATCACAAACCTCAAGTAGAAGTGTCATAACTAGCACCTAGCTTTCATCCCACATTGAGGTTTTTTTTCTCACTTATAGCCGCAACACATCACAAACTATTAACCCTTTGAGGGTTGCAGGTGTTATGAACTGGCAAAATTTTATACAGAATTTTATACGAAATTCAAAACAGATTCAGAAATAGATATCATAGATATCATACAATATCTAATATATGATTAATGACAAAAGGCACTTAAATTAAAAAGTTTTAATACAAAAATGTATCTGTGATACATGTCTGTACACTAAGTGGCACTGCAGGGGTCAAACGAGGCAAAATTGTCTGCTTCAGAACCAGTTAGTCAGGAAAACCAGTGAACTGTCTACGTTCTTGAATGTATTCCAAATGGACGTCAATATTCTGTCAGTTGAACCCTTACTGTGCCAACAAGTTTACAAAAATGCAGCAGAAATAAGCTTTCCCCAGACACTGAATTCTGATTACTTTTATATTCCCACTGTTTATCATGATACAGGCAGTGTTTTATGATATCATACTTTACAATTAACAAAACAGTTTAAAATTTGAAGATGAAATACAAGCTCCTTTTAGTACAAAAAATATCAGCCAATATCAAAATTTTGGTCATTTAAAACACCTCCTGTCCTGTAACGGGTTAAAGTGATTTTGTAATGTATGCAAAGCTGTACATTGTAATATAAAGTACAGACACATGATTCAATTGTGTATTAAATGGATTGAGAAATTCTGAGCAAAATCCAGACGACCATCACATATTGAATTGCTTTGTCACCACAAAAGGCCAGAGTTGAAATAAAACCTCAGAGTAGATACTAGAAACCACAGCAATTAGAAAAAAATATAGCCATTGTCACCGTCGCTGAAACTCTTAGGTGTGCAGATCTATATAATGGAGTTGTCATCATTCATAAATTATAAAAATATTCCGTGCTTTGTCTCCTAAATTGATACTTTAAACCAATGTGCTGGTGGAGAGGGTAAGATTACAATAATGTAAAAATTAATTGAAATTCCCAGTAATATATATTTGTTAAAAATTGTTTCTGTTTCACACCATAACCTCTCAGAATATCTTTTTATCAGGGTACTTGAAGGAAGTTGAGTAGTTTTATTTTTTTCTAGTTGTGTCACGTTTCTTTTCCTACAAAGAAAGGCCCAAATCTAAACTTGATTGCTTTCATTGAAGCATGCACTAAAAAGAAAAAAATACCTTTATTTTTCCGATAGTATGACTTTGGTTTCATATGAAAGTGTTCGAAGTAAAGCGTTACAATGGATGCTAATTCTTTTGAGTGTCTGATCTGTATATGCACGTTTTTAAAAATGAGAAATGATTTGTGGAGTTACAGGTAGGATCTATTTCCAACAAAATTTAAATAATTCATTTTATATCTCGTTTTAAGAAGTGGAAAATGAGACTGAAATGTTTTAGCAAAAAAAATCAAGACTCAAAGTGAAAAGCATATCATGATATCCTAAAAATAATATTAAGTTATATCTTAAAGTCTGAAAATAAGCTTAACGACTGTAAATTTAAGCTATTTATTGTCTGTACTAATGACACTCAAAATTTATTTGAATCCTGCACTATGCATTTTCATCATGAGGAATTGTTCAACGACTAGTGTTAAAGTTTTGGTCTCAATATGCTAGGGATAGCTTGTGTTTAATTTTCCAAACACAAAGTCATTACTGGAAAATTTTAGTTCTATTTTGCAATTACATGTACTCTGATGAACCAACTTTCAGTTTCGCACATATGGCTTCCTGTAGGCAATAAGGAAGGGTATTGGTCTTGGTCTATTTTGGTCTTAGTTTGGAATTACTATTATTGGTACTAATGTACAAGAATATTAAGACAAATCCCTGTTTTGGAGGATATGAGAGGAAAGAAGAGATGAGTAGAGAAGATAGAGAATAGAGGAGAAATAAAGAGAAGAAATAGGAAAGATGGGAGGGAAAGTATGAAATATAATGAAGAATAGAATAATGAAGGATAGAGTAATAAATACGAGTGACAAAGTGAAACAGAGATGGATTTTTCAAGGGAAAGAAAAAGAGAGAGTAGCCATAAAAGGATGTGGGACATGTATAAAAATATAAAGTCAATATACAATATAAAATGAGAAACAACAGAAAAGGAGTGATGTACAGAGCAAAGGGGTATAGACAATTAAAGATAAAGAGCAAAAGAGCAAAAGAGCAAACGAGAACAGGGTGATTATTTGTTAATGGAACAAAAAGTGTTTAGAGAGTGCATGAGCAGACAAAGGAATATGGAAATAGTACTTGATGAAAACAATGCAGGATGCAAAGAGGGAGGAGGAAGAGGAGGAAGAGGAAGAGGAAGAGGAAGAGGAGGAAGAGAGGAGGAAGAGGAGAGGAAGAGGAGAGGAAGAGGAGAGAGAGAGAGAGAAAAGGTAGGAAACAGGGGAAGAACAAAACAAGAGAGGGTGATATAAGGAGATAGGGAGATAAAAGAAAAAGAGGGAGAGAAATACATTGTAGAAAGAAAAAGAGGGAGAGAAATACATTGTAGCTCTAGATAAAGAAAGTGTGTGTGTGTGTGAGAGAGAGAGAGAGAGAGAGAGAGAGAGAGAAAGAGAGAGAGAGAGAGAGGGGGGAAAGGGGGGGGGGGGGGGAGAAGAGAAGGGGGGGGGGGGAAGAGAAGGAGGGTGGGAAGAGCCTATACATGTACAGAAGACAAATCACAAACTAAAAAATCATCAGTATCCCAAAATAATACAAGGATATAGCAGTGCATCATCTTAAATCCAAAATACCTATTATCCATTTCCCCCAAATACTGAAGGCATAAAGGCAAACCATATTTCAAAGTTCATTACATTCACATCCTGGTTGATACTTCCTGTGAATTTCCCATAGCCGACCTAAGCAACTTTAGGCTACCATAAAAAAACTACACCCTCAGCTCCAGCTTTTAAAGAGAAGGTTGAGTTCTGGGAAAGGTGAAAAATAATTTGTGAGCTTTCTAATTCTTTTTATGTTAGTTAGGAAGATTATCATAGTAGAAATGTCCCCTGAAAAGGATTTCTCTTCAAATGCCCTCACATTCAAAATATGACAAGAAACAGCTGAAATTTTCAGGCCGCACATTTGTTTGTAGTCCCATATTACTTCTGTGTGCAGTGCATGTGACTGTCAGCAGGACTGAGTCAATTTGTTTAATACCATTTTGGTGATTTGTGATTCCAAAACCTTACCAAGTTGCTTAACCCGTTGCCTACGGGAACCGGGTCGTCCCTGTACTAAGCCTATGGGAATGAGAAAATTCAGTAGTCAACGGGTTAATACAGCATACACCAATTATTACTTGTACATATGTGCCATATAATCAAACCTTCCCAATGGTTTTGAAACAGGTTCTTTGAAAATTCAATCTCATGACCAGAACTCAATTTACCTTTAAAGCATATATTTTTCACTATTAAAAAAAAAATGCTTTGTTCAAATAGAAATTATTAACAATTTGGAATTTTTTCAGCTGTTTAAATGGTCATACAAATGTGGATATGTATTGTCTGCAAGTAAAGAAAAGGTTATAAAAGAAAATCATTTATTCAAAGACCCTTTTCTCTCTTCCCATTGACTACTCAATTCTCTCATTTTTATAGACTTAATACAGGAGTCACCTGGTTCCCGTAGTCAATGGGTTAATACACTATTCAATTAAATTATATTAATCACTCCCCCAACATTTATCACTAGGAAGCATCATCCTGATCTGGGCCTTGTTCCATAACACCTTTATCAGTAACAACTGCCATATTTCTATGACAAATCTGTTCTCAGCCAATCAGATGCAAGGGTTTCCATAGCTTATAACAGTTATTGCAATTTGTTATTGATCACAAGTTTTATGACACAGGGCCCAGATTGAACCATGAACTTTTAAAGATGAACTCTCATCGGTACCGACACTGTGATTTCTACACAGAGAAACGACTTGTCTTTTTGTTCTTTGGTGCCAGTACAAAAAGTCTGTCAAAAACAACAATCATGTGGGGTATACAAAATTAACAGTGTTTAAAAGCTGTGTGAAATTAAAATAACACAGACATACATAATACATCACGTACTCTTCGTCTTTTGGAGAAAACACATATAGAGTACCGAAGTGCGACGTCATCAAATTTTGATTTTTGTATTTCAGTATTTTTATGACCATATTTAGGTAGAGCATGATGGAAAACGTTCACACATCAAATTTGACATGAATCAGTTCATGGTGGCCCAAGGTATGGCTATATGAATATCTAATTAGCCCCATTGAAGTCAGTGTAAATTGGCCTGGTTCTTAACAGTTTAGAACCAGGCCAATTTAACACCGACTTCAATGGGGCTAAGGAGGTATTCATGCGGCCATATCTCGGGGCCCAATGAGCCAATTGCCATAAAATTTGGGATCTGGATGTTTTTCACCATGTTCCTTTGAGATATGGTATAAAAAAAGTCAAAATGAAAAAATAGCTTTTTGTGACGTCATCACTTCGGTACTCTATACACTGTATGTTAAGTTTGATTACCTGTAATCCACTGGGAATATAAAGGATGCAAGAATGTACTGTGATAGGGTAGAGAGGTGATCAATGCAAAAATAGAGCTTCAGAGGTACATGACATAGGAATATAAAGCATACATAAAATGTAATAAATCTATCGATTAAACTTTCTTATGAAAATGCAGTTACTGTGGAACCATAATAGAATATTATAATTTTGGGGTGATTCTTGAAAACAAAACTACATGTATTCCCATTAAAATTGGCAGGCCGTTTATTGTTGCAGCATATTGCAATTGGGGAAGCAAACTATATTCACCACAGAAGCCCAAGTGGCACTTGAAATATTAAATAAAATGAGGAAATACTAAAGCCACACATCAACCCATAAAAGAACCATATAGAATATGGTAATTTGTAATCCATTTCATGTATTGTACACATGTACATATAATTGGCAGAAAACATGTATCCTGTGTTTAAAGGGAAAGTTTTCCTCTCTCATGGTCTGTATACATACATGGTAACATACACATGCACCACACAACAGAATATATAATGGAAAAACACAGAATATTTACCACTACCAGGAAGCTGATTGTGTTCATTTCTGAAATAGATTGCCCATGTCACAGCTTCCTGAATTCAAAGAAGTCCATTGCCAGCTGTGGATCCCTTACTTGGAGATCACTTGCCAAAGGTCAGATCAGGCACATGTAACTGACAATATTATAGCTTCCCTGGGTGTATTGCTAAATTCCAAGTACTGAAGATTCTTTTAGATACTTGTTCTCTGGTCTCTGCAAATGCGACAAGTAGATGCCATAAAATGGCTAGTTCTTGTGAAGTTCCTTCTTGATACAGGAGATTCTTAGAGCTTTGTTCTCCTTCCAATGACTTTGCCTGAACAGTCAGACAACAGACACATGGCAAGGTATTCTGAGGTTTCTTCTAGATATACAGATTCACGCAACTATGTTCTTTATTAATACAAACACCTGTAAAGACAGCAGGAAATTGAACAGTTATTCTGAAGTAGCTCTTCTTGGAGATTCTTACCTTTCTTGTCCAGCCACTGCCCATGCAACAGTCAGACTGTAGAAAATGGCCAAACAGGAGATTCTTGGAGCTTTTTTGTGCCTCAATATCCCATACTGTCCGAAAGCCAACACCTGGGAATGTCAAGGTGTCCTCATATAGCTTTGTTCTCAGGGGTTGGAATACAGATCTGTCAGAAAATGGTAAAATGGCCTGATTTCCTCGAGGTTGCTGTTAAGTTCCTTCTCTTGCCAGTAGTCTCCATGGATCCATGGTATATATTCTGAAGAAAATCTACAATGGAAATCGAAAAGCTCAGGTATAGGAACCCCTAGCATTACCATTATCCCCTAAACATCTCAAGTGTACATTCAATCTTTGCAATTTATTTTTACTCTTCAAAATCCTATAGTTCACCTTTAACAAAGTAGCAGCCATCCTTTCATCCTCCTTGCTTTAATATATTCTTCGGGCATGCAGAAGTACAACGTATGCCCTAATTTTAGTGCCACAATACCCTATCCCTATGCATGGACATTGGGTAAGATATACATTTACTGGTTAGAACAAATTATTTTGTACATATTTTTTGTTAGAACCATATGCAGACATTATCATGAGAGTTGATTTTATGTCTATATGTATTCAAATAAGAGGAGTTTCATTGCAAAATGTGATTCTATTTTACATGTACATGTAAGTGATATGAGATACATAATGTAATTACCTATGATTAAAATCTTGATATTAAATTACACATTACATTCAAGTGAAGAATGACAGTATGACTTTAAAAATCTTTACAACAGAGAGTTCACTTTTTTCCCCTAATTGATAATATACCAGCAATTTGCAAATTCAGCAAAGTACTCTCCACATAACTATGATTTACTTTACATATTAAACTGAAATTCAAATGCAAAAATATCGGTTTGTGGCTTTTCATGTGAAGTGAAATTCAAGTAACTATAGGGGGAATACAACATAATAAAACATTCAATTTATAAAGATTCTGGGCGGAAGTAAAGCTATAAAGTAAGTGAAGGAACAATTATAAGACATTCATATCGGGGAATATGAATTTTAACAAACATTCCTACTATGTTTCACTCACTCTTTCACTGTAGAATGATGATTTTATTTTGGTATCTTATCATTATTAAGTATGAGAAGGGAATGTTTACTGAAATTAAAGAAAGTCGTTTTTGTTAGTCTGAATAGCAGAAACAACATACCAAACCACTCATGCTGAAAGTTCTTTTGGTGTTGTTATAAGTTTCCAAAGGATTAATTTTTTTTTCCATGAAACAACCTACTCATTTATTCTTAGATAGCTGAATTGAATAAATTCATTAGGAAAAATTATCTTAAAATATGAACTTTGGACACTGCAACACATACAGTAACCGACTGTAAAGCCTCTTCAGATGATGAAGGAAAGATTTAAACAAATATAAACTTACCTAGGATTCTGTGATTCCCCTTAATCCTAACTAAGTTCCTCCTTTGTTTGGAACACTTTCAGAGTTAGAGGTAGATGGTGAAGAAACTGGGACATGGCTGTCAACCTTAGAACTCTCTTCTACAAGACAGCTCTCATCATATTCATTGTACATCTCATCAAGGTTGTTCTCCTGGATCTTTGTTGGCACAGGTTCAAGTGACTTACATTGCTTTGAGACATCACCTTTCAGACTGCCACCATGTCCATCTGATTGAAACTTTGCCAGGAAATGACGTTTCTTGGAATACTTTGGAGACTTCAGTTCTGACTTCCCGTAACTCATGTCAACTTGATTTGATGGCTCCTCTGAACAGGATGGTGACCGCTGGCTCTTACTTCGCTTCAAGTTCTTTTCTGCCTCACTCTTCAGCAGGGTTTGTAAATCAGTACCTGATTCAGGAGACATCAGTGTCTGGGAGGCGAGTCTCTGCACCCTGGAGATGTAGAACTTTGGTGTGTTTGGATAAGTTGACGATGTTGATCGTTTAAAGGACTTTACAAATCCACTTGATGAATATGGAGGAGTTGCAGAGTCACATGGCACCTGAGAAACCAAATGGCGTTCTGGAGACAATATCTGTGATGCACATATGTCTTTCACATCAACAGAGCTACTATCTGCTTCAATGAATGCTTCAGATGCATGTTCTGTACTTGATACTGTTTTAGTACATTGATCATGTTTTGCTGGCCTTTGGTCTTCTGCTGGAAGAATATCTACTAGGTTGAAAGACACAATTTCATCCTCATCCAAAGGCATTGGAATGTCCATGAGTCCTAGATTTTCATCATTGCTACTGATAAGTTTCCTAACTGGTTCTGGCGGATCTTTGAAAGCTGTAGATGAACCCCATTGAGGATAACCTTCAGGGCACATCATATGGTGGTGTGTAGGCAGACGGATCTCTGACAGCGGTTCACGTATAGGCTGAACTGGTGTTTCTGGCGTACTGGGACAGAACTCTGGACACGACACGACTTCTGGAGGTGTGATCGACTTGGTTTGATCTACATCTCTGTGGTTTCCACAGGCAGGTCCAGTGGTGTCTGGTGATCTGTCACTCCCTGACCACTGTCTATTTCTAGGCACGTGTCTATTCATGTGATCATCTACCCTTCTTGGCTTTTCATTATCCCTCATGGCTTCAACTCTCTGTTCAAGGCTTCTAATCTTTTTGTAGATGAGGTCTTTGCAGGCCAGCAGCATTCTGGAGTGCTTCACCAGTCTTAACCAGTTCATTACTTTCAATTCAATTTTTGGGTCAATTAAAGGAATTCCAGTTGTATTGGGTACAAATTCAGATAACATCTCTTCCTCTCGCTCAGGTGGGATCAATTTCCCAAGTACTTCAGCATGAATCCGGATGTCCGCCATTAAGATCTCATATTTCCTTCGATGCAGATACATTTCACGTCTATCAAACGGGATCCTACCCTTCACTTCTTTCATTATGCATTCCAGAGCAGTACGAGCTGACTTATAAACCTTCAAAAGAGGAGTGACCTGAAGTTGAGATGATGCCTTTCTAACCTCTCTCGAGCTGTTCTCCACAGCAAGCATTTTTGCTTTGATTTCTGACAAAGCAACATGGACATCTTCCCAAGAAACGATGGACTTGTACCCTAGTGCTTCCATCGACATGGTAGGTGAGTTCTTAACTTCTCTTGTAAGGTCAATGGGATATTCCTTACTCCTCCATGGGGTATTGAGAGGTCCATGTCCATGAAAGCCTCCCCTTCCTCTATGAGTATTGTTTGTTCTCTGGCTTCCATAGGGCTTTCCTAAGTTCCCAGGGTATATATATTTCTTGTAATCAAATCTTGAGAATGGGGTGTGCCGTCTTATTCCAGACCTGGGTCTGAATGGCCCATTCCTAGCTGATCTCCAGTCATACTCTTTGATAAATCGGGAGAAATGACCGTATTGTTTGAATTTATTTCCTGGTTCATGCTCTCTGTCACTATCGATATCACTCTCTGAGTCTGAGGAATACTTCCTTTTGTGTCTTGTTTTCTCTCTTTCATTCCAACTGTGTCTGTATTTTCTGTACCTTTCAGGACTCCTTTCTCTTAGCTTTCTCTTTTGAGGAGTTCGTTCATAATCAGATTTAGCTTCTTCATCATCACTATACTTATATTTCTTAGATTCTGGACTTATGCTTTTCTTCTTCCCTCCAGGGGAACTGCTTTTAGGTGTGGCAGATTCTCTTGAGGTATCTGACCTCCTTTGGACATCCCTTTCCTGATCATTTCTGATGTGCTCTGAGGAAATAGAGTTCACTGATTTGCAGTTCTTCTGTTCAACTAGATCTTTATGTTGACCAATTTTGAGGGTTGAAGAAGAAACTTGCACATCTTCTCCTGCAGTGTTGCCATTCTGTTCTTTGCTCTCAACATTAACCTGCTTGGAAGCAAGCCTTGCTTCGGTAACAAATGCTTCAATTGTTTGTTCAACAACGGGATCTGGTTTGTCTGTCATCTCAGGGAGAACCTTCGCAATTTGCACTTTCTCCTTTCCATTAGACAATGTCCTCTCATCTCTATTGCTCAGTGCTTCAGGATGCACAATTTCATCTTTGGTGAGTTCATTGGCGTTTCCTTCGATAAGAGTGTCTGCATAAGAGGCATGGTTCAAAATCCTTCCAACTGTTTCTTCTTCCTTACTATTAAGGTTCGTTGAATGTGGCAAAACAGCAATTGATTTAATACGAGGCTTTTTGTCTTTCTGTTTATGCTTTTTGTTTTTGCATCTGGACGGTGTCTTGCGTTCCCCCAATGGAGGAGGTGGCCAATTCAGTGGTCTGAGTACTTTGGGGGCACATACTGGATCTGGGGTCAAACTCCTCCTCGGATCATTCCTTTCTTGTACAGTATCCTTATTTTCAAGAGGAATGGAATGAGGATCAGTTCTGTTGGTCTTATCTTTGATAAGAGGACGGCCATGAAAGTCCTTGGCTTTCTTCTTTGATTTCTTGCTAATGGATTTCTTCTGTTTTTTAGGCCTTCCTCCAGGAGATCTTGACCTGCTGGATGAATGTCTCTCACTTCCACTGTCAGCTGGAATTTCCTGTCTTGGATATTCATCCCTTTGATCACCACTAAACTCAACACTTCGATAGTACTGAGACTCATGTTGGTTCTGCGCTGACGAGTCAGGATACGGTTCTTCAGAATCATAAACATGTCTTTGTACCTTGGTGTGGTCTCCTGCTCTTGGCCTCTTGATACTGTCTTTTCTCAGTAACTGTTCTGCATCATCTCTCAGAACAACAGTGAATTCAACCTTCCTGTGGCTAGGACCTTCCCGAACAGAATCATCCTCTAACCTCTTTGGTGATACTTCATCTGGCATATTTCTAAAATCTGACTGCCTATCAGAAGATTTCTTGACCTCGGGCCGCACTTCTCCACTGGATGACTGCCCTGGTCCTCCTGTGAGAGCTTGTAAAGCCATGACAAGAGCTGCTCTATGTGCTGGATTAATAGCAGCATTTATTTGGAGCTGCAATGCCTGGACAGCTGTCATTTGTTCCATTATCATCGGATTAGCTGGGGGTCTTTGAAAGTGTTCTCCACCATCTCTCCTTAAAGGTACACCATCACTTTTGTCATATATCTGTGAATTAGGACTCAGTTCCTCTCTATAACCATGAATAGGTCGGTCTGGTGCTTCATATCTGTGGTCCCTCTCTTCTGGGTAAGGATGGGAGTATGCTCTTTCCTCATCATACCCTTCAATTCTAGGAGCAGGCTTTGTGTAACGAGAATCTGTTTCTTTACATGAATGGATAGACATATTCCTGTCAGAGTACTGTCTCTCATCTTCATAGGCCTCCCTTCTTGATATCCTTGGGTCATCTCTTCGGTAATCCAGGTGATCGGTTCCTCTGTTGTCTCTTGCACATCCTCTTACGAGTAATGGTTCCAATGCTTCTTGGCTCTGATCATCCTCAAAAGTCTCAAACTCATCATCACCCATACTGATATCACTGACATTACTGAGTTCACGCATGTAGACAGGTCCTGCTCGTCGATTCCTTGGGCTATCCGGGTATCGGTTGCTGCCCCTGTTGTACTGTCTTCGAAATTCTGAATAATCTCTGTGCCTTAGGTTTTTCATATACTGATTATGTGACCTAATTTCCCTTTCAGAGCAGGTGTTATTATTTTCTTCCTCATATGGCATCGAGCTACAACAATTATCTGACACAGTAAAATTCTCATTTCTGTGTTGTACTTCATAATGCATGCTCTCTTTTAGATTAAAAGGGTCTTGGTGCATGAACTCATCTTCAACAGGTGTACCTGGTGATTTGGATCGTCTCAAGGTGTCCTTGAGGATATCTCTGTTCTGGACGATCATGTTGGAGGGCACTCTGCTACCATCCATACCAGCATTCTCAAACACTTCACTAATCTTTTCATCAGACTCTGGTTTATCACTCTTTTCAGATTCTGCTGATCCTACAGAACAACGGACAGAAACACTATTTCTTTCATCAGGGACAGTCACTACTTCAAGCTGATTTGTCTCATTACTCATTTGGTTTCCTCTCTCATTATCTTTTGAAGTGTCAGTTACTTCGATTCTGATAGGGTTCTGGACAGATGGGTTCTCACTTGTTTTACAGGTATCAGGTAAAGCTGTAGGAATATCTGAGCCATGAGGCAAGGGATCATCCAGCTGAAATGTATTATCCGACAATTTGGGCATGTTCTGTGACACTGGGCTGGAAATGGGATGAATGACTGATTTGTTTGGCACACTCTGTAAAAGGCTCTTACTGCTGGTTGTATTCATTTGAGTTGTAGGTTCCATATGGGATGAGGGAGAAAGATCCTTTGCCACTGTTATTCCTTGATGGGGAGTGGTGGCTTCACCTGTGACATTCTCTGTATCTGGACTTTTGCTTGATGTTTGCACTGTTTTCTGCAGTGACGATAGAGTCTCCGTAAATGATTGCCTTGAACCAAAGGCTGACTTCACTAGACTATTAGTGTCTTCATGTATGTACGTTGTCCAACTATCACCTTGTGATTTTTTATTTTCAGCTCTGCTCTTCCCCTCTTCAGCACTTCCTCCTGATGAGCAAGTGACCTCACTGTCCTTTTTGCCACCTGTCTGGGAGTCCTTGATATTGCTTGGTACATCTGAAGTCAAAGAGGGAGGGACTACCATGCCATTTCCAACACTACCAGATGGTATCATATCTGAATCAGCTGACATCCCTTTGATGCCATTGGACATATGACGAGCAGGGGTTGAAATATCCATGTCCACTACATCAAGATTGTCAGCTCCTTCACAAGTAGCCTTTTCTGTTTCTGAGGCTCTAGCAATTGCGGTCAACGTACGATGTACAGGTTTACATCCACCCTCATTATGAATGGCTTTCTTGGCATTCTGCATATTTTGTTGAATACGAACGCTTATTGGCATATTCACAGTTGTGTGTTGTTTAATTGGGTCTTCCTTTAGATGAGTGTGGCCTGCAAGGCTAGATCCTCCTTGCACCTCTATTGGTGTTGAATCAGTCATACAGACATTATCTTGGGTTACTGACAGGCTGATACTTGAAGCAACTGTCTCTGTATGTGACTGAGTACCAATACCTGGCTGATGGTGTGGCCAAAACTTATTTCCTTGATAATCATCCTGGGGCATCATGTAGTTGTCAGATGTAGAAATATACTGTTGATCCTGTGTACCATCAATGACATAGCCCCTCTGGTAAGGCATCTGGACAGGTTGGGCAGGCACCTGTTCCGTTTTGCTTGAGCTCATCACAGTGCCATACACATAGCTTATTGGAATTGGAGGCCGATTGTTTACCTTCACAACTGACTGATGAGAAGATACCTGTGCAGTCTTTCTTGCTGTAGTGTAGACACATCCAGAAGTTACCACTGGTCGTTGGTCCGCTCTTGTTTCATCTGGTCCCACACGTATATGAGCATTATCCTCTGAACTTGTTGAAACATCATTATGGGTGCTCATGCTGGCACTGCTTTTAGGGGTATGACTGTTGGCACCGTGTGAAATACGAACTTGGATAGGGGACCCTTTTTTCAGCTCTTCATCTGTAACAGGCACTTGTTTAGGCTTATCCAACTCGATTGGCTCATCTGCAGGCAGGACAGCTTCTTGGGGATCATTTTCTATTGATAACGGAATATTTGTTTGGTCATTCTGCCTATTAGAGTCAAACTTTTCTTGATTTTCTTCAGACGAAGAAACAACAGTCAAATTCAATTTTCCGTTATCAATCGATGGAGTAATCGACAACTTCAAAACAATGTTTGGAGTGTTGGGAACCATGGATACAGTTGTGTTTTTCACACCAATTTTTGGTTTGACAACCTTTGTGGACCCTTTAACCTTGGCCTTCACAGGCTTCTTGACATTTGCACTTTGCTTTATCATAGCTTGCTTGGATTTATTGTCTTTTGGCTCCTTACCTTTAGAAACAGGTGCTTGGGTTGAAGATGTCACAGCACTCTTTGTCCCTTTATTACTTGTCTCAACTGAGTCAACGGATGGGCTATCCTTTTTTAGTATACCCTTCAAAGCCTTTGGTGTTATGACTGCTGCACTGGAAGCATCTACTAAGGTTGTAGCTTCTGCCTTCTTAGCTTCAGCAATCCTCTTGAGTGCATTATGGCTTGATTGATATTCTGTCACTGAAGGCTTATTCTGGTCAGTATTCTGTAAAGGTTTCCTTTTTACATTCATCTGCACCACCCCAGTTATTTTCTTGGTTACTGCATTTCTTTTTACAACCTGGATTGTCTTCTCTCCAGCTGACTTTTTCCCAACAGCCTGTAAGCCATCTCCACTGGCTGAAGTAAGAGACTCTCCAAAACTCTTCTTTTTGACTGGATTTACAGATCTGGCTAGATTTGCAGATTTAACTGGATTTTCTGATTTGTCTGGATTTTCTGATTTGTCTGGATTTTCAGATTCGACAGGCCGGGAAACTGCAGCAGGTTTCTTGGCAAGGATACTATATGGTCCTCTGCCATACAACAGACGAGGATCCCTTGGTCTTTCAGTACCTGGTGTAACTCCATTCTGTGGAAGATTTCCTGAACCCTTTGAAGGCTTGATGTGTGTGCATTCAGATTCACCTGTAGGTGCCTTACCTTTGCTGGGATTTTCTGTTACTCCTACTGGCTCTGACACTTCCCCAGATTTCTGAGATTTTAATTTCTCTACACTTCTCTTTTGATCAATAGTGATATCTCCATTGGTGCTCTTCAATTTCTCAGTTTTTGCCTCCTTTCCAGTAGACTTCTGACTAAACAACTTATGGAGGGATGTGGGGGCATACTTCTCAGTGCTTGCCACCTTATGTCCACCATTACTTTTTCCATTGACAGTTATTGCCAGTGAGCTCAACTTCAAGACATCACTCAATGACCAAGCTGATGTTGATCTTTGTTCAAATTCTTCTTCTACCGAGGATAGTTTCCAAGGATTCAGTCCTTTAAAACGTTCACTCAGGGTCATTCCAGTCCCTGTCATAGCTTCCTCATTAATTCATGCCTGGAGAAGCAAGACAAGAGGAAATTACATAATATATAATTTGGAATATACATGTAATAAGATCATAATATAATAAAATATAGTAATATATAATAAAATATAATAAAATATAATACATAATGATAATAGTAATAATAATAACTCTAACTGCGTCTTAGGGCGAAATCTTTTATCTCATTCTTTTGTTACGTTTCGCCCTAACCCACACTCGTTTCACCCGAACTTTGAGTTTCTATTGTGACGGAATAAACCTATTGTTAGGTTTCGCCTTACGTCGCAGTTTGGTAAATAATAATAATAATGCCATTATTATTATTTATTTGGCACTTTTAAAGAACAAAAAACAATACAATTAACTTGAATGAATACATTAATTTCACTGACACTTGACCACCCCACCAGGTGGCCTGGATGAGGAACAGGTCAATATCATGACCATGGCCCACAGGCCTACCTTCCAACACCTGATCTGGTGCACAAGCATCTTAAAATACAGAGTGGTTTACAACATAGAGTGCTATCGCATTTAATAAACAAAAGGTGAGAAGTTCAAATACAATATACATGTACATGTAGCATTATAACCGAGATCATAAGTCAATACCAGAGAGAGAGGGAAAATGAGAGAAGACAGAGCAGAGAGCAGAAGAGGGAAACTGCAAGAAAAATAACAAGTTCTGGATCGTGATTGAGGTGCCATAATATGCAACATACAATGTAGCTTGTGTTGTAAATTATGAATACTATATAAGACCAATCATAATTTTAATAATAATACATGTAAGTAGAAATACATGTATATCACTGAAGTATATGTACCTTATCCATTCCTATTGTGCCAACAAAAATAACATGCTATACTATACAAACATGCATTATCTTTGCCCTTTACACTTTAATAGGTAAATCATATATCTCAAAAGGTTATCTTTACAATGATTTACCTATTAAGTACAAAGTTCAGTTCAGAAAGGAGAGAAAATACATATATGTAGTTCAGTGATACTTGCGTCTGAAACTACAAATTTCCCATGCATTGGACAATATCAATGAGATTTTACACATGCATCTACTTCTATGGCTAATGGCCCTAAATTATGTCCCACATACATGTATATGTACATTGTACATTGTACATGTACATGCCTGCATGAGAATAACAAGACCATACTGTACAGAGATTTGAAAATGAAACTAGAAATGAATGAATGGAAAAAAAAATTCAGCACAGGCAAGATTCTCTTGTTCAAAGCGAAAGCATGATACTGAAACATACATGTGCACTGTACTTAGTGTCTCTTAACCTTCCGAGGGTTTTAACCTTTCAGCATTCTTTAGATGTACGTAAAAAAAGTTGTTTTGAATGAAAAGGTACATATAATGCAATCTAGGTGAATTCTCTTGTGAAAAGTTGAAAGCAGGAGTGTAAATTTAGCATTGCCTACTCTCATTCCCAGGGATACTAACTACATGTATACTATTCTGAGCATGAATTTATCTCTAGCATATTTTATCTTAAAGATAGAGTTTTAAAAAATGGTATTCTGATATACAGCCATGGAAAAAATTATTAGACCAAGAATGGTTAATGATAGTGTTATTATTGTGTAAAGAAGGAAATAAAATATCATAAATGCAAGTTATAATTGCTGGAATTTGGTATTCATTCAATGAAATACAAAGACAATTAATTTTCAGAATTTTGTGTGCACCCTTATTACAGAAGCTTGGTCTAATAATTTTTTCCATGCCTGTATCTTTTTTTATCACAGATTTTATTTACTCTATCTAAATCTCTTGCCTCTTGCATGCCTATCATACGGTTATTTATGCATGATACGAGCATGTACATTACGTGCAGCTTAAATGCTTTCACCTATATTTTATAGGAAAGGCAGAATAAAACTTAAAATAGGGTAGAGGCCTTTTGAACTCTCTCTTTTGGACAGGTACGCTGCTAGTCATGTGATCAAAATAAAGAAAAACATACTGAGTAATGACTGTACATGTAATTCTCAAGCAACATTCTTGTAGATTATTTGAAATTGTATTTTAAGATTTTTGCAGACTAATATCAGTGCAGCTTGTGATGAAACCCCTAAAACTCATTTCTCTAGGAAAACCAAAAAAAAACAAACTTGTGTTTTGAAGCACTCATAGTTGTACATGTACAAATAACAGATTCATGCTCTTTTGCCCACGAGACTAGCTGAGAGTGATACTATTGGCTAAACAAGATGAGAGTGGAATCTAATAACCTTTCTTGTTCGATAAATGGGAGTTAAAATTATTCTCAAAACGCTGTTTTAAAGAGATCTAAAGGGTATTTTATCTCACTGACTGATAATCTTACATTTTATTTCAGATAAAATAAATCTCAGAATACCACGCAAGGGTTTTTCACATTTTTAGAGGTTTTCACAAAGAAACATTAAGAAGTGCTTGAATGAAAAGTACAAAATATCTTTATACCACACAGACAAAAATTCTCTTGTCAAATACGAAACAAAAATACCGAAACATACTTCAGATATAGTGTATATTTAGCATGGCTTCAGCTTCCCAGGGTTTTAACATTCTTTAGCATTCTTTAGAGAGATAGATAAAAAGGTGTTTGAATGAAAAGGTACAAATAATTCAATAGGCAAAATTCTTTTGCTAAAAGCGAAAGCACGATACCGAATTATACTTCAAATACTGTGTACATTTAACATAGCTTAACGCTCATTCCCAGAGCCTGTTTTCAACATTTTGAGAGGTTCACAAAAGACATTAAAAAGTGGTAGAAAGAAAGAGCAAAAACTACCTGTATTTAACAAAAGAAAAGTTCTCTGGCTAAAAGCGAAAGCATGATACTCAAACCTACATAACTTCATATATTGTGTATATTTACATGTAGTTTTACTTCGTTCCAACAATAAACTTTCAAGATATTTTTTTAATTGGAATTTATTTTTTATTTATTAATTTTTTAAAATTTTTAAAATTTATTTATTTTTTTTTTTGGGGGGGGGGGGGGGACTGGAATATTTATTCAAGGATTAATTTTCATGAAAAGTGTGCCTCCTTTCGTTTTTGAAGAAAAGGAACTACCTGTTCTTAGTGCAAACATAAAGTTCATCATTGACATTCTTGGGTGGGATTTGACACCCACAACATGGAAGGGGTTAACATTCCCAGGGCTTATAACTTCTATCGTGCCATACATACATTTTTAATCTTTTAGCAACATGCCACATACATATTTTCACACATTCATAGAAACTAATCAATCAAGCTCCAATCCTCTTAATACTCACTAATCCTTCTAATCCTTATGGTTGGGGCTTATAGTGTCAAGTGTAATACAGAAATCGCAGAGCTTAAGTTTGACCAATGTGAGATAATACAATTATTTACAAGGATAAATCAAATGTCAAGAAAACAATTTGGCACTCAGGCATGGCACATTAGGGGTTTAACTAAATAACAGGCAGTAAAACAGACATTGACATTAGACACATTTATGTGAGCATGTAATAAAAGGAACTTCAAATGGTATTCAAATCTTTTAGAGCTGAAGGCAATTATAATAATTAGGGTTGGCTCAATTTAATTCGCTTGATTTTGTTTTCAATTTGCCATTTTTAAATAAGAAACAGAAATAATGAATTTTTTTTTTTTTAATTTGTTGATGGGACAAAAAATAAATAGATTAAAAAAATGTTTAATCTTAAATTTGGGGGCGAAAAATTCATCCAAGTGAGAGCTTTTGTACTCCAAATAATGTCTGATATTCGATCTATACATGTACCAAAATAATCTGTTTTCTTTTCTATAAGATCAACATTTAGGGCTATAAGTTAACTAAAAAAACATCAAATAAATCACGATTTAAAACAAATGAATCCTATCTTTTTTATATAAGAAAATCATATCTTTTCCAATGCTGTGACATTTACATGTAATAGTACTTTTGGACTAGCTTGTCTATCTTCTCAAAATTCAAAACTAGCTCATGGATTGTAAATCCTGACATCACTGCTTTCAGCAAAATATACTTAACATGGACAATGCAACCATGACAGAACTTAAAAAAAAAAAGAAATCTTAGTTATGAAGCATATCTGAAAACTTGGCAGTCCCTTTAGTTAAGGTTAAACCAGCAAGGGAATTTCGAAAAATCTCTCTCATGTTAGGAAATTATCAAATTGATCATTCCTACATAAATCTATACACCAAATTGTTAATCAACTGCAGTAAAACCTTGAAAATGAAATTGAATAGAAATACATTTTACTACATGCATGAGGCCCAACTAACTGGCTGTAATACCCTATTCAAATGACAATACTATAACCATGCCCTTTTGGTATTGAAATTCATTTTGGCTTATGTGCCCCACTGCACATCCAAATCTGCCTTCCATGCAAATGACAATGTTTGAGGCCTCCATCTACCATAAAAGGGAAATGTCATGCCTATGCACTTTGTTTATCATTTTTCTTCCAATACATATATGCACATGTATGCAAGTACTCTCCTGGATGTGCACATGATGTGCACATACAGAGCTTGAAAAGGAAAGCAAATTCTGCTCAATACAAAACATTGTAAGTTTGTCAATCAAAATGAAATAGCACCCATGTGAAATGCTGAACATTCCAAAGAAAGGAATGTCGAAAATCATTTAGTTACAATACATATAGTGCTCATTCTTCATGTTTCCAACAAATTAATGCCTCAAGATTCATGGGATGAATAGCACAGTGGAAACTCACTCAAACCAGGGGAGCGTTTCATCAAGCGTTTTGTTAGTGAATTTTACTGACAACTGTTATAAGCTACAGAAATCCTTGCATCTGATTGACTGAGAGCAGATTTGTCAGTAAAAATCACTGACAAAAACGCCTGATGAAATGCTCCCCAGGACCTTGGGACCATGAAAAAAATCACCTCGTTATATCAGGAATCTCCTTATATCAGGCTAAAGAAACAAAAGCACATACGTGTAAAGACCTGGGACCAGCAAAATTACTTTGTTGTAACAGGAATCCCGTTATATCTGAGCTCTTTATTTTGGTCTGTCCTGAAAGTTAAATCAGAAAAGTGTGACATTTCATTGCTTAATCTGTCAGGTTTCTTTAGACTCAGTATGAAGGTATTATAGGCCTCATTTTCTTGAAATGAACACCTCTGTTATAGGTAATATACAGGAAAGTTACAGAAAACCTGACTGTTTAACCGTTATTCAGCCTTTGTGTTTAAACTGTAAAATATTACTTTTGTTATATGAACATCAAATAAACATCCCAAAACTTTGTTTTATGGATAATCTTGACTTAAAAGCATCCTCCATGGGAACAACCTTCACATTTTCTCTTTCATATAAAATGAAAGAGCTATTTTAGTCCAAACTGAAACTAGATTTTTCTGGTCGATTTACCACCAATAAACCAGAAATCAATCCAGTGAATGTTGGAGTAAATCTGATAAAAGAGAACAACTCAGTTTAGAAGCATTATAATTTCAAGTCACGTTTTTAACAGATTTCTCAGTATGAGTTCCACTGAGGTCACACATGTTTTTCTAGAATAGAATGGAATAGAATAGAACCCCAGGGATATCAGTTAGGATACTGTAAGCCTGAAAAGACACCCCTACAGTGTATATGCATTGGAGCCACATATGTTCTGTAGGATATGGAGCCTGACAAAACCTGAAACAGAGAGAGGTCAGGGCCTGAATTCAGGTAAAAGCCTGAAATCTAGCATCCATGCTAATTCATCAACAACATAAAATCCAGTGTTTTAACATTATCATGAATTGTCATACATTAATTGTGAGGAGCGTCATAATCAGTTTTCTGTCAGTATGAAGGTAACTATTATAGGCCTCATTTTCTTGAAATGAACACCTCTGTTATAGGTAATATACAGGAAAGTTACAGAAAACCTGACTGTTTAACCGTTATTCAGCCTTTGTGTTTAAACTGTAAAATATTACTTTTGTTATATGAACATCAAATAAACATCCCAAAACTTTGTTTTATGGATAATCTTGACTTAAAAGCATCCTCCATGGGAACAACCTTCACATTTTCTCTTTCATATAAAATGAAAGAGCTATTTTAGTCCAAACTGAAACTAGATTTTTCTGGTCGATTTACCACCAATAAACCAGAAATCAATCCAGTAAATGTTGGAGTAAATCTGATAAAAAAAACTAAATGACCCATTTTACTCATTTTCTAAATTTCATTAATAAATCAACTTGATGTCCCCTTTGACACTAAAAGTATAATGGCTGCAGAGAACAACTCAGTTTTGAAGCATTATAATTTTCAAGTCACGTTTTTAACAGATTTCTCAGTATGAGTTACATTGAGGTCACACATGTTTTTCTAGAATAGAATGGAATAGAATAGAACCCCAGGGATATCAGTTAGGATTGCCAAATACTGTAAGCCTGAAAAGACACCCCTACAGTGTATGCATTGGAGCCATATATGTTCTGTAGGATATGGAGCCTGACAAAACCTGAAACGGAGAGAGGTCAGGGCCTGAATTCAGGTAAAAGCCTGAAATCTAGCATCCATGCTAATTCATCAACAACATAAAATCCAGTGTTTTAACATTATCATGAATTGTCATACATTAATTGTGAGCAGCGTCATAATCAGTTTTCTGTCAGAATTTCTCTTATCAAGGCATTCTGAAAGAGTTTAATATTATGTTAATGGCTGAATAGTCTTGGAACATATTTAAAAATCAAGTCAACACGTGCTACTGCTCTTGCGGCATTACTCGCTTATTACTGTAGGCTTTCTGCACGTCCCTCAGAGAGGATGAGGATGTAGGGGTCTATTCATTAATTCTTGCTGTGCCACAGGTTTATCTCTCTTCAAAATTTTACTGAAGTTTTGAATGCTTACTTTTCAAATGTCTGCACTTCATCAACCATCTATTATTTCACAAAATATTGTGTACAAAACTTGTAAGAAAGCTATTAACATTTCTTACGATACCAAATATAAACTTTACCCAACATAAACTTTACCCAACTTTTTGCATAAGAATTAATGAACATTATATTTGAGTTTATTTTTTGTCCATTATTTTTTTGGTTTCTCATTTGTTTACTATTGTGTAATGTTGAAATATGGTAATATCTTTTTAGAAATTTGCAAAATTTTCTCTTAATTTTTTTATTTGGTAGCATATGATTATACTAATATATTTAGAATGCTTGATTTATGCTCAAAATGTTGATATACATTGACCACCATATACCTTTCTTGTGGTCGAGCAATTGGTGAATGAAAATGACAAGTCTATCTGTCACATACATGTATACATGACATCGGCACTGAAAGAGTTAAGGGGCACTGGTGTCATGAGGGGGTGGGAACTAGGAACACCAGGTGGATAAAATGCAAGAGAGACCCCAACAGATGGGTAATTATTTTAAATGGGAGTACACTGTACATCATTTTCTTTCAGAGGTCAAAATTAGGTCGGTCGGTCACGTGTGTGACCTCGCACGAAAAACGGTCTAACTTGTTGGTGTTCAAACCTACTTTTCTTGTATTTACCTTGGAATGCAAGTTTCCACTTTTCGTTGTTGAATGGTGGGATTGCTCTGAACAGTTTGGAAGCAAATTCAGTTTATTTTTATTTTATTTATTTATTTATCTTTTTTTTTTTGGGGGGGGGGGGGGGGGTTGGGGAAATTTTGCAGAGTTCAATTTTGGAAAAATAACCATAAAAGTGTGTTCAATGCAACACGCCTAATCAAAAAGCACTTAACTTTCAAGATCAACTCGAAAAAAGTCTATGTACGGATATTACCACACTGTAATGTATAACTGGGAATCCCCTAATAATGACATCATAGGTTGCAAAAAGGTGCACTTTTTTGTCCACAAACGATTTCATTGCCACAGCATGCAGGATGACAGTGCTTGAGAATTGCAATGAAGGAGGGGGAGGGGTGATGGGCATGTACTATGGTCATGCTCTCCAACCCCCTCCCCCCAATCCCTCTTTTCACATATTAACTACATGATGCAAGTTCACATTAAAGTTGATTGGTTCTTATAATTTTTACTATTCATTTAATTAATTAACTTGCTTGGTGGGGTGGGGGGTGGCTGATAGTTGCATTATGCAGTTCAATTTTCAAAACATAATCATAACAAAGCTACATGCCTAATCGAAAAGCACTGATTAAAAAATGATATAAAATTGTCTTATTTCATGTACATACACATGTACATGTACATGTATATCCACACTGCAATCATGTATAACTGGAAATCCCCTAATAATGACATCATAGGTTACAAAAAGGTTCAATTTTTGTCCACAACTTCCATGTATATATTGGTTCTAAATAGACATGTCTCATGGCAACAGCAGTACGACAGTTCTTGATAATCAAGGAGGGGGAGGGGTGACAATTCTTTAAAAAAATGAATGCATTGAAGGCAG
Source organism: Heliocidaris erythrogramma (assembly GCA_025617745.1). NCBI lineage: Eukaryota > Metazoa > Echinodermata > Echinoidea > Camarodonta > Echinometridae > Heliocidaris > Heliocidaris erythrogramma. Next base: position 5,004,124 of record CM046872.1, on the reverse strand, counting down.
TGGCAGATTTAGGGGGGCCCTTCAAAAGTGTGCATTGAGCCCCCTCTTTTTAAAATTGTGCATCCCCTCCCCTTTTTTTAACTGATAAAACTTTTTTTTGTTTGCTTTTTGTTTGCTTGTCAGAGAATTTTAGAGGAAAACTGGACCAAAAGAAAACTGATAACCATTTTTATGCTTGCCAGAAAATTTCAGAGATTTGTGTGCAGCCCCCCCCCCCCCCCCACCCCTTCTACAAAATCCTGGAACCGCCCCTGATCGAAGGGATGATTTTTAGCCAACTATATTATACTGCAAAACCAGAAATTCTCAAGTCCATGAAAATGTCATGCCGCGAAATAATCAAATTAGATTAAAACAACATAAAATTATTGCAAGTCGCAAAAGTTTCTTGCTGCAAAATTTGCCGTCATTAACAAGTCGCGAATATTTTTATGTCGCAAAAGTTTCTGTTTTTACGGTATATTCATTACAACTAACTACAGTTAACTTTGCATAAGTCGAATCTGTTAGGACCACAAAGAATAGTTTTACTTATTTATATAAATAACACATGTAATGCATAGTTTGGTCAGAAAAATTGATTCGACTTACATGTAGGCAAAGTTCGACTTACACTGTATGCGACTTCGAGTTATGCAAGGTTAACTGTACATGTATGTTCATGGCATTTGGTCAATGTAAGGCTTTTCAAAATATTTGCAGCAGACTGGTTAGATTTCATTTGGACAGAAAAAACATGTTATTAAGAAAAATCATAAATTAGCAGTGTTGGTTAATCAACAAATTTAAACACATGGTTCACAAATCAAGTTAATTAAAATAAAGGCCGTCTCAGGATAAGCAAATTTAGCATTGTGGCAATTTTTTGGCAAGCAATCTTACGATTTACAGTAGAAATTCAGTGAAATGAGGTCCTTGGGACCATAAAAATTACATCAGGTTTTAAGTTCAGTGCATTTGATAACTTTTTCGAGTGAAATGACTAGCTATTACATTTTACTAAAATCATGCATTAATAGATCAAAGCAACCACATCAATTTAAAAAAAGATTCATCAACACAAACATGAGCCGGCTATTAGTAGAACAAGTCCTACCTGTACACAGTATCATTTAAAGCAAACAAATCATACATGAAAAATTTCTAAAGTAAATCACCATGAACCGCACCCGCACCCGCACACTATCTAATGCAGGCTCCATATTAGGTCCTATGACATGCCTGTAGCTAGCAGTACATACGTTGATTGCAACAAGTTGACTGCTTGACTTACTTCTGTATTTGTCTGTCTCTTGATCACTCGTGTTCTTCTCTCTCACTAATGGGGTGTTGCAAGAAAGTTGCAATCAGTTGCAAATCCCCCATTTGCAATCGATTGCAAATATGATACATGTATTTTAAGTGGAACTTGCAATAAGTTGCAAGACTTGCGACTGATTTGGGGGATTTGCAATTGATTGCAACTTTCTTGCAACATCTACATCATAAACTTACACAAATGTGCACATTCCCAATCCATGCAAAGCTCTAAATCGTATGTCCAGGAATGGTATCACAACTATTTATCAATAGAAAGCCACCATGCTACAAAACTCCAATGCCATAATTCCCAGAGTCAATGTCAGTACTCACAATCGCAACGCAAATAATGCATGTGAGCAGGCACCCTCTGCACCGCTCGATCCCTGCTACAGTGCAGACACGCAATAATTGCGGGGCATCCCCTCTGACGTCATTTCCTTAGTCTGATGATTCAGACCCACTTTATGAAAGGCATGCAAGTTTCGGTCATCTTCATGATTAGTATCTTATCGATCATTTATACAGTCAAGTCACATTATAAATAGATTAGTCCTTTTTTATTTAACCCCTTCCATGCCATGGGTGGCAAATCCTGCTTAAGTACATGCATTACAGTGTTTAACAGTTTGTTCGGCTATACAGCATGGCCCAGAAAAAATACACTTGGACTTTCATCATCAAAAGCTTTCAAAATTGTAAATTAACCTGAATATGGTTTAAGATTATGAATCTATATCTAAATCTTGGCAAAAATCCTATCCAATTTGGTACAGTATTCACAAAGAAATAAGGATTTTTGTAACGTACATGTATGTCAGTAGTTCCTCCCATCCAAGTTAAGACAAAAGGGAGGCTCACAAAGTACATCGGAAATTGGGTATCGATTATGAAAGAACTTGTTTTGCAATATGAAAAGTCATACTGGGTTACAACTATTTCTCTTCCAGTCAGTGAATAACCCGTTCTATTTGGGCAAGTAGTAAAATCGAAATAGGGATATTTTTAAAGCATGTAATTGGTCCCTTTTTTCCATCTTTTGTCACTTGGCTGTTCTTGGAATCCACGTGAATAAAATATTTTTTTCAAAATAGACAGGTTTACCTACAAGTCTTACATATTCAGATTTTACGCATACCACTTTAACGAAGTTAAATAATAATGTAAATAGTATCTTCCTATAATGATCAAGACAATTCATTCACTGAAAAGGTCCATGATTTTATCGAATCATTCATTTTCAATAACAAATTACCAACGTCATGAAACCTCTGATGAAAACTGCTTATCTTTTTGTTACAGTTAAGATTATTTCGTTTTCAAGTTGGAAAAGAACATCCACAATGCAATTTATTTTCAACAACAATAACAACAAGAACGCTGATGATTATGATAATAAACATTCCCATAACAATTATAGCAGATTAAAACAAAACAGTGACTTTCGGTTCAAAAGGAACTGGGAATGTTCATTGTGCTCTGCGAGCCTCTCATTTGTCAAAACGTGGATGGAATGGACTAATGACATACATGTACATTACAAAAATCCTTATTTCTTTGTGACTACTAAATCGGATGGAATTTTTGACAAGATGGTGATAATTAGCTATAGATTTATAATCTTAAACCATATTTAGATTAATTTACAATATTCAAAGCTATTGATATTGATGCTGAAAATCAGATTTTTTCTGGGACATATTGTGCATGTACTGTATACATGTATTTCGTCCTGAAAGTGAAAAACAGGTACTCGATTTTAAACATTACTCCCATACAATTTATTTCATCCCTGCTTATTTAGTGGGTTCTTATATAGCGCACATGTCTGTCAGACTTGACACTCCTGGCGCTCCACAATTATTACCCAGCTTTAGCATGGCTGCTCTTACGGTGCTCTAGCATTTCAAGGAATTAATTCCCATTGATACCCATTTACCTCACCTGGGTCACGTGAGGCAAATGTAGATTAATTTCTTGCCAAAAGACACATTCAATAAGGAAAACAACTCATTAAAGGTAAATATTCAACTCTTAAAAAGTTCATTTTGAAAAACTGCTCGTTAACATGTTCTTGAACTAATTGCAATCAGGTGCAGCCATCTTTAATTCAGTAACACTGCACAAGTGCAGTTGGATACCAATAGATGGAATCTTTTTGCTTATGGACACAATATTGATTTGATTTGATAAGGTTTATGAAAAGATTCATTTCACTATCAGTCAAGAAATTGAGGGTTTATATCGCGGACTGATTTTATGTCTTTAGGAGACACAGCATTTCACCTACAGTTATCAACTTCATCCTATGCTCTATGTGCTGATAATAGTTACTGGAACTGCAGCTAGCTAGGCAGGTAAAAATTATTTACCTGCTTGGTTTCCCTCATGGCCATTGCACAACTTACGACTAGATTCCTAGACTAAATGACTCAATTCTGGTAGAAATTGCAATAATACTAGATAAGTAGACATCTAAATCTGCTAGAATCTGTCTGATTGAGGTGCCTTTGTGAGTATTCTGATTGGACAAAAAGGCAGATCGGCTGCAAACTGCAGTAACGTCATACCAGTCCAACAACTGCTTACTCACTGGTACTGGTAGCCGTTTTCAGCCTCTTCTCCCACTGGAAGGCTTACAATGCCAGAATTAGATTTAGAATTTTGCTAAATTTGGGACAATAATCACAATTTCAAAGCTCCATGTATAAAATGGAAAAACAGAGGACTGGACTCCAAATAGACCGCTTGTGTAATGTATACAAATTTATGCACATATATTCTCTGAGCACCTAGTGACGAGCTATTCCATGAACATGCTTTTTATAAATGAGCCTCAATGCTTGGAATCCAGTTTGTATGTACATTATTTGTAGCTATGCCCGGCAAGCCACCGGCAAGCTTTCAGGGCCCATGTGCATAAAAGGCTACTAGTTTAGCTGGCAACTAGTGCTTAGTAAGATTATAAATTCCCTAGTTTATACCTACGGAGTTGGCAACTAATTTGTGTTGCATAAAACCTCACTAGGCACATTGCTTACTAGTTGCATATGACAATTTGGTTTGTAAATGATTTGGGTGCTATGGCCTTGGAGAGGAGGTGATTATGTCAGATACAATAGGCTTGTAGACAAGATTATTGTGTTTGAGCTTCGAACCACATTCCAAATGAGCATAACTCATTTCTAAGGGTCTTTGTAACATTGCATTACTGCCCAGTACTTACATTTTGTAGAAATTCATAAATTCTCTATACAAGGTTGCTACAGCTAGTACATAAAGTTACAACTACAACCATGAGTCTTAAGCGTCCAAGAAAAATTAATTTTACTCAAGACGAAAACCTGTTCTTGGCCGACAAATATGAAGAGTTTAAACATGTCATAGATGTCATCTAGTTGTCATCTAGTGACTTAGAGGTACCCCAGATCAACTCTAACTTTTGCCAGAATTTTAGAATGTTACTATATCTAGTTGGGTTTTATGCACCTATCAATTGTAAGACGCACCCCTCGACCCCCGGGAAAGGTGCGTCATGGTTGGGTAATTTACCAACAAATGAATGACGCAGGGTATGGTCATGGAAGCATTTGGTCAGTCACAGCATGGAGAATGGGGTGCGTCATAGTCGGTCATTTTACATGGGTGCGTCATGATGCCTCGCTATGTTTACAAACGGGTCTGTCCGCGCAATACTCACCGCGTACCGGGCTTTTAAACATGCAAACTCCTTGAATATAAAAAAAAATATATTGACATGGAATCTATACTTTCGCACCGGGCGCCCAAAATCGAGTTTGATGACATCAAATAAAATGGAAACCCCCAAATAATAATAATTGATCTCAAATCCTCTCTCATGCTGTCTTCTGTCTGGGTTCTCAAAAAAGGGAAGAAATAAGGTATTTTTCGTTACTTTGTTTATTTTTACCCCGTTCGTTCCAGCACTGCGTTGGCTGGTTCGGTTCTTGCCGCGATGATCGCGATCGGTAGCATTTGTGCTAGGCTGGATTGAGACATGAATATTCATGTGTTGACGTCACAAGAATGTCAGCGATTGCACTGTGTGACTTCTGCACATTTTCATATGTCATCGCCGATAATCTTATCTCGAGCTCGGCCTCAATAGCGTGCAGGATGATAACGTGTGTTTGTGTCTTCAGCTAGCGTTCATGCATGCATGTCGATATCAACAATGCATGCAATACTATACTAGCGCCGCGCCGATGCATAGCGTGCCACGTGCGCGCGGAGCTTTACCATGACGGGGTGCGTCACAATGGTAAGTCAAAGTCTAGAACTGGTGCGTCATATTTTTTCGTCCAGGCACAGTCATTGTAAGAAAAGGTCCGTCATAGTCGAGACACACAGGTGCGTCATGGTATAGGAAAGTCCGACTCACATCTGACAAGTGACGCACCATTCCCGGGGGTCGAGGGGTGCGTCTTACAATTGATAAGTGCATTATGCATCACAATTAGTAATCATCTACGCTTAGTAAGCAACTTAAGTCCATTTTAGTTGCCAACTAGGCCTAGTAGCCTTTTATGCACATGGGCCCAGATGTTTTGTCCATGGTGGCAAGTAAAAGATCTCACAAAATGAATAAATTGCCATTACAGTTCCTTGTAAACTTTGACTATAAACCTACATGTCCATAAAAAACATGTATGCCACACTCGACCCAGGTGTAGTGCATGTAAGTGGGTACCTGGTAGGATTCATTCCTTGAATGCACTGAGCGCTACAGCTGCTGTGCTAAAGCCTGAGTTAATATGATTCCAGAATTGCAGGACCCTTAGCCTCAGGGAGAACAAGTACTTAAAGGGCAATCCAACCTTGGTAATAAAATGATAGGACAAGGAATAAGAAAGTTATGGATGTTTGAAAAATGAGAGCACTACATCTATGAGAATCTCAAATTTGCAATATGGTGAGTTGATTGTGACAAACTTGTGGACTGTAACTCTCCCGTTTGCCGTACACAAAAATATCATTAGTTTGCGATTTATAACTCCAAAGTGCCTTTTCCCTCTGGGCAGTACTCAAAATATATTGGAGATTGCATATTGCTATAGTCTTTACGAAAGAAAAATATCCTGTTGAGTAATACATTTTGAAGAAAAAATTGGAGCAAATGGGGGAGTTGTTTGCAACTACATCACAGTGACATTACCTATTCAGCCAATTTGACATTCCCATATGTATAGTGATTACAACTTTCAAAAATTCATAACTTTATTCTTGTCCGATTTGGTCAAAGCAATCTGCTTCACTAATCTTTCCTCTTGCTTTTAGAGCAACTTGCCATCAAGGTTGCATTTCCCTTTAATACTGATGAGGCTACCTGGATACAGAAGTATTTTTAATATAATTATTATTCTGCAAATGAGTGACAAAAGTTAATTTGCCAACCAAAAAAATGTTGACACTGGGCTGACAATCTAATTGAAAAGTTAAGCAAGGGCCCTTACATACAACAGTCTGAACTTGATACATGCAGCAAGACTAATTTCATAAATGGTTGAGTGCACAAGTACACCATGTACCATAATAACACTGGTTCATATCATAATGACCTCTTTACATCAACGTGGGTGTGTACGTGTACCCCTTGGGCTTTAAACCAGCAATGCTCAAAATCAAAAGTCTACGTCATTGAGAATTTACAGACATGTACATGTACATGTACATGTCAGAATTCCATGTCAATTGTTAGGGCCATAGGGATAAAGTTGAAACGTATTGCTCTGTATAAACTGCTGCACAAGTTCACTTTTAATCTATGACTTTTAGTTTTGTTGCAAAGATATCAAACATATTTCTCTCTTTCCATCTGACTTTCTCATACTCTGTGTGCGTTTGTTTAGCATTATGTCCGAGGACATTTTCGGACAGAGAACAAAAAAAAAATCATGACAACAATGGTCCTCGGAAGCCGGACAATAGTCCTCGAACGTCGAACAATGAATTTATGCCTTATTCCGTCGACTGTCCGAGGACGAGTAACAATAGAGGAACAATAGTTGTCCACGGAAGTAAAGCCATGTAAACGTGTGTGTGTGTGTGTGTGTGTGTGTCTTTCTCTCTTTCTCTGTCATTCTCCTTTTCCCCTCTCTCTCTCTCTCTCTGTCATTCTCCTTCCCCCCTCTCTCTCTCTCTCTCTCTGTCATTCTCCTTCCCCTTCTCTCTCTCTCTCTCTCTCATTCTCCTTTTCCCTCTCTCTCTCTTTCTTTCTTTCATTATCTTTATTACTTTTAGTCATAACCCATTTAACTACATTGTATGCCTCCTCAGTTCATCCGAATTTATACAAATGTGATAGCAATTCCATGACTGGTAAACATGTGCACCTATTTCTTGTTTAGAGAATGAGATTTTGAGAAAAAAAGGTTTAGAAAGATCAGACTAGCAGCAAAATAATTATCATAAATATTGTATCATGATGTGATAGCAGCTTTGCTAGTGCAATATGTAAAATGAAAGATTGGCAGTGTATATATCCTAGGCCTACAGTCAAGCACAGCCTAGTTCTAGTAGTAAAGACAAACACTCCATCATGTGATAATAACTAATTTGCTTGTCATAAAATATTGTGTGGATGGCTTTTAAAATCCTTATCTACTCATATCATATATTAAACAGTAACAGCTGATCAGATCATAGCAAAGTCCTCCATCTTCAGATAGTTTTCGATAAACGGTTGATAACAAAATTTAAAAAAAATAAAGTCCATCGGTCATAAAATAAGTAAATGCTCACTCAACAATCCCTCACCATAAATTACTTTATCAATTTTTGTAGAGCAGATCACCATTAAAAAAAATGCAGGTACTGTCAACATATTGAAGATAGCTTTACAGGATGCAGGCCTATTATCAGAAATACAAATGTTAGAGCTCATGATAACAAACTGTTGAGTTTCTGTTAGACAACTTAGACTGTTACTTAAATCATGAAAGGTCATTTTAACTCAAGTGCTGAGAGTTGTCTGTCCTTCTTGTTTCTTGTCTTTTCTCTCTAACCTCTCTAAGCCTCTCTCTACAATACAATACAATGCAATACAATATTAACATTTATACAGTGCTCTAACAACATTGTATCACAGTGCTTTAGAATCAAATTACATAAATTTACTAACTTAAAAGATAACTTAGGGAAAACCTAAATGAATCCTACAACAACATCTACATACAAGAATCTCTTCTCTTGAGTCTATATTTCTATTTCTTCTTTCTCTCTTCCTCACAATATATCAATATTTCTATTTCGAACTCTTTCTTTTCATTTTATCCTTTCATTTGTACCCCTCTCTTACTTTATTTCCTAAACATCCCAACCGTTAGCATTCATCATTTTATTTCATATTATATCCTACATCATAAAATAATCGTGCAAGGATCGGCCAGGAATGTCTCACGTGACATAAAATAAATTCATTACATGAAGAAAAAATGGATATCGCGTGTCGTCAAACCTCAGAATATTTTTCGCTATACCTGGATATTCTGGATATTTCGAAGCCATCGATATCGCGACAATGTATCGCGATAATGTTTGTGCTTGAGCCTCTCAGTGTATGTAGGCCTAGATCGGGAAAGAATAAAAAAATAGAAATGTCCATTGCCGCGCAATGCGAAATGTATCCCCCGGCACTGGGGAGTGGCAGCAATTCGAAGGAGGGACAAAGAACCTCCCCCCTCCCCTCCCTCAAACAAAAGGATGGCGTAGAGATTGCCGCCAGTGGCCCGGACTATTGTCAACACTAGAAGCAGCATCACCGAAACAATGTGTGTAGATTAGAGTATAATGCAAAATTCGAAAGAAATCTGTCAAGAAATGTGATCTCAGAGCGCACACAAGATATCCACTAAAATATGACCTTTGACCCTATGAAAGACTGAACACTGAGGGCAGCATCACCAAAAACTGTAGAGGTCTAGAGTAATCTATGATGGACCTCCATACAAAATCTGAAAGAAATCAGTCAACAAATGTGCCCTCCAGAATGCATGCAACCAAAATATGACATTTGACCCTATAAAAAGCGGAACACTGGGGGCAGCATCAGCAAACACTAAAGATGTGTAGATTTCACTAAGACACACCTCCATATAAAATTTAAAAAAGAAATACATCAAGAAATGTGGAAGTTAGAGCGCACAAAAGACATATGACATTTGACCCTATCGCGGAACAATGAGGGCATCACCAAAAAGTAAAGATGTGTAGATTATACCAAGTTACATCTCCATACAAAATTTGAAAGAAATCCAATACGAAATGTGGCCTGCAGAGTGCACTCACGCCATCCTCCAAAGTATGACCTTTGACCCTATAAAAGACGGGACACTGGTAGCAGCATCACCAATAACTATAGGTAAGTAGATTTTACCAAGATACACTTCCATACAAAATTTGAACAAAATCTGTCAAGAAATGCAGAAAAGTGCAAGAAATGGACAAATGACCTTTGACCCTATAACGGACGGAACAATGAGGGCAGCATCACCAAAAAGTAAAGACGTGTAGATTATACCAAGATACATCTCAATACAAAATTTGAAAGAAATCCATCCAGAAATGTGGCCTGCAGAGTGCACTCACGCCATGCCCTGAAGTATGACCTATAAAAGACGGGACACTGGTGGCAGCATCACATTAAAAAAAAATATAGGTTTTTAGATTACACCAAGAGACACCTGCATGCAAAATTTGAACAAAATCCGTTGAGAAATGTGACCGCCAGAGCGCACACAAGACAGCTATCAACCTTTGACCCTATAAAAGACGGAACACTGAGGGCAGCATCACCAAAATCTATGGCCCGAATTCACAAAGGAGGTTTGGTCTAAACCATGGTTTAAACCCCCTCCTGGGGGTTTTAAGTGTACGCTGTACGTGCGCACGGAATCCGATCCAATAATATATTTTCTTTGAGCGCGCGCACGGGCAATGTGCGCTTATTATTTACGCCTATTTCAATACGCTTAAGGGGTTAATAAGCCATGGTTTACGTTTAAACCTCCTTTGTGAATTCGGGCATATATAGGTTTCTAGATTTTACCAAGATACACCTCCATACAAAGGAGAATGTGACGCGGCAGCGGCGGCGGAACGCTGCTGAATCCAAAGTATCCTCCGGCATATTGCGGGGGATACAATAATAAAAAAAATTAAAATAATTATGAAATTATGGATTCCTCGGTGACTGGCATAAAAAAGGTAGCTTCTATTTTCTTTTGGGCTGTGCCCCTCAGAAAATAGTGCTATACACTGTACATGCCAGTCACCTCAGAGAATTCATAATTCAATTGGAACCTCTCAGTGCAAGGTATATTTTATTAAAGGAGAATTAACCCCAGAATATAATTGTAGAGTTTATGTTCAAAGGTGTAATATATTCTTTATTACTGGCCTGTATCACTTTAGAAATAAAATATCATAAAAGGGTTTAAATCAAGACATTCTGGCACACGGTATCATCTTTACATGGGGGCTGCCATTTTCTTGATGATATAGAGTTGTACATGAACCATTGGAAACCGTTCCGGTCAAGAAGATATTTTTAATCCTAGAGCTAAATTGCTTCTCTTCATTGCAAAAAAATCCCCATATATGATGGAAAACACATAACAGGTGTATACACTGTACGTATATTCTAAAATTTGATATTTATAGATTTATTTTTAAATTCTTTTGTTTTGCTAAATAGAAATCAATTTCTTGGGCTTGCCTGGCAGAGCAGAACATAATTTATACAACGTGCATTCTGACTGTTGAAGTCCATTATCTCAAAGCAGGTGAATGCATAGTTTGTCACTATATTGACATGATTGACGCTTGGGAAAGTTATCATCCATAAATTTGAATTAATTTGCTCCGTCGCGTACGTCATTGTATCACGAAAATAGTTTTATACTTAGTAAAATAACAATTTTCAAAGAAATATAAAACACATTTTCATGTTTAGAATATATGTATATATCTGTTAAATATTTTAAATCTCAAATGGGATTTTGTATCAGGAAGAAAGACAATTTTTCATTCGGATTAAAAATATCTTTATGTACACATCAAGAAAATGGCAGCCTCCAGGTATCTCTAGCAGACGACACATTTTGCTGAGAAAATCTTGATGTACATGTATACCCATCTCGTATATTTTAATGCAAAACTATGAAGGGCAACAACAACGAATAGCTTACATCTTTGAATATAAGCACATTTATGTTTTGAGGTTAATTCCCATTTAATATCTCTATCTCCTTCTCTCTTTCTCTCCATCCCACTCTCTACCTTCTTTCTTTTCTCTTCTCCTCCATTTTTAAACCAATGACAATGTCCATCTTTCTATTTTAGCCTCTCCCTTTTCTTTCTATCCCTTCCTTTTCTCTGTTTCCCTGTATACAATTACAATTTTCACATTTCAATTTTAACCTCTCATTTCCTCTCTATATTATTTCATTTTTTTCTCTCCCTCCCCCCCCCCCCCCCCCCCCCTTCCCTATTATTTTTAACAGCTCAAACAGAAATGTACAGTTTTTAATTTTCTCTATCATTTTCTTGAATTTTCCCTCTCCTTATTCCTTTCCACCCATTCTCTCCATTCCTCATTTTCACTCCATCCTTTTCATTTCTCCCTTGAGATATTTTCAAAAAATATAAGTTTTCAAGGTACTTCACCACTTTTGCAGCCCTAAATTTTAAAGTTGTGTAAGTATGCAATAAATTACAAGAGTTATAACTGGAAAATTTGTGTGTGTGGATGTGAAAAGGGTTACAATTTGCTTTAAAGTAAGTAATAACTAATAACAATTTGGTAACACTAGTACATATACTAGTAACAGTCAAATAGTAATTTTAAATCTTTAAAATTACTATTTGACTGTTACTAGTGTATATCTACTTGCCTTGATTTCTCAATAGCTCCCTCTGCAAGAAAAGCAAAATTTTAATTTCTTACAAAGGAGTAATATAGAACTTGTGATCTTAGAATTTCATGGCCAGTATCTACAGGATGTGATTTGATTTGATTTTATTCATTTTTATTTTAGGCTTGTCTACTAAGCCTAAGCAAAGTTTTGTGGAATTTTGTGTGAGTCTGCAAAGGGGATGAAGTACCTTTAACCCCCTTCCTCCCACACCTCTCTCTCCCTCTTTCACCTCTCCCTCAACCTCAATAACAATCTCCACCTTTCTATTTCATCTTCCATTTCTCTCTGTCTCTTCTTTCCGCTCTTTAACTCCAATTTCTTAAATAGTCAAAATGACAATATCCAGCTTTCTATTTACATCTCCCTCTCTTATGTATTACTACCCCTTATGCTTTTCCCTTCTTTCACCTTCTTTCCTTAAAGTAGAACTTTAATGATTTTAAATATTGGCTTAATACTTATTATTGCATAGATGGCATAAACTAAACAAGGTTATCCAAGTTGCGGTATGCAACTGAGTGAACCGATGATATCACACACTCACTTTTCCTTATGTATTTTATTATATGAATTTCAAATATTTCAATTTTTATAGATGTGATAATTCCAAAAGAACGACTCGATAGTAACTTAAAGTAGAACGTTAATGATTTTAAATATTGGCTTAATACTTATTATTGCATAGATGGCATAAATTAAACAAGGTTATCCAAATTCAACGCTTGGAAACATTTGAAGTAATGATTATTATCAATTATAAAACAGTAAAATACAGCCCCCGATATAGCAGCTGAAGAGCTCCTCGAACGCTGCTGAGATATGTGACGACACACCATGGACCAGTCCTGTCTAAGCAGACGATGTCCCATCACATCTTACACATTTTTCAGAGCCTATTTTGTTCACTTATTTCTCTTCCTTCACTAGCGTCAGTCTTAATGATAGTCTGTTGCCTCACTCTTAACTTCGTGTATGGTATTATTTTGATGAAAAATGCAGCGTTAAAAAAATAAAGGAATCAGTCACTTGTAAACAAAATAAGACGCCATAATGATTGTATTTTCAGCTGCTTGCACCGGGGCATGTTCGGCGTTTCAAGAGGGAACGAATACCATCCTGCTATTATTCGGAGGGCTTTTCAATTTGAAAGTGGGGTTTATTTCATTGATCATTGACCTTTCTCCTGTGTATTTACAATCAAACGGTTTTAGCTATCAGAATCAGTTTCACTTTCCCTTTATAATGGTGTGAAATAAGGTCATGTTTAAATACACCAAACTCTTTATAATTTGATAAATAATTGCATTGCAATTACATTCATTCATTATAGGACGTCGTCTGCTTAAGCAGGATCGATCCCGAGTGTGACGACATCAAAACATCGCTATATTTCTGGCGAATCCTCGGATATTCCAGATGCTGAGAAGAGCTCTTATTTGTGTTATTTTTATAATCATCAGATACGCAGTTGACATAAAACTTATACGATTGCCATCTGTAAGCTTCCCAGTTTCTAGTGATACATTAATTGCCATATTTGTGATTTTCTTTGAATACCTACTTTAAAGAGGAGAATGAAACTTAACATACCTTAGCTGATAATCATGTGGAAAATTGTCAGCCTGTTCAAAATATTTTGAAAATACTTTGACTCTTGCTAGATATTATCACATGGGGGCTGCCATTTTGAAATAACTGTGATGTCATTGCGGTACATGTCCATTTACCTGTATACAATGGATAAGATGTTGCATAATGAATAGCTATTGTACAACTAAAGCCACCCATGCAAAATGGCAGCCATCTTGGTACCCCCATTGTCTCGCACAGTTGATATGTAGAGCAGTTGTAGGTCTTTGTCACTTCATTGAAGGATTGACAAACCTTTGTCAGACCAAGCAACTTACAAGTGCATGCCAAATCCTGCTTAACAAAAGAAACAGCTGAACCAAATATCTTGACACAAATGGGTTATATGACTGGATAAAAGTATCTTCATTTGAATGTACATGACTACAAAAATGTTTATATGAGAAAATCAAGTGTCATGCATTCCACAGCTGATCATGAGTGTAATGGTAGCTAGTGTATAGGTCAGTGGGTATCTCACAAATAGAACGGCTCTGACATTACTTTGTAAAGAAAATGGCAGCCCCCATGGGAAGCAAGGAAACTGCAACTTTTGGAGACACTGTTCTCTTTCTTAAATAATCAAATAGGAGTAATTTCAAGATATTTGTAATAGGCTGACAATAAGCCACTTCGGGGATGCAATCTGAGCATGAGCAGATAAAGGTCATCTGTACCAAATTCTAAAACCCACTGACACTAATATTCGATATGTGCTCATGAATTTCATGTAATCATTATTCAATTATGCACTAATGGTGCATTCCATGATATCCAGGTGGAAGTATTCTTTTTAAAGGGGGAAACAAAAGCTATTCATGAGGCACCTCTATCACTCCCAGAGTTATTTTTCTGAAGTGCACATAAAGGGACCCTCCATGTCTAAAATATCTGTGGATATTTGGGGTCATTTGTACAATCTCAGTACCATCCGCTAACCTCGAACTGGCTTATTATCTAAATGATTATAGGGTAATGTTTGTTGCCTTTTATTCCCCTTTAACATCTAAAATAACAATTTTCTATTTCTCCCTCTTGCTCTTGCTTTCCTCATCCCCCCCCCCCCTTCTCTCTCTTTCTCTGTTCCCAATTTTCTATCTTTCCCTTCAGCTCTTACTTCCAAAATTATGCCAACTTCTTCATTATGGTGTCTTCCTCTCCTCTCTATTTCCTTTCACCCCCTCCCCCTTTGCTCATCATTGTCATCAAATAAATTTACCCCCCCCCAAAAAAAAAAAAAAAAAAAAAAAATAAAATAATTACAAGTTATTCATAAAACAGATTCGGCTGAGAAAGATAAATGTCTCACTATTCAGTTGTGTGAACGTTTGCTTGTTTGTTTCAGCATCTAGATTAAGCTATTACAAATTCAATAACAGGGTCTGTAGAGTAAAAGTGATAAGACTAACAATGCACAGGAAGGAAAGAAGATCAAACAGATCTCCAGATTCTTTTTCCAACTTACTCCAGGTCCGGGGGAACATCCTTTAAAAGGTCAAGGTACATGTATGAATAGCATAAAAACAGATTCTTTCAGTAAGTATTATTCCATGACCTCAGGCTCATCAAAATTTTCTGAACTTAAAGGGTCACTAAAATAAAAAAAATAATTGCCCATTTTTCGTAGGAAGGTGTCATCAGGAGCCAAAAAATATCCATCACACCATTTTTTATGCATTCGGTCATATTTTATAATCCTTTGAAAAGTACATTTTTGCTGATTTACACAGTCCCCGCCCCTAAAAAAACCCATCGAAGCGACATCGTGATCACGTGATCTGTGACGCATGAAAAGTAAGGGAAAATATTCCACTAACCTATACTGTGCGCGCCCGGAGGCCACCGGCAGGCCGAGCCCGGTGCCGAGCATGATATTCACCGCATCAACCATTTGCATTGCGTATTTTCGTGTTTAATTCCTCACAACATCTTTGATTTTGGGACACAGTTTCATCAATAATGCCTAATCGGTGTAAAGTTGCGGGCTGTAGCAAGACCCCTAAAGATGGTGTAAGCCTACATCATTTTCCTAAAGATGAAAATCTACGGAAATTGTGGGTCGCAAAGGTAAAGCTCACGCGGGCAGAGTGGCAAGGGCCGGCCAAGTGAGTGGAGTACAATCTGCAGCGATCACTTTGCCAAAGATGATTTTTGTACCCTCCACAATTGTTCTGGTAACAAAAGAACATCCCTTCATTGCTATTGTACAAAATAAGTAGAACAGGTGAATATGCATGTGACACCTGTTTTACATACTTTTACATAATAGCAGTGGAGGGATGTTCTATTGTCTACCAGAGCAAGTGTGGGAGGTACAATAAGCTGTATATTTTGTCCGCTTCTTTGAGGCCTTTCACACTCACTTCTGGACCGCTCCAAGTTAGAGCGCTCCAGAGGAACGGTTCTTGAAGAACGCTTCGTTTGCTTTCACACTCACCGCATTTTTTATGTCTCGAATCGCTCAACTAGTCAAAGTGGTCTTGTTGCTATGGCAGCTCAGATCAGCGGCTCAAATTTTTCGTGCGGAATTTCAAACCATATAATGCGCTGTGCCGCTGTGCCGCTGCCCGGTCTGTCTGTCATCTGCTATACCGGTGATTGCCTGCGTAGCGTAAAGTAAGGTATCAAATCGCTCGCTCAATGTATCAAATCACCCATTGATTTCCCGCGCCACACACACTCACTTCCGGTTGAAGTACGCTTTAGGATCGCTTTGCTTTCACACTGACATGTTGGAGCCCTCTAACGAGGAACCGTTCCTCAAGACCACCTCGCGAGGTGGTCTTCTGGAGCGCTCCAGAAGTACGCTTCCTGGACCACTTGAGCATTCACACTCACCTGGGAACCGCTCCAGAGGAACCGTTCTTAGTTAGAGCGCTCTAACGAAGTGAGTGTGAAAGGGCTCTTTGTTTGCCATGTTCATAGTGACATTTGAAACATTAAGAAACAGGTCTATTTGATAATCTAAAGATCAGTGTAAAATTAATTGTATTGTTGTTATCACTATTTTAATTTCATTTTAAATACGTAAATTACAGTTTTTCAATATTTTTAGATACAGATCTGCTTTAAATTATATTTTGTACACGTTTTGTAGAGACATCATTTTGAATGATAGCTATGAATGGTAACAGCCAATCACGCACTATAGCGCAATTTCGTCACTTTCCGCATAACATGGCGTCCCCCACTCATAGCTACATTCCTATACTTCGTGTGTATAATGTAGGCAGTCATACACCTCAACTTTTTAAAACACCACTATACACAAAAGTCACAAACATTCACTCAAAATCGGCATTTAATTTACAAAAACCGACCACTAAATATCCAAGAAATACAATAAATTCAACTCACCGATGTTGGAAAAGATATTTCCAAAAATCAAATCCGTAATTTACTGTTGATTCTCGCGAAACGAGCTATCGGAGTCATTGTGTACATTTCCTGGTCGCTGCGGGCGCTGACATCTCCCCAAAAGAGTTTTGTCCTTAAAAATTTGGTCCCTATGTGGCATACACGGAAAGTCCCGATTTTCTGTGTGCGCGATCGTAAAGATCGATGTGTGCTTGCGATCCCGAGTTTCGTGGACAAAAATTTTATTGGCCGATTTTAGTCTAAGACATCGGCAGTATGTAAACAACACGCGATCGCGAAACAAATCGGCGGGGATTTCTCCGGTTTTGGACAAGATTTTGACTTTGGATTTTGCTGAAAATATCAAAAGTTCTTTCTAACGGCCATTTGAGGTAGGAGTGAGATTTTTAAGGGCTGAATTTGAAAGCAAGTATTTAAAATATTTATCTTATTTTCCCCCCCATACCTTTACTACACGCGACAGAAAATACAAACTATTTTTGCATTTTGTATTCGTAGTGGTCAATATGACCACTATTCGTGGTGTGGCGTCGCCCATCGTCGCAAGTCCATGTTTTAAGATTGAATTTACTCAAATATGGTACATCAGATTTGTGACATGTTTGGATCATTCAAACAAGTACAATTTTAGTTTGTAAACGCTTGATTACAATGTTTTGACCTTCATTCTCCTTTAAGGAAATTAAGGATAACATGAAAATGCCCACAGGGAACCCAAACCTGACTTTGCCAGCTTGCGCACGTGTGTGTGTGTGTAATTGGATTTTTGACAGACGTGTACCAATCAAATATGATTATTTATGTCTGGGACCGACCTTTAACTGTCACCATCTGAAAGACGTGACTGAAATTTGAACGTGGGTCCGATCAGAGTCAGTTTGTACGCGAAATATACAAAGAGCTGCCCCTAGACGTTACCGCTACACGTATGTACAGTGTATGGGTGCGTCGACTAGTCTACTCACAAGTCGTTTTTATGCTTATTGAGAGTGCACTTAAAGTAAACTTACAATTATCTCTTCAGAGGCATAACAGTACAAGTTTGAAGCCCATATTTTGCAAACAGACATGTAAACACTTAACATTTATCTACATGCCCTTGTAAAAAAAGTACTGCAAAGTACTGCAAAGTAATGCAGTAGGCCTAGTACTGCAGTACTTGGTCCAATTTACTACAGTACTCACAATATTTTTGAGGTACTTGCAGTACTCATAGTACTTTTGCAGTATTTAAAAGTACTGCAGTACATTGCAGTACTTGGGTCCAATTTACTACGAGTACTGCAGTAGTAATGTAGTACTTGTACTGCAGTAGTGCTGCAGTACTTTTTCACAAGGGTGTACAAAGCAAACTATTTACAACAGTGGATTTGTACTGAAAACAAGTAGATTTACATCTGCTACAAGAGTTTTTAAAAATTGACTCTATAAACTGTTCCTGTGACAGTGTGAGTGTTACTGTTACTGTAAAAGTGTTGCTGTTAGTTATAATCATAACCTAGTTCATGTAGTACTGCATTGATTGGATGAGTGGTTAGCACCTGACCAAGGTTAAACAACTTAACAAGGGAGATATTCAGATCTAGGCCTACTACTATAGGCTACATGGACATGGTTATTATAAACAGATAAAAACATTCAATGGATACCAAAGGACAAGATATACCTACCAATGTACATGTGATCATGCATGTGATAAATGTAACATGATACAAAGGACCATTCATTCACAACTTCCAGCTCATCAGTTTCTTCATGATTCGTGCAAGGGATGCCTACCTAGTACCTCCTTGATCAGTGCCAAACAACGTGTTGATTTACCCGCCAGCGCCATGCGCCAGCAACAGCACGATTCTTGGCAAGGTCTCCAAGCCGCTGGCTCAGGCGTATCGTAAATTATGCATATAGGCCCTGGCTACACCTCCTTGGACTATGCTTGCCAATTTCACTTTCAGGTCCTACTCTCACTTGCTGTTGAATTTCTGAAATACACAAAAAGACACGGAAAATATTTCATCACTCACCGTCAAAAAAGAAAACACAATTCTAACTTACAATGAATACTTAGATATCACTCACCTTGTTTTGTAAGAATAAAGTGCTTCAAACTGGCCGCCAGGTTGCTTGCATTCACAATAGTCTCTCGTATACCGTATACGGTGCTCACTCGAGCTCCATCGAGATATACGTGTAGCTGGCCCCCGGGAATTATGAATGAGCTTCATCAATCAATCAATCCACTCTCGCTCGCGCTATACCTTTTAATTGGCGCGACTTTGGTAAGTGGCCAAAAATAATGAATGATACTTCTTTTTTTTAAAGCTGAATGAAATAATTCACTATCAACAAGAATTTACATCATATTTATCATAGTTTAAGCGTCAGAAATAAGCAAGCAAGTAAGGCCTTCCCCGGACTCCTGCAATGTCTTCCGATTTTCAATTGATGATGGGGCAGGGGGCATCCTCCTCCTCCTCCTCGGGCTCCTCGGGCTCCTCCCTATTCGAGATTCAGTGCCCCTCTCCCCCACACCCTTCTCTCACTCTCATCATCATCATCATCATCATCATCATCATCATCTGGATACGATGAGGTAGATCCTGTAATCCTCGGTCACTTCTTTAGTTTGCATCTCCAATCGATGGGAAATATAGTGACTTTATCATATACTATTGCACGGGCGCAGGGGTTAAGCATAGACAAATTATTTAGACGATTTTGATCACGGATAGATCCAATTTTGCTTTGAAAGTATCGATGGAGCTTGAGTCGATTACTTCTTGGGGAAGGCTGTTCCAATCAGACACAACTCTAGATCTGTTTAGGGGCGGATACATGATTTTCAAAAAAAAAAAAAAACGGGGGGGGGGGGGACGCGCACACTGAGGAACCCTCCGTTTGACGAAGTCAAGCGGCCATCTAGGGGGTCCGGGGGCATACTTTGTCAGACAAAACGGGGGGGGGGGGGGGGCGCACGCCCCTTGCGCCCCCCCCCCCCCTCTGGATCCGCGCCTGCTGTTGTGAAAAAGCATTTCCTTTTCCTTGAATATCTTCAGGGAATGTTCTCGGGTTTGAGTGTTATTTGATACAATGAAGAAATGGTTTGGATCCAGCCTCTCTCTCTTTCTCTCTCTCTCTCCCTCTCTCTCTCTCTCTCCCCTCTCTCTCTGTTTTCCCAAATAATTGTTTCTTATTTCCACTTTTCCATTTTATATGACTTAAATCACTCGATCCAGACATCCATGCTTTTTAAAGTTTAAAAACTCCCTGATCCTCTCAGTGCGAAATATGAATTTATATATCTCCGACCTGGCTGCAGATGAAGAATATGATAATTACACGTCTCTATGCGATTTCGAATGGAACACATTCTTTCAAAATTGATTATTCTGGAAAATTCTCCTTCGCGCTCTTATCATAATTTTCTCCCAAATAATATTCTTGGACTATAATAATCATGTGCATCTTATTTTGATCCTGAGGTTTTTCCCTGGCCAGGGGTGTATCGGGGCATCCCCCGACAATAAGGACTTTGTTTCCTCATGCAGTAGGTATCATAATTCTAATTAATGTGTTCCAGCTCCCCCACCCCCCCCCCCCCCCCATAAAGGGTCACCGTCCTGCTATTCACATAAATAATATTCAAATATCTATAGAGATAAGATACAAAGATAACACATGAAATAAATAATTTTGCATCATTTCCGCTATTTGATAATTATCAAAGATGGCGCTATTGTTCTTGCTCTAAAAACCTAGTTGAGTGCTATTTATTGTGAATAAATAAAGCGTCACGACATGCCTTGCCTTTTGAAAGGAAAGTGCAATAGTAATATATTTTTAATGGTTAGCTGAGCTAACCGATTAGCTTAGGAATGTTGAGCAGGTGAGACCTCGGTGCATTCAGAGGTGTGAAGCATCCAGAGCTTCACTGACCTCGTTCGGAGCGAGCAGAACGGACGTCTCATTTTAGTCGTGCTATATATGCACAGATCTCGTGCACACATATCAGGCGCCGCGGAACGTCTTGGAAAGTGGAGGGGTTAATGGGAGGGGGGGGGGGGGGGGGGGGGGGGTGGCGTGTATACCACATTTTTTAACTGCCGTACGTACCACATTTTTTAACTGCCGTACGTTTGCACGTGTTCACTGCAAAAAGTGTGTGTGTGTGTGGGGGGGGGGGGGGCTGTAGCCCCCCAGCCCCCCCCCCCCCCGGTTCCGCGGTCCCTGCATAATTATTATTCATGTATTATAGGCAGGTAATGTGAGATTCAGAGTCGTTCTTTTTCATACAATGTCTGATCACGGTATTATTGATGATCAGGGCCAGAGTCGGGGTGCTGAAATTCCTACTGAATCTCATCCCGGGGTTCTGACCTATGGTTCTGACGCCGTCGTTTGTGAGTAACGCTATTAAAGAGGCTTTTGGTTGATTTAAACAGTATTTTGACTCGTCCATAGCTAAAGTGAAAGAATATAGCGAGAAGAAGCTGTCCACAGCATCCACTGAGCTTCAACAGCTTAAAAGGGCGTCTGAGTTGTCATTTTGCTTTAAGGGCAATAGAGTCCAATACGAGTTTAATTCCAATCTACAGGAAAAGCTAGAAAAGGGTGTGGCCTTCTGAGAAGAAGGGAAGCAGGTAACTGCACTTGAAAAGCTTAAGGAGGGCAGTGATGACATTAAGAAGAGAAAGAAGTTGATCAGACTGGCTGATAAATCTGATGCAGGTTAGTAAAAAAAATAAATATTTTGGAAATGTTCTATACAGGCCGAATGAGTACGCCTAGTGTTGGAAATTGGTGATGTGCAATAAAGTATAAACTCGCGGCACCTACCGGGTTAAGTGTGTATAGAAGGTATGGGCGCCAATCCTCACAGGAATTCTATTCAAGGGGGGGGGGGGGACACACCTGGATGCAACAATGGGGTGTCCCCCACTTGAATGGAATTCCTGTGAGGATTGGCGCCCATGATAGATGGCTTTGTTGAGTACAATTGATTACAATTTAAAGAATGTATGTTCTGTTATGTTTGACACACTCCAATGTAGCAGTTTCGGTGGGTTGTTGTAATGGAAATGCTATATACAGATTATTTAAATGTTATGCAAGTAGCCCTCTTTCATCTCATAGGGTGGTCAGCTGTTGATGAATACCTGAGGCATTGGCGGATCCAGGGGGGAGAAGTATGCATTTTGACCATAGACGATCCGCCATTTTCTTGATTGTGCCCCCCCCCCCTTTTAGAATGAAAACCTTTTTTTTTTTGCTTATCAGGGAATTATGGAGGGAAACTGGGCCCCCATAACCCCCTACTGAGCGAATTTTGAAGGTTTGGGGAAAAGATATTTTTATCGCTCCGTGAGCAAGGTAATTTGTTTTTCACTGATAGTATTAGTAATTTAGTAGATGTTGGAGGAGGTAATTATGTGATTGTCGACAGGGGCGGATACAGGATTTTCAGAAAGGGGGGGGGGGGCTTTTCAAAAAGGGGGGGGGGGCATTTCAAAAGGGGGGCGCACACTGAGGAACCCTCCGTTTGACAAGCCAAACGGCCATCTAGGGGGTCCGGGGGCATACTTTGTCAGACAAAACGGCGGGGCGGGGGGCGCACACCCCTTACCACATTTTTTACCACATTTTTTAACTGCCGTACGTACCACATTTTTTAACTGCCGTACGTTTGCACGTGTTCACTGCAAAAAGTGTGTGTGTGGGGGGGGGGGGGGGCTGTAGCCCCCCAGCCCCCCCCCGGTTCCGCGGTCCCTGCATAATTATTATTCATGTATTATAGGCAGGTAATGTGAGATTCAGAGTCGTTCTTTTTCATACAATGTCTGATCACGGTATTATTGATGATCAGGGCCAGAGTCGGGGTGCTGAAATTCCTACTGAATCTCATCCCGGGGTTCTGACCTATGGTTCTGACGCCGTCGTTTGTGAGTAACGCTATTAAAGAGGCTTTTGGTTGATTTAAACAGTATTTTGACTCGTCCATAGCTAAAGTGAAAGAATATAGCGAGAAGAAGCTGTCCACAGCATCCACTGAGCTTCAACAGCTTAAAAGGGCGTCTGAGTTGTCATTTTGCTTTAAGGGCAATAGAGTCCAATACGAGTTTAATTCCAATCTACAGGAAAAGCTAGAAAAGGGTGTGGCCTTCTGAGAAGAAGGGAAGCAGGTAACTGCACTTGAAAAGCTTAAGGAGGGCAGTGATGACATTAAGAAGAGAAAGAAGTTGATCAGACTGGCTGATAAATCTGATGCAGGTTAGTAAAAAAAATAAATATTTTGGAAATGTTCTATACAGGCCGAATGAGTACGCCTAGTGTTGGAAATTGGTGATGTGCAATAAAGTATAAACTCGCGGCACCTACCGGGTTAAGTGTGTATAGAAGGTATGGGCGCCAATCCTCACAGGAATTCTATTCAAGGGGGGGGGGGGGGGACACACCTGGATGCAACAATGGGGTGTCCCCCACTTGAATGGAATTCCTGTGAGGATTGGCGCCCATGATAGATGGCTTTGTTGAGTACAATTGATTACAATTTAAAGAATGTATGTTCTGTTATGTTTGACACACTCCAATGTAGCAGTTTCGGTGGGTTGTTGTAATGGAAATGCTATATACAGATTATTTAAATGTTATGCAAGTAGCCCTCTTTCATCTCATAGGGTGGTCAGCTGTTGATGAATACCTGAGGCATTGGCGGATCCAGGGGGGAGAAGTATGCATTTTGACCATAGACGATCCGCCATTTTCTTGATTGTGCCCCCCCCCCCTTTTAGAATGAAAACCTTTTTTTTTTGCTTATCAGGGAATTATGGAGGGAAACTGGGCCCCCATAACCCCCTACTGAGCGAATTTTGAAGGTTTGGGGAAAAGATATTTTTATCGCTCCGTGAGCAAGGTAATTTGTTTTTCACTGATAGTATTAGTAATTTAGTAGATGTTGGAGGAGGTAATTATGTGATTGTCGACAGGGGCGGATACAGGATTTTCAGAAAGGGGGGGGGGGGGGGGGGCTTTTCAAAAAGGGGGGGGGGCATTTCAAAAGGGGGGCGCACACTGAGGAACCCTCCGTTTGACAAGCCAAACGGCCATCTAGGGGGTCCGGGGGCATACTTTGTCAGACAAAACGGCGGGGCGGGGGGCGCACACCCCTTGCCCCCCCCCCCCTGGATCCGCGCCTAGTCGAAGAGCAGGAGTGTGTGGACGACAATGTAGAGTACAGGTATATACAGATATTGTTTGATGGGGAATATGCAATGTGTAGTTTGTTTTTAAAACGCAGGAATAATTGATAAGCAAATTATGTTTTACGAGTTGAGTGATTATTTTGTTCTGGATACAGCTCTTTGAAGCAAAGAGCAGGAGAGGCAGGGTGCACATCCAGCCCTGCTGCCACTGGATAGCGAGTTGGAGACGGCTTCCCAGCCTTCTACTAGCAGCATGGGCGTTAATCGTTACGTAACTCTATTCATCATGGGGGACGGCTATTGTGTCGTCCCCCCATGATGAATAGAGTTACGTCACGATTAACGCCCATGACTAGCAGGGACGAGGTGCACGATGCAGTGGTTTAACCTGCAGAATTTATCCCGCGGGGAATATAGGGTATGAGCAAGAATTGTATATAAACAATTATTTTGAGTATGAACAAGGTAGCTCTGAACCTAAAGTAAAAGGTAGGCTGAGGGCTTCTGTACAGTTTTGGAAAAGCATTGGGGCGTCTTAGTAGATATTATTGAAGCTGGTTGCCATTTTGCAGACTCCCCCAAAAGTAGAATTGAAAAATAGTAAGTCCGCTCTGTCTCACTCAGAGTTCGTTGCTGAAGCTGTTAATGATTTACTTCAGAAGAATCTAATTGTTGAGTGTCATACTGAACCCCATGTTGTTAATCCTCTTTCAGTGTCAATCCAGAGTTCTGGTAAAAAGAGGCTGATTACGCTATGTGAATAAATACTTATGGAAGAATAAAATTCATTTCGAGGATTGGAATGTAGCTCTTACTTTTTTAAAATGGGAGATTTTATGTTTTCATTTGACTTTAAGTCAGGTAACCATCATTATGAGATTTTTCAGGAGCATTCTTGTTTTTAGGTTTTAGTTGGGATTTTGGTGATGGTATTAAATATTTTAAATTTGAAGTTTTGCCTTTATAGTTTTACTAAATGCCTTAAACCGATCGTCAACCATTGGCGTAGTAGAGGAATATTCATTGTTTTGTTTTTAGATGATGGATGGGGTCGTGCAACCTCATTTGATTCATGCGAAGTTGTAGCTAAGGCAGTGAAAGATGACTTATTGAACGCAGGTTTGGTGCCTAATGTCGAGAAATCCCAATGGATTCCGGTCCAGTGTCTGGACTGGCTTGGTTTAACATGGGACAGCAGATCACGAGATTAATCGAAGGGATCATTGGGATAAGGCGTATACTATCTGTAGTGATAATAAACTACCGACCAATCTCAAATATTCCATACCTATGCAAAGTAGTCGAACGGGCAGTCGTCTCCCAGGTTCAATACCATCTCATGGAACATGACCTGTATGCTGAGACACAGTCTGCTTATCGACGGCATCATAGCGTTGAAACAGCCCTTGTCCGATTACAGAATGACATTCTCCTGTCGCTCGATCAACGGAAAGAAGCTATACTTGTTCTTCTGGATTTCTCATCTGCCTTCGATACCATCGACCACTCCATCCTCATCTAGCGATTATATCTGAACGGTTTGGATTCGCTGGCAATGTTCTCAACTGGATTAACTCTTATCTACATGGTCGCAGCCACGTGGTGCAGATCGGCAATTCTGTGTCTAAGCCTGTTAATGATGTCTGCGGAGTCCCTCAAGGGTCAGTAATAGGACCCCTTCTCTACACGCTCTATGTTACACCAATGCAGGACATCATCCGAGCCCACGATCTAGGTGCAATGCTCTATGCCGACGATACACAAGTCTACACATGTAACGATATGGTGTGATAATTGATTTATACAGTGCGTCCCAGAAAAAAACGAAACCGAGATTTATCGATGTTTAATCATATTTTAATCACAATTATGATTAATAAATGGCACATATTTGTAAAGCTTGGATCGTCTTCTTTCATGTGATGCTACTCATATACTTCACGCATAAGTGGATAAAGACAATATGAAGCAGGGCTAACAAAAAGTCGTTTGGCCAACGATATCTGAAATTCAAAGAGACAATCACATTTCTAGAAAGTTCATTTTCTGCCCTTTCATAATTATAACACCTCAGTCGGGGAAAATGAGTCAGGGATGACTCATGATCTAAAGTGATGACTGATGGTGTAAAGTGATGCTTGCATTTCCATGATTTATTACACGAATCAGTTTGCACTGGCTGCTTGTCCTAGCAATAAACAAACAAGACAATTAAGACTTCATCCATGGGTGTTCCGTCAACAAGATGGAGTGGTGAGTACAAAACGATAAAAGCTGATTGATAGCAAGGGCAACTAGTATTTCTGGTAAGAGAATGGGGACGATCTGGGAACTTTTAATAAATCATGGAAATGCAAGCATCAATATACACCAACAGAGCTTTGTCATCCCTGGCTCATTTTTCCCGATTGAGGTGTCATATGACAGGGCAGAAAAAGAACTTTCTAGAAATTCTATTATCTCTTTGAAATTCAGATATCTTTGCCCAAACGACAATTTTGGTAGCCCTGCTTCATATTGTCTTTATTGTGAAGCATGTATCATAGTTTAATTTAATGAAAGAAGAGATCCAAGCTTTACAAATATGTGCCATTTATTAAACATAATTGTGATTAAGATATGATTAAACATCGATAAATCTCGTTTTGTTTTTTTTTCTGGGACGCACTGTATATTTATTTTGTGCTTATCAGATTTTTTTAAAGGACACCAATCGGCCTGTTTCCGCCCCTAATGATAATTGATTGATTGATTGATTGATTGATTTTATTTGCCAAGCCTTCAAAACATAATAAATTTGTACATGTAGAATAACAAATTAGCAAGCTTGAACAGGATAACCCACGAAAGCTCGAAAGCTTATTTCCAGTGGGGTCCTCATGTATGAATAAAAATAATTGAGTTAGAACATATTTATATATATATTTACACGTTGAGGAATAAATAAGGAAAAGTAAATCATAAAAATAATAGTGATAAATATAAACAAAGTTAGAAGGAGAGGAAAAGAAAGAGAAAGAGGAAGAGGAAGAAGAAAAAAAGGAAAAAGAGGAGAAGACGGACTTAGAAGAGGAGGAAGAAATGGAGGGAGAGAGAGAGAAACGAAGATGAGAATGAAAAAAAAATACGTTAAATCTTTCATCATGTTAAAACTATAAATATATACAATAAACAGCATATTAACCTGCATGTGAAAAGAAGATGGTCGTATTTTACCTATGTAACATAATGAACAAAGTTATCTATTCCTTTTATGTCATTAGGCAGATAATTCCAATGCTTTATGGCAGTATAATAAAATGAATTACCAACACTGCCTACTCTTTCTGGTAAGTTAAAATTAAAAAACGGCCGTTTCTTGTATGATGACTATGTATGTTGTTAACAAGATTAAAATTTGATTGAATATAATGATTCGACTTTGTATGATATATGTTATGCACATGGTGCAAAATCAGTTGTTTAGATCTTTCGTTGACTTCAAGAAAACCAGCTTCAGAGAGCTCATTGTAGCCAACGTGAGTTCTGGGACCAGAGTAGTTGATGAATCTCACCATTTTGTTCTGAATAATTTTCAACTTCTTTTGATCAGATTTTTTAAAGCTACTATACCAAGCAGGGTTAGCATAATCAAATAAACATTGAATAAGAGCAAAACAGAGTATACATCTTGACTTTGATCCATACAATTTTGATATCTGTACAAAAATTTCAGGCGAGAATTCGCTCTCTTTACACTGATTCTATTAAAGTTGAAAAGGATACTGAGATGGCCAGTTCAATGCCTAAATACTTCAGATTCTTTCCTCTGGATTACCTGATTGTTGCATGTCACCTGAAATTCAAATGACCTTTTAGAACTACTTTTTGGACAAAACAAAATGCTTTCTGTTTTGCCCAAGTGTAAAGATAACCTATTATCAGTCATCCAATCGACACATGTAGACAGCTGGTCGCTAGTTTTTCTTCGACAAATTTTGGATTTGGATTTGAGCAAAGCAGTACGCTGTCATCAGCGTACAATAACAGCTTCCAGTCAGCTTTTATACAAGCACACATGTCATTGATATAAGCTGAATAAAGGATTGGACCAAGGATGCTTCCCTGAGGAACACCACATGTTATAGGCATAACATTGGAACGAATATCATTAATAGCCACTACCTGATGTCGATTAGACAGGATTTGGATTTGAACCATTCTAAAATAGCTTCGTTAAAACCCATTCTTTGTAACTTTTTTTAATAAGATGCCATGATTAACTGTATCAAAAACTCTCTGAAGATCCAGGAGTACCATACCAACGAATTGTCCGTGGGAAATTTGTGTTTTCAGATAATCAGTCAAGTGAATAAGACATGTCTCGCACTATGAACATGGCGAACAAAGAAGTGGACAAAATATACAGCTCCCAATTGTACCTTCCACAATTGCTCTGGTAGACAAAAGAACATCCCTTCATTGCTTTTATGTAAAAATATGTACAACAGGTGTCACATGCATATTCACCTGTTCTACTTATTTTACATAATAGCAATGAAGGGATGTTCCTTTGTCTACCAGAGCAGTTCTGGAGGGTACAATGAGGAGCTGTATATTTTGTCCGCTCTCTTTGTCATCATGTTCATATTGTCGGTTGAATAGTCATGTCGAAAACCAGATTGAAATTCATAAATTATATCATTTTCTTTAACATATTTTTAAATCTGAACACATACCGACTTTTCTAGAATTTTAGATACTATACTTAAAACACTGATATGTCTATAATTTCCAACATCAGTTTTATCTTTCTTTTTATGAAGAGGAGTAACTTTGGCTATTTTAATTTCCTTTGGAAATGTATTAGTCAAGATAAGTTTATCAAGAAAGTTAAGGGTTTGTATAGCACCATCGCACCAGAAATTTAGCCGGAATCAAGTCTGATACATTCAATTTTCGCAACTCATTGAAAACAAATTGTTCACTGACTGGTAATAACTCGAATTTGCCTTGGCTTACCCCTTTTCTTTCATAAAGCTCACGAATGATCTCACTGTCTGCACTGAAAAAGTCTTTGCAAGAAGGGAGTTTTTCTACCAATTTAGCAGCCACACTAGTAAAATGAGAATTGAATTCGTTGGCAATGGTCACCTTATCATGACATAATTCTCCACCGATTGAAATGACAAAATCTTGTTCTTTTCCCTTCTTTCCTTTTAATCCTAAGCTTTTTAGATTCTTCCAAAGCCTCTTAGAATCATGTTTATTTTCTTCTATCTTTTTTTTGCAAAAATTCTAGTTTGGCTTTTTGTACCTCCCTTTGGACCATATTTCTTATTTTCTGAAATCTTTTAAAGAGTATCTCATAATCCTCTGTTTTTTATTTTTTCTTCATTTTTTTTAACGCTATATTTCTTTCTTGAATGAGCAAAAGAATATTTTTAGTCATCCAATTTTCGGATCTTTGTTTTACGCTCGTTCGTTTCTGTGGTGCTACCAAATTTAAATTTGTGATAAAAATATTTTGATATATTGACCAAGCTTCATTCACATCAGTGCAGTTAGTTAATCTTGACCAATCGACGGCAGACAAATTTCGATAGAAAGCCTGCTCGTTATAATTTTTCAACGATCTGATATCAATGGTTATGTGGTGACCTATAGCCAGTCTAATATTTTTCCATGTACAGACAATAAAAGAATGGTCGCTAATACCAAGATCAATAACACCACTTTTGTTTTCTGTGTTACAGATAACATGATCCAATAAAGAAGAACGATTTGGTGTGACGCGAGTTGCCTCTTTGATGTGTTGGATAAATCCATGAAGTTTTAACAAGTCAATATATTTTTTAGCCAGTGGCGATTTCTGAAAGAGACAAATATTCATATCACCTAAAATTATAATCTCGTCATCTTTCTTCAAGAATTTGCCATTTTCTCAATAAACAAAATTACTTTTAGGACGCCCAAAACGATCGGTTTCGATCTAGGAAGAAGCAAATTAATCCACAGGGATTCATAATCACCAGTGCTTAAATCATCAATAATATTGAATGCAATATCATTTCGAATATAGAAACATACACCACCTCCAAAGCCGAAGGATCGATCACGGCGTATGATTTTGTAGCCATCAATTTCAAATTCCTTATCATTTATAGAATTATTTAGCCATGTTTCAATGAAAGCAATAATAGCCAACCTTTTTCTTTTAAAAAGAATTCTAAGCTCCGATATTTTGTTCAGGATAGACCTCACATTAAGGTGTATGAAATGGAGACCTTTAACGTTTGAACTTTTCTTCAAATTCCTGATAAAGAGAAATATCATCTGTGAGGGTTGGCCGAATTGCTTTTGCCATCGTTTGTATTTCAAATTTAGTTTGAGTTTCTTTAAAATAATCTTCTTTTAGTTTATCCTTAATTCGATATTCTTTCATTAGACAATTGTCAGTGAGCAATGAATCACAAAAGGATGGCAAACAACATGTTAGACCAATTCCATATTTCATCAGGGCATTCATAATACAACCTTTTATACTCTTTTAAACTTACACCTTGGCAATGAATACGAAACCATCTTTTACAATCTGAAAAAGACCACATTGATTACATTTCACTGGCTTATCACAGTTGCCACAAGGATACCTATATTTCCGTCCGTTAGTTTTGATAATCTGATGAACATCAGATTTAGTAAGACTTTCATTTTAATTCATTACCCTTCTTACAAAGTGGAGATAGCTTTACCAATCCTTCATGTCTGTCTTGGATGATTCGGATGTTGGTTTCAGTCGGGACCGTTGAAGGACTGGGCTGAAATCCCAAATAATCTGCTGACGGTCCAGAAACGACTTCTGCATATGTTCTGACGGGGCTGCTTCTAGGAAGACGGTCACCTCTACGTTCAGAATTTGGCGCTCTAGTATAGGTAGGCCTCCTGATGATGGGTTGTCATCCTTGTTGATAATGCTGCTCAGGTTGTTTGCCAGGATACGCTGGCCGGCCGGCTCTGTTGAGATGAACCCCGTCACGGCCAAGATGCTTTTCCTCTTTGGTGTTGTTGAAGATGATTCCCCACGTATTCTCCTTGGCTGAAAACTCCGTTAGTCTGTTGATGTTGGCCACCC
This sequence comes from Heliocidaris erythrogramma, assembly GCA_025617745.1. Lineage (NCBI taxonomy): Eukaryota > Metazoa > Echinodermata > Echinoidea > Camarodonta > Echinometridae > Heliocidaris > Heliocidaris erythrogramma. Next base: position 4,972,568 of record CM046872.1, on the reverse strand, counting down.
GCTTTCTGCAGTAGACTCCCATCTACGATGGATTATTGTTGACACGGTGACAGCAAACCCCTCTGCAGACACAGATTTGCAGAGGTCTGTTAGGTGGTGACAGACGTCAGCAGCACCCTCTGAGACGTTGTTCGTGCCTGCGTGGATGATGAGGTGACCACCAGGCTTGAGGGACTCACATGGTGAGGAGGTGAGGATGTCTTATTTTAGCTCCTGGTAAGGACACGCACTTCACCTTCTTGCGGCGAGAGAGACATCTGTCGTCAATATGTTTGATCATACTATCTCCCACCAGAACTACGTCATGCTTGTTCTTTACAAGACTATGTCGTTGGCGGTACTCCTCTAGCTGCTCTTGATATAGCGGTGAAACAGAAGTAGGAGGAATAGACCTCGAAGAAGATGACTCATCTGATGACTCCTCTCCCACCACAACTACATAATAATAGCTTTATACTTTATCAAAATTCAAAAATAGCAAACTAGCTCAACTAAATTATACACTTTATTGTTTGGTCATGCAAAGAAGAGAAGTATATGGTGAAAAATAAGTCTATATTCTTGTTGGTAGAGATAGAGGATAATATTTCGGCATATGTCTTTTTAAAAATAATTCCAATGACATGGCATTGCCATTTGACTTTTTCTCGATTGGGAGAGAGAGAAAGAGGGGGATAGGGGGAGAGAGAGAGAGTGGGGGAAGAATGGGGTATACCGTAATGTAATGCAGCAGTTGCACCAAAATGCATCTATGTGATATGCCAGCAAATTTTGTATAATACTTTCTATGCACTATAATTCGGAAAATTAACGCGATTTATTTCTTTCTCATATATACGTAATATATCTAGCACGAAGTGGATGACCTTTTTTTTTCCAAGTATAAATGCGGTACATAAGTTATCGTATTTTATTGTGAAAGCAGACATAGAATTATAATAACGATTCCATCTTTCTGAAATATAACTCAAAATAAACATTTCCCTTTAACCATTTTGTTTACGAATCTAATAGATATAGGCCGAGGATTCCAGTAAAACCCAGCGATTTTGATTCTTCGACCGGATACTTGTGGGGAATAGCGGAAATCTCTTATATCAATTCCAGATTGGAAACGGAAAAAAAAAATATGCGCTAAACTTTTCATGCCATTATAGAATAAACACACCGTAGCACGTTATGACATCGACTGTCACGCTGGAGTATAATAGCGATTTTAACTGGAAAAAATATATGGGCATTAACCATTCCAAAATTATACATCATAATGCATTTTCATCACTTCAGTGAAAGACCATCAAGTCAAAGAAGATCTATTTTATCTATTTGATTATCCATCCCCTTGCAATGATTTCCTGAATGCGCATAGGAAGAGGTTTTGTATTTATTGCAAAAGTCTTGGTCATTTCCCACACTCTTAGAAATATTGGGCAAAATTTTACCCAAATTTTACCCAACATGAGGGTCCTTATGAGTCCGACCAACTTTTGGGTAAACTTTACCAATTTCATTCTTATTTTTGACCAATGTTGGGTAAATGCATGTAAAAGTTGAGCAAGATTTAACCAACCTATGCCCAATCTTCATTTACCCAGTGGCATTTACCCAACATTTCTAAGAGTGCAGTGTCAAGTGATAAATCGAAATTATTATGGTCTGTAGGTAGTCTAAATGGGGTCCGCTCGCTTTTCATAAGGACCGCTATTCATAGAAAACCGCTATTCATTCAATAATAATAATAATAATTATAATACAATACATTTATTAGGCGCTTAATACGGATGTTTCTAAGCGCACGGTTTACCGGGAAATTAAGATTAAATCCAAAATAATACAAAAATACAAAAATTATTAGAAACCTTATGTGATTCAAACAATGGATACAGTGTATAAAATACGGTAAATGAATAGTGAAAATCAAAGTCGGTGTGCACCTCCATCGACCAACCCACAGCTGGGCCATTTCAGAGGACTATCTACTAAAAAGGTAAGTTTTCAACAGGGATTTAAACTGATTAACGGAAGTGGCTTGATGTATATTGGCAGGTAAAGAATTCCAGAGAGAAGGGGAAATTGTAGAAAAAGCACGATCACCATAATTATTTTGTGGAAGTGCGAAGTCCAGGAGTTAACTGCATTGTAGAGGATGAACGGAGGGATCTTGAGGAAGTAGTGGAACGTAAGGAAATGAGATTTGTGAGAAACTTGGGGGCTTGCCCATTCAGAATTTTGTACGTAAGCAGAAGAACTTTAAAAGATATATGGTGGTGTGTGGGAAGCCAGTGGAGAGAACGGAGGATTGGTGTTATGGGCTCGGATTTCCTGGAGAGGGAGACAATTAAGTCTTGCGGCAGAATTTTGTACCCGTTGAAGTGGAAGTAAATATGTATGAGGGAGGTTAGAAAATATGGAATTACAATAATCTAGGCGACAGGAAACAAATGCATGAGTTAATTCGGCAGTTGTGGGTCGGTCAAGTAGTTTCCTTATCTTCCCAATTTTGAACAGTCCCAAATATGCTGACTTACAAATGTGCTTAATGTGGTGTTGTAGGGTAAGATTTTCGTCAATGATCAAACCAAGATCACGTACCCATTCACTATTCTTAATAGAAACATTATCAGTAACTAAATCCGGAAATGAAGTGGTGTTTCTATGTTTGGAATGTATATGGATCAACTCTGATTTTCTTTCATTGAGGCAAAGCTTGTTGTTTGAGGACCAGATTTTAATGTCCTCAAGACAGTTGTGAAGTTTTTGAGCTGCTTCAGCCTTTTCATTTGGTTTTAATGTAACATAAATCTGTGTGTCGTCAGCATACACGACATGCTGAACTCCTTGGTGGGATTCAATGACTTTGGACAATGGACTGGTCTAAAGAAGAGAAAAGAGCGGCCCGACCACGGAACCTTGCGGAACCCCGCAGGCCAGCGGGAATGATGAAGAGAGCGTGTCATTGATGGTGACTCGTTGGGTACGGCTGTGAAGATATGAACGGATCCATTCGAGAACAGTTCCGGATATCAAGAAATCATTTTCGAGGCGGCGAAGCAACACACTTTGGTCGATAGTGTCAAAAGCAGCTGTGTAGTCCAGGAGGACTAACACTGCTTCATTCCTTTGTCTACGGGCAGTAGAAGATCATTGAAAAGTTTAACCAAGGCAGTTTCTGTTGAATGGTGATTTCGATATGAATATTGAAAAACAGGAATCATGCCGGATCTTTCAAGGTAATCTTTGAGTTGTGATGACAAAATCCTCTCCAGGACCTTGCCGAAAAAGGAAAGATTAGCAATGGGTTTGTAATTATTGAATCCATTTGGGTCAAGTGAAGAATTCTTGAGGAGTTGGAGAAGTAGAGATGTCTTGAAAGGTTCTGGGACGAGACCTGAGGGCAAAGAGAGGTTGAACAACTTGGTAATGACGGGAAGAATATCATCCAGAGTGTCCTTCAACAACCAGGTAGGTATTGGATCCAATTTACAGTACTTAGGTGGTAGTGATGTAATGAGTTCCTTAACTTCCAGATCAGATACAAGACAGAATTCTGAAAGTTCACACTGAGATGGAGAAGCCAAAGTTGTGATTGCTGGCACTGGAACTGAGTCAGAGAAGGCAGATACAACGTTGGATACCTTCTCAGCAAAAAACTTTGCAAACCTGTTTGCAAGAGTCCGACGAGTGGTCAGGAAAAATAAATGAGTGATGTGATGAGGAGAGTGATTTTACAATACTGTAGAGTCTCTTGGTATCAGCATCAGCGATGAGATTCTTAAGGTGAGATGACTTAGCCTTGAAGATGCATTCTTAGTATGATTCACACTCTCGACGATACAGTTCCCAATCAAAACAAAGTCCTGACTTGATCATACAACGTTCTGCCCGGCGTCGTCTTCTCTTTGCCTCCTGAATCTCGTCATTGAACCATGGTGCTTTAGGTCTGATCGTTACGGTTCTCACTTGCAGAGGAGCATACCTATGTAACAGATTGCGGAGACAGGTGTTGTAATGATCAGCAACTTCAGAAGGACAGGTCAGATCAAGAGAAGATCTGACTGACAATTTAATATCATTACGTAGGGAGTCCATGTCGATGTTGCGAATTTTTCTGCAGCTCACTTGCTTCTTGGATTCTGCGGCCTTGTGAGATTTGTTGTGACAATAAGTGCAGAATGATCCGAAGGTAGCGAAGATAACACGTTGACATGGTGGATGACATCAGAGTCTGAGTCTCTAGTGAAGAGTAGCTCTAGAGTATGACCGGCGCGATGAGTGGCACATTGGACATGCTGCTTAAACCCTAGAGAATCTACTCCATCCATAAATGATTTTGCAAAGTTATCATTGGGATCATCTATATGTACATTAAAATCACTTAAGAGTACAGGTAAGTAATCACTAACACGTGCGTCTTCGAGGAGAGCGAGGAACTCCCCCAAGAAGGTCCTACTTGAGAACTTATTACTTGTAGGAGGAGGAGGGCGATAGATAGAAAATATTTAAGACGCGTTATGAATAGCGGTCCTTATGAATGGAGGTCCTTATGAATAGCGAGGTAATTTGTTTATGGTTTGCTCGCTATTCATAAGGACCGCTATTAATACAAAACCGCTATTCATTTAGTCACGCGTTATGGATAGCGGTCCTTATGAATAAGTGGTCCCTGTGAATAGCGGTCCTTATGACTAGCGAGGTTACCCCGTCTAAATAATGGTTACAAAATCAAAAAGAAAAATGAGGGGTTTTGATATACATGTATATGAATGTGCAAAGGATAAGATTGTGATATGAAGGAAATAATTGTGATGGTCGTTCTCAGTTCATCCGTTATTTCTCCCGAAGCTATATTAGAGATTGATGTTTATTCAGTTGAACTTTATTGGAGCGTAGGATTGAAATCCGGGGTAGGATTAGTATTTCCGGAGGAGTTGTGTAATATAAACCAAACCACAAACAAAGATATAGCCTCATTATCATTTCTCCAAACTATTTCACGGTGCTACTCCGCCCAAACTAAATTAAAGATATATAAACCAAACTACAAACAAGGATATAGGATATGACCTCCATTTTTACAAACTATTTCATGGTGTTACTGCATGCGTTCAAAGTAAATGAAAGAGATACTAGCTGTATTGAGCAGTCATATAGAAAGGAGATGTGCCTCATTTCTTGTTGACTCTTTGACAATCAAAACCGAAATAAATCTGGCTTCGGTGAGCTTTATTCCTATACATGTAGTGAAAGGCCATCCCGAAGGCCATGAATGTAATCGTATAATATCTCAGTAACACCGCCAAACTGACTCCAGACCGACACCAATTAAACCGAACGATTCTTGGCCATAGGCATGATGTTACTTTTTTGTTCGGTCTGATGCCGGGCTGTCGGTGTGACTAATATGGTATATGAACATGTCACGTTGTCTGTTGAGAGTCAGCAGGGCGTTAAATCTTCGTTAACCCTTTCAGGACGGGATTATTCTATAGTGCTAAATTTATCACATTTTGTTCTTCAAATTGGCAACAATAATACTTTTCGTTTAGTGTTGCATGGTTCTATAGGTCTAGTGTCTTTGAAAGCAATATACACGGTTGAAAATACTTTCGAAAAGATGAAAAAATTGTCAATTTTGATTTTAAAAAAAGTTGCCAATGTAAGGATTTTAAAGCTTACTCTAATTTTTTATAATTCCTGGCATCAAACGCAATATGGTCATGCAACAAAAATTGGCATAATGTGTGCAGAAATCTTTGCTCTTTCCACTCATATAATATGTCCATTTATATAGAGCAGCTACTATACAAATAATACTCTATTGCGCTTAATACAAAGTATCACATTATTACCCCGGCTTTAGCCGAGCTGCCATAATATAGGCGCTAAGGCATTCACGGAATTTCTTCCTACCGGGTACCCATTTACTTCACCTGGGTGGAGAGTGGCAAATGTAAATGAATGTCTTGCCAAAGGACATTACCGCCGTGGCGGGATTCTGAACCGCGAACCATGTGAGCCACAGTCCCGTGACGTATCCACTAGACCACGACACCTCTACCTCATGCACCTGGTATATATTTTTTAGAACTCTGAATCAAAAGTTATTGAGCCAAACAACAAAATGTGGTCAGTTGTCTCGAAAAGGGTTAGAGTGCGAGTTACAGGGTCTTTTCTCTCAGCGGACGTAGATGGGTTTATCTATACGTTCTTTCTGCTATGCCTTTCGTCCATTTTCACTATGTTAACCACGATATATAGATGTAACGAGCTTGGAAGCTCCTATAATATATTTAGCATGTACTTGAAACATGACACTTCTTGAACGTGTCGTGATTGTCAAATCTTTTTGTCTCCAATAATAAGTATAATATTTGTTTTTATTTATTGTCATTATTTATTCTGATGATATATTCTTATTATCTATTTTTATTATTTTTTGAGATATCTCGTTTAGAATTTATTATTTCTTGTTATCATTTCTATTGTTTTTAATATCTCGTTTCTAAGTGAGATGGACATGATGGGTTTGTGAAACGCAATGTAGAATACAAGCTGCCCGTGCACGATATCCTTTGAACGTCAGGCATAACATGTGCTAAGCACGATGTTTCACGTTTCACGCCAATCTTACGTTCACATCACGCCGAAGCGGGGTGTTTCTAAACGGTTTTGGATTAACGCCGAAAAACACGATCTAACAGTCAATTTTACGACCTGTATTGAAGTTATCATGAAATTAGGATACGTATGAGCTTCAAAATAAAATATTCAAATACAAATGTGTTTAAGATCGTGAAATTCGGGGAGAGATTTGACCACTAAATATAACATCGACCTGTTCAGAAAGTGTCACGATAAGTTACGAGCTTAGTACGTTCTAAACACTACACTGAATTATCTTCAGAGCTCGGTTTATTTTGTGTTTGAGCCTTTGAGATCGTAATTGTGAGCGAGAGAGCTCATTCTTTTGAACCACTTTATTTCTAACAGCATGACATCCATTTCTCTATTTTGAGAGTCCTGATTATCTATCTTCACCCTCGATATTTCTTTTGTATATATAGAGCAAATACCATCTGAAATGAGAACTAAATTACCACCCTGAGCTAATACGTAATTACAATTTTGTGAATAAAATGGAATCGATATATCTTGACACCTTCGTTCCATATCTATCTGTGTATGCGTAACGTAAGAGGACACTGTTATCTCGTTTCATATCATCTTATCATTCTCAAAATCGAGAAAGCTTTATCATGTCTATTGCACCTATAGTACTAAATGCCGAGTGTTCCATCAATTTTCAACGAGGGCCATATTTGTCGACTCGATGTTTGCAGATATCTCATTGCATATTGACATTTCTCGGCCGCATGGTGTTGATAAAGTGGAGCAAATTGAATTGTCTCAGCTCACCTATATTGGCTTCTTGTAGAAACCGATTAAAAAGGAGGTGTGCATGCAGTGCATTATACTATAGGCGGCTGTACGACTCATCCTTCGGCGACAATAATGCTCAGTGGTAATATTGTACACTAAAATTCTAGATTTAACGCCTGCATCAAACACTATCATACATAACACTAACTCTAAACCTAACCTAAACCTAACTGCAACACTAATCTTAACTCTATTACTTTGACGAAATAAGCCCAGAGGGTAAATAGTTATGTCGGAGCACCTATATACATGACGGTGTTCAAACGAACTTCTTAATCCGATTCGATACGAAAAACCGTCAGGGTTTCCAAATTACCTTTTGACGAGTTTTTTTTTTCCACTTTCAACACGAAGTTCCTTATTCAAACCCGAAGCATGATGAACTAACTACATATGAGCACTGTCGTACACAGACTTGTTGAACGGGGGGGGGGGGGGGGGTGTACACACTGGAGTATCTAAGGACATGGCGCCAGGAAATTAATAAAATTGCCCCCCCCCCCCAAACTTATCTTCGTAACTGTACAAGCGAGGGAGCAGGTGTCCAAGTTGTATTTTTCTTCTTCTTCATTATTTTTACCCTCAAAACAGGATCTAGGAAGTTCACAAAGAGGCACTGCACTAGCGTGATAGAGTTACGAACTTTAAAACATTGATAACTTTTTTTCTATTCATTCTTTCTCAAAACGGGGCAAAAATTAACCACAGCTGTGGACAAATTTAGGTCTAGTCGAGAATAGACGTACGTGGGCACACTTTCGCGAGGGGGCTGACGCCTTTTGACCGAATATCAACTTTTTAGTCTATAAATTTTTGCGAGCGAGCAAAAAACAAAACAAAACACTCTTTTCATTGTAAAGATGTACAGAAATTACATATTCGGGTACGCCGTTGCCAGAATATCGGAACTCTAAAAATCTCCAAAGGGATTCAGGGAGCGTTTCATCAAGCGTTTTGTCCGTGATTTTAACTGACAAATTTGCTCTCAGCCAATCGGATGCCAGGATTTCAGTAGCTTATAACAGTTGTCGGTAAAAATCACTGACAAAGCGCTTGATGAAACGCTCCCCAGTTTTCCCTTATTCTAATACTGGGTCGAGGACACTCCACTCTCTTCAAATCAAATGTGTCTAGCCTACTCTCACTATAGACTCTGTCCCAAGAGGCTGGCGAGAAGTAATTGGATGGTCTATACTCAAATCTCAACTAAATTTATTTTCATTGAGCGGGGCCTATTGATTCTGTCTGCAAGGTCGACTAATATTTCGTTCTGATCATGTGATAATATTTGTTGCACAAATCGTGTAAGCAAAGCTTGAAACACAATGTATCGTTCTTAACACTCAGTTTCCTATTCCATAACATTTGGAAATTCTACCATCGATTACATTTGTTTACTATAATTCCGAACATACATAATGTAAAATCATCTTCAGAATAACCATAATAAAAGACAAAGTTGTAACTTTTTCCAACAATGCATAATTCTAACTGCTTATCATAGACCTAGGTTTTATATGCAGCAACATGTAGGCGTTCTTGGGGGGGGGGGGGGGGGGTAGGTTTACTAGATTGTCAAGTGATAATATTATAAGTCAGCTATAGGAAATTGATTCAGCAGCACATCGCAAAATGAAATCCAGTAGGAATAACACCATTTCTACGTAGTCTGTTGTTTATTTCTTTACTAATAGAACCCAATTCTTTGTTCTGTAGAATATATTAGGTACATTTCTATAAGAAGTAACGATTTCATTAATAAACATTTCCCATCCCATTCAAATCAAATTCGGTTTTCACTATAATAACTCAAGCGTTAGCAAATGTTTGTTTAAAGATTGCCAGATCAAACTTATGACAAAAGCTGACAGAAGAAATGTCACGTTTCCATTCTATTACTAAGATCTCTCTCTCTCTCTCTCTCTCTCGCTCTCCTTCCCCTCCATCTCTTTCTCTCTCTCCTTCTCTCTCCCTCCCTCTCTCCCGTTTTTTTCTCTCTCTCCCTTCTCTCGGTCCCGCTCTCTTTCACTGAACACCGACCAGTGTTGTCATTGGCGGATCAAGGATTACTTTGATTGGGAGGCATTCTTCGAAATATCTGACATCCCCCCAATAAATGGATTTAAAAAAAACACACCAAAGGTTATGGCATTTTCAGTGCATTATTTGCTCCTGTCAAGGAAAGAAAGTTTATTACATTTTTCAGGGGCACAATAACTTTAAAAATATCTGACAAGCCAAATAAGTGTTAATAAGAGTGAAGCAGATTTTCAGCGGCAGTGTTCCCTTTACTCTCTAGATCCGATCTTGATTGTAAAACTTACTCTGCTCTGCTATATCTGTCATGAAACATGCTAGCATTGATCCAAAGTTTTTAGGAACTATATCTTTTTTTAAATTGTAAGATTCTTAAATCAATTTGTACGATGATCTCAGATTCAATTTTTTTTTACGGTTTTTTAGTTGGTATCTCGGACATGAGTTGAAAGTGCTATTTGATCGAGCGAAAGGTAAACTGTAAAGTTGGCTTCTTGTCGATTTCTTTGTTATGGAAATGGAAAATGTACACCATGACGATGGAAAGCACATATATGAAAGTAATATACATGTATTTTCCAGCAGCTTGGCAAATAGGTATAAAGTTGTGATGGAGCACTTTGAGCGTTTATAAAGAAAGATTGTTGACCTGGCATGATAGCCAAAGAAAGTCAACTTTTGAAACACATGAGTATATTTGATAATGACAAATTGACTTGGGGATCTCTGTATGGAGAGTGCAGAACACTATCTCGCGTATTTTTTCTTTGATCTACCCCCTTCTTCCTTCTCCGTTTCTTCATGATACGTAATCAGTTCAGTTATGACGCGTAAGACATAAAAAATCTGTCGTCTAATCGAAATTATAACGAAGAATTATTTTAAAAAATAAATCAAATATATCACAGGTTTTGTAAAGGAAAGGGTGAATTAACATATTTCTGTGAAAGATTTGCAATAGATCTTTCACAGAAATATATTTTAATTAGTAGAAATATGCTTCAAAAAGAGACTGAAGAGAAAAAATACAGAGAGAAGGGGGAGAGAGAGGCAAAGAGAAGCAAAGGGGAGATAGAGAGAGAGGGGACGAGAGAACCAGACAAGAAAAGGAGAAGTAGAATAAAAAATATGATACGTAGAAGAAGAAAATAAAAGAGTTTAATTCATAGCATTTATGGTGAGAACGAAATTTATAGAGGTAAGATGCCATACCAAAAAACCCCCGAGAAATAACTTATAAAAGTAAATCATATTCCGAATGCATGTGTATTGTCTCATGCCAGCTGGTATATTGATGTACGCGCGTCGACCAATCACAGTCCGTTCTTTTGCCATTACTACACGGAAAATTTCAACAGCTTCTAGAGAAGCTCCGCATTACATCATAAAACCACCATCGCTACCAACTCCACAATCCTCACCAGTTTAGCTTCCTAGCTGTAGCGATCACAACCATTTAAACCATAACCATTTAAAAATCCGTCTCTCTTCGTCGTGTTGCATGACGTTTTTGAAGGAGTTCAACATTATTGAAGATTTCTATATGCTCGAAGGGGACATTTCACACAAGAATGACTAGCTTTATTTGACCAACAAAATGAACTTAATTACAATGGCGAGAGAAGTTTTGGCGAAGTATTGGCTCGCTTCTGTTGTACTTTTCTTCATAGGGACACCGGTATTCGGTAAGTCAGTATATTAATAATTACTCTATTAGATAAAATATTGCATGATTTCTCTTAAATTTTGTGACATTATTTAAAGTTTATTCTGAACGACATGACGATGAAAGTACAAGTTTGTCGTTTTTCTTTATAAGGTAGTCCTACATGTTTCATTATTATGACACTCTTCACAGTTGCTTTGCCTCCAAAAAGGTGATTTTTTTAGTTCTCATGAAAGAAGAGCTTTATAATTTCATTAATTTATTAAACTATGAGGCGATCGATTAAACTTTTGATTTTTCAAATCACGCGGAGCCTTCAATTCCATAGGATATTTTTGATATCACTCACAGTACCGTAAACAGTGATGTATAGATTTCTATTCTTGAGTCACTTAAACACTTTACTTATATTCACACTTGGCAATACCATATTGACTTGATAACTGGTAGTAGCTGAGACTAAAATTTACGAAGCAAATAATCTCAGCATTTCGGAAGTTGTGCATATTTTCCATTTAGTGTTTGCACTATGTCAAACCAGAGCAAGTTTGATCAAATATTGTCAGGATTGTACAGATCGTCTTCTATAAAAAAAAATATTTGAAGTTAATCATTGTTGTCATACCTTCATAGCCACTTTTCTCCCTACATGATAAGGCAAATATCACAGAGATCCTATTCTAAAAGTCTCTAGTCAATCATTTCCTCACTGCATGACAAGACAATTTGTCAATTAAATAGAAGTATAAGCAGAGAATTTGGAGTGACCCTCAGCTGTGGTCAAGTTCACAGATTTTCTATTTTCCTATTTTTTTCATTACGATCTATAACAGAACGACGATAAGTGACTTCTTTCAATAAGTGCCATTTATACTCTGCCAAAATTCGACCGTTTCAGTTGGAGATTAAGTAAAGAAATTTGGTCTTGATTTATTAAAGTATCATTGACTCTATATGCTATTGAATATAAAATAATTAAAATAATTAAAAATAATGAAATCATACTATACTGTAATGATTTAAGGAAAGTCTAATGAAGTCCAAGTAACTTGCACGAATTTTTCAAAGTAATTTAATTCAAAACGGAGAAAGCAAATGATAATTCAGTGAATTGAGGTGATTGCTTTACCAAATTCAATTAGATATATTCGATTATTTAAAGGGGAATTAACCTCAAAATATAAATGTGCTTATATTCAAAGATGTAATCTATTCCTTCTTGTCGTCCTACGTAGTTTTGCATTAAAATATACGAGATGGGTATAAATCAAGATTTTCTCAGCAAGATTTATCGTCTGCTAGCGATACCCGGGGGCTGCCATTTTCTTGATGTGTACACAAAGATACTTTTAATCTGAATGCAAAATTGTCTTTCTTCCTGATACAAAATCCCATTTGAGATGTAAAATGTTTACCAGATATATATATATATATTCTAAAAACGAAAATGTGTTTTATATTTCTTTGAAAATTACGATTTTAATAAATATAAATCTATTTTCTTGATACTATGACGTACGCGACGGAGCGAATTAATTCAAATTTATGGATGATGACTCTGCCGAGCGTCAATATTGACAAACTATGCATTCACCTGCTTTGAGGTAATGGACTTCAAAAGTCAGAATGCGCGTTGTATAACTTATATTCTGCTCTGCCAGGCAAGCCCAAGAAATCGATTTCTAGTTAGCAAAACCAGAGAATTTAAAAAGAAATCTATAAATTTCAAATTTTTAATTTTAGAATATATGTATACACCTGTTATGTATTTTCCATCATATATGGGGATTTTTTTTTATAATGGAGAGAAGCAATTCAGCTCGAGGATTAAAAATATCTTCCTGCCCGGAACGGTTTCCAATGGTTCATGTACAACTCCATGTCATCAAGAAAATGGCAGCCCCCATGTAAAGTGTTAGCAGATGATACCGTGAGCTAGAATGTCTTGATTTAAACCCTTTTCTGATATTTTATTTCTAAAGTGATACAGGTCAATGATTAAGAATATATTACACCTTTGTAAGTACATTTATATTCTAGTGTTAATTCTCCATTAACAGTGTACAGTGTCCAATCTAAATCTTTTGAAAATAAAAAATATTACGATAAAATCATACTGGCGAATAAGATTTAGTCGCAAGACGTGTCATATATCTGGAAAACGCAGTTAAAACTTAAAGAACAGATATTTTTGATAGGCTGTGTTCTAATTCAAAGGTGTTTTGAGGAGAAAAAAATATAAAGTGATGTTTCAATTCCAATGTTTTGGTCAATCCTTTGGTTTTCTGTGAAAATTCTTTATTCTTGAAATAATTAATAGCATTGTTGTTTTAGCTCAATATAATAAGCAGGGCCATCGATCCGTTTTCGGAAGGGGGGCAATGAAGGCATATAGTAACCTTCATGATTTGTTTACGCCTCTTAATTACCAGCTTCTCCACGGTTACAAGTCATGAAGCGGGGAAAAATAGAGATTTTGCGCGCGAAAATGAAGTCTGATCGTGTAATACCTTTTGTACTTCATTGTTTGGAAGGTTTCATTTCCCGATTTTTGCATCATTTTTCCTTATTTTATTTTACACATCTGGATTTATTTCGGGGGGGGGGGGGGTTGGGCGGGAGGGGGAAACGGTATGTTTGCCTCCCACCCCTAGCATCGACGTCCCTGATAACAAGCGGCAGGTCCTCGTCATAAATGAGTGCCAATTAATAACACTTCCAATATTTACAGGCATATTTAATTACGGAGTCCACATGTAGGTGATATTTCTATTTGTTTAAACGGTCATCTATATACTGTCGTTTGTGATCATTGCTATAAAATAATATATTTGTATTTGAATTTATCTAATTTGATGTATTCCTGCATCTACTTTTGATTGTGAATTGGATTGTAATGATAAACTGGGATATATTATATAATACATGAAATGATACATAAATTGTATATAAACATATAAACAAATTATTTAGATAATTATGTTTGGTTAAGTCTATTATCTATCTTACATTGGGAAGTTCAATGTATAATTTAACATTTGCTTTTTCCAAACGGGCATGTAAAAAAAGATATGATTGCCTTGCTTAGGATATCCTGATTTTCATAATAATAATCGCTCATGGATACATTCTGCATATTTTAATCCATCAAGTCCTTGCGGTTTATACTAATACCAGTTATAGTAGAGTACGCGCTCATATTATGTTTCAAGCTATATACGCAACGTCGCTTGTCCATGAAACACAGACGTATATTATAATCTGTTCACACATACACACACACACACACCCTCACACACACATATATACAGATATGATGTAACGGAAGGAAACAGGTCTCTTGGTGTATTTCAAAGTTTTCTTCGGCTTCTGGACTTCTTCACATATCTAAATTTTACATGGTTTAACCGAACGGTAAACACATCCACACCTCTCTCACTATAAATCGTAGAATAACAAAACAAAATTTTGGGCGATTAATGAACTAAATTTTCAACATCACATTCGAGGAAAGACATACCGAAGTTGTCAGTTGACCACTCATTAGAGTAGACAGCATGAAAGATTTTATTCTTACACCCATGATGAAGAAAACAAAATCAGCCATATTGTTACAGTGCAATAAAGTAAGGTACGACGTGGGATGACTTCATAATCTTATCCACATCGCACCAACAGAAAACACAAACGACATTAAAAACGGGGTAACAAAAACCAAAAGTCACATGGAATTTACCATAATCGTATATTCCTTTATTCTTCCCATCGGCCAACCAACAACCCGCATGCTCAAAGAATTAACATATATACACGAATATGCATAATATATCATCAAGGTTCGTAACATACCTCCCCCTTAAAAGGAAGTTCCATCTGTGATCAGTTAAACTTTCTTCCCTATAATATTAAAATCTATGAGTGAGAAGAATCACTAAATGACATCAAAATGTCTATGAGAGAGAAACTGCATGTGGCAAACTGAAACTACGAAAATGCAATACACGGTGAATGAATGTACAGTAATACGTTTTTGTCATGTTTTCTCCAATTTTCTCCAATCGCTCCAGATATAACACCACACCCGCTCTAAATGTTTAAGAGATCAAAATTATGTCAATCAACCAGTGCAGTAAAACAATTATCTGACAGAGCGACCGTAAACATGAAAATATAATTCCATGCCCCAAGCCTGCATGTGATGATATGACCATGCAGTAACTCAACGAGTGGTTTGATTCTCGCTTGGGGTTCGATAAGTCCTTGGTTCGACCTCCGGAACAAGCCCCCAATTTGTTACGACGGGCATGCTGAAAAAAATATATGAATATGCATAACATATCATCGTGGTTCGTAATGCCAACTTAATTGATTTTATAGGAGAAGCAGAGCATTTCTTTTATCTAATAACATGAATTAAATCAACATTATCACTGATTATAACCCAATGTGTCTTATTGAACGCTCTAATGTGATGTCTAAAACGTTTCGATTTTTAACATGTTGAAAAGGCATTTAAATGGCGTTATACTTCACTAAGTATGAGCAAGTGTGCGAAAAAGGATCTTTCAAAAGTGGTTGTTGTTGTTTTTGGTTTTTACGGCGCTGTCATTCAAAATATTTACGCCATCTCAGTTGCGTTGTCAAAAATAAGCCTTTTTATGACTTAATTATGTATTACTTTGTTTTTCTGTATAGCAGACAAAGCCTTGTATATATCATATAAGGAGAGAGAGAAAAAAAAGGGATCCTTACAATATACAAGGTAAAATCTAAAATTTTCTTCAAATTGGTAACATTATACTTTCTTTGATTGTACTCGATTCTTATGACGGAATCTGTAAATTAACTTTATGAAGAAATATATATTGAATAAAATAGTGCTGCCATAATGCCAATCCATCAGTGAAAATGATTTGAATTTGACTAGGTGTTGCTATAATATATAACCTGAAGAATTCAATGATTATTTTCCCTTTAGAATATTATATTCAATGAATCGCATTATGATTATCTACTTCAACTGAAGCTGATTCGAACTGATTAATACTTTTTGCCCTTGCATTTTGTGTAATTTACAGTATTCCAATTTAAAAAAAAAATGTGGAAGTTTCACTCATAGGAATATTGCAAGTCAACTTGTTTTTTGCACAAGAGAAATTTAAGTTGTCCAGAAGTTGACAAATATAGAATAATAATAATAATAATTAAACATTTTTATATAGCGCATAACACATAGGCAAAATTGCATGTCTCTATGCACTTTAAGAATAGAAAACAAGCAGTTTGTACAAGAAAAGGAAAAATGCCCTGGGTTCATGTTTCTGACTACTCATAAGTGGTAAAAATAGGTTCCTATAATTTTGAGTTGTTCTGGCAATTTGTTCCACAAAAAAGTGGCTTCGTATGAGAAAGACCTTCCCCGTATGACTTTGTCATGGTTTGTGGAACACAAAGCAGAGACTTGGCACTGGAACGTAGCATTCTTTCTGGTTTATATGGAGTTAACAATTCACTAAGATAAGATGGAGCTAGCTGTTGTAAACATTGATAGGTTAATAAAAGTATCTTGAACTGGATACGAGACCTAATGGGTAACCAATGCAGATCTCTTAAGACTGGTGATATTGACTGATGCTTCTTTGTCCGTGTAACAAGTCGCGCTGCAGAATTTTGAAGGAGTTGTAATCTTTGTATTTGAGAAGATGGAAGACCAAAAAGTAAACTAATACAAAAATCGAAATGGCACATAACGAAAGCATGAATTAATCGTTCAGTGGTTGATTTGTCTAAAAAACTTCGAATTTTACCAATTTTATATAACCCAAATGATGCTGATCAACATTTATGTGAGACAAAATTTTCAAATGTAAACTTATCGTCAAAAATAACACCTAGATGTTATTTGCATGAACAGGAGTGTCATTTATGTTCAATGTTGATATTGGGTTGCTTGATCTATGGCGCGAAGAAAGATGAAGAAATCCAGTCTTAGTATCATTGAGCTTTAACCCATTTACTTGAGACCACTCTTTGACTGATTGCAAACAATTTGATATTTGTGCAGTAACATGAACAACATCATTTCTCTAAGTTAGCACTATCCTCCACAAGGTTTAGGACATAATGCAGGATTGAGGTCAAAATCAAATAAGATGTTTGATCTAATTTTTAAAAACTGAATTAAGAGGTGGCATAGATAATTCATAGAACGTAAGGCAATGCCATGAATGGTACCCAAATCATATCTCTCAATTATTTTTCAAACGATCGGAAAGTTCTAAAAGAGCGTATTCTTTTCTGTTACTTATTAAAGGCCTGTGCTCCTTTTAGGGACTAATGGAAATTCTTTGGAGCAATTACTACAATGCAAATGAAAAGTGCCTTTTTATTTGAATAAAGCGGTTCCATAATGCAACGCCATTGGCGCGTTCTTATTTTATTCAGAGAGAGATATCCGACTGTTGACTTTAAAGGCACTGTCAGTTTTTGAAAGTACATCTTGAAAATCAGTCCATAAAAGGGTGATCATTCGGAAAACAAAATTTTAATGGGTGATTTTTTTTTGTTTAACCCAATACGAGGTATTTATTGCAATTATACTTTTCATATATTCAACGTTATATAACATAAACAAGGAAATAATGGGTGATGATAATGGATGATTTTTTTGAATTTTTTTTTTCTTACATTCTATAAGCAAAATTCATAAACAAGAGGAAGTTAAACCGTGAGTGACTTTATAAAGCAAGTAAAGCCGCCACAAGGGAGAAGGTGCCTGGGGTTGTTTGCAAGCGTTAGAGCGAGAAAGCTATAAGTCCAGATTGGCACTGGGGTGGGGGAGGGGGTTGGAGTTGGGGCTGTGTACATTTTGTAGAAGTGCGTTCAGAAGGTTACCATGACAACCCGATGGATTTTTTTTTCTTATTGGCTCAGTGGTCACGGTGGTAGAGCAGTTGTCTGGCAACCAGGAGGCCCTGCTACAACCGGCAATGTCATAATGCATGGCCTCATTTTTGGTACTGGATTCAGTGGAATGGGTTAATCTAAAGTTAATTCATTTAGCTACATAGACTTTGATTTCGAGAACACATGAATTGCATATGTTAGCTTTGTGCCCCGACATATACTCCGGCGACGAATGTGTCGGGAGTAGCCTACTAACTTGTAGTATGCAATGCTAACATGTGTATTTAACATGTTTTTAAACTTAAAGTCTATGTAGATGAATTAAATTACTTTAAATTTATCCATCACATCAATTTCAATGCCATAAACTAATTCATTCAGCCGAAAATATGTATTTCGTTATGACAGTATATGCGTTATTGTGACATCACCGGTTGTAACAGGCCGCGGGTCGGAAACCAGGACGATGAGCAAGTGCTCCATTATCACCAAGTCCCTCAGATAGGACTTACACTAACCGTTACCCCCTGGTTGCTAAACGACAATCATATAATCGCTTTCTGAAATAGGGTTCATAATTTTGTTAAAAATGTAATATAGGCCTAACCCCAAAATCATTGTCGCAATATCCTTCAGAAAAACCAACCCTAATTCGTTTTGGGAATTACGAACATTATGAATACTGAACCCTATATCATTTTCGGGATTATGAACCGTTGAATAAACAAATATTCCGCATTGTAAAATATGCAAAAAATATTTGGAATTTTGAACCCTATTTCATTTTTGGAATTATAAACCCTTGATATGGGAAATCTGTGTTTCAGAATTATGAACCTCATGCCGTTGATATAATTATGACCAACATTTTACAGGCTAATGCTCCTATAAAAGTTTAATCATGATTAGGAATAATAGAAAAATGTGGTTTTCACATCAGTTAATTAAATATTAATTGAACGCTAATTTTTGCATGTGCGGGGTAATCGTTGTGCACTTCTAAAAAACGACTATGAAGGCATTACAAATTACATGAGCTATGACGACAACCTTGACAGTAATATCACTTAAATACGAGGATGAATTTATATGCTGATTTGCATTTTTCGTCCGGAAAACAAGGTTAAATGATGGTGTAATGATCTTAACAATTGATCATACCGCTTACCCTGTCGTTTAATACATTATATTTCATTACCTTAAATCTTTTAATGGGAAATGACGATAATGGTTCGAATTTAAAAATATAAAAATCTGTTCGTCACCAGAAAAACCTTTAATGGAGCTTAGAGAGTCACTAAAATATAAAGGGAGGCTATCATGGCCATGGCTATTACAATTTTCATATTCAGAGCTTTTAAACACCTGCACTCAAGACAATGGTGTGCCCGAACACTATCTTAACGGACCCATTTTTTTAGCATACTCTTATCATGGTAACTGATACTACATGTATTTGTGTATGATATCCACAATCAAGAGTGCCATTAATGACACATATCAAAGATGCTTTCGGAATGCGAAATCACATGGTGTCAATAATTTTGTTCACCTTCTGCAAAATATTCTGGTGCATTGAGAGTGAAAGAGCATTGTAGAGTTTGGAATTGATTAATCAAATGTAAATAGGAATAGGAAATGCCATTCTTATTCTTATCATCTGCTCGTAAAGTAGTATATTTATACATTTTTCTTGCACAAAAATGGAAACATATTTAAATGTAAATTGAAAATTACAAAAGGAAGGTAATGAGGCAAGAACTGAGGAAGAGAATTTACGTGCTAGAGATTAAACATGATAAACTTATATCCAGTGGAGAGAAAATCCCAATTTGAACTGCTTTCTTGAAAAACAGCCAGCTCGAGGAAGATATGGAACCAGAGAAAGAAAGAAAGAGAGAGAGAGAGAGAGAGAGAGAGAGGGGGTGGTTTTGGGAGACAAAAACAAAACAAAACAAAACGCAAAATGAAAAGGGCGGGAAAACCAATCAAAAATGAAAATTGGCTCGTGACTTTGTTACAAAAACATTATTTAACACAATAATTACTCAGGAAGCGTGGAGGTAAGATTGTGTCAACAACTCTTGACACTGCGCTCTCAAACCTTTTCGCCGCCTGTTTGATTTCATGTGGGTAGCACAAAAAACTCTTGCTATAACTTCTCGATTTGCCAATTTTTGCTCTTTTCCCCCACTTATATTAAACACGCACATCTTCAATTTCTGAGAGGGGAGTTGAAAGCAAACTTCATTAAGAAAATCTGAATTGACGCTAGCGCTTTGCGAAGTGCAAAACTAATTACGGCTCTTTCGTGAATGATGATGTAAAGGTGAACTCTGGGAAGCGTTGCTTTCACGAAGGATACTTGATTGAAAGTCAGGCGTACTTTAGATATGATCACTGAAAAATTAAAGATTTTGTTTGATACAATTTTTTTTGAAACTTCACAATATTCCCGCCCACTAGGAAGTAAGTTTAAATAATTATTATGAATAAAAGATCGAGGTGTCTGATTCCTTTAATTCTTATGACCTTGTCTTCACAGAAGTGTGGTTATCTTGGGAAGATGAAAATTAACACCTCTCAAAGAAATAAAATATGAATAAGCACCGTGATCCGTGGTGATGGTTTTAATATTTGACATGCGATTAAGACCGTGATTCAGGAATTGAACACTAACTTGCCCTTGCTATTGCTTTGATTTATTGTCATGTATACAAACTGAGGCGAAATCTTTACTGAGAATACCTGTCTCCATTTTTGGAAAGAGAAGTGGGGAAGAAGCAAACTTTCATAACCGACAATGGCTCTTGCGTGAGAGAAGATGAAAGGTGTGGATTAGGGAAAGTGTTACTTTCATAGTTAATACTTAATTAAAGATCAGGCGGAGAGTTAGATTTTGATTGTTTGAAGTGATTTTATTAAAAATAGTTATATTCCCCGCCCCTAGGAAGTTGGTGGATACATATTAATTAAATAAGACGAGGATTATCACCTTGCCATATAAACTGCCAGATAATTCTTTATCTTGCGAAGATGGAAATTGACATCTCTCCCAGAAATTAAAATATAAATACGTATTCTGACGTATGGTGATGGATTTGGCATTTGCGATTCGATTACAATTGTCAATTCTGATTGTGAAAAGCGAAATCGGGGGGGGGGGGGGTAAATTCCTTTTATAATGGTTTCAGAAATTAGAGAGTTCATGTTTAATTGAAATCATTTCAGGTTGATGTTGACAGAATTGATTAATGCTAGAATGTCATCAATCTAAAAGATTCGCGTTTCTAATTGCTAAGTCTTGTCAGTGAAGTTGCATCTAAGACCATTTTAGAAATTAAGATATTTCTTCTTCTAATGCAAAGTTTTTTAGTTCTTTATTTTTTGTAATTTCTTTTTAGGTAAACTTTAATCGAAGTTGTAAAATTTAATCGATTGCGACCTTTTTGCATTCCCAAAGTGAGAATTACCTAAAACAAGTCGTAACGCGTTGGATTAGCATTTGTAAATTGGAAAGTATTGTGAGAATGGCCTATTTACCTTGCATTATGTTCTTGTCTCTTGCTGCAATTTTACACTGTAGTGAATGATACAAGGGGCATTTGGAAGACTGTTTTGAAGGGGGGGGGGGGGGGACCATAATTACTCACCAACACATTGGCCAAAAAGAGAGAGAGAGAAAAGAAAATTATCGAATTTACTTGCAATAGTTTTCTGTTTTCCGACGGAAAACTGTGAAGGGGGAGGGTGTCACACCCAATTCCTTCTAGCAACGCATCTGAATGTTACCCCTATACCCTTCCATCATGTTGATCAGATCCCCTCGAAGTCAGGAAATTGCCGAGGCTGTCATGAATCTTGACTGATCAGCTCCTAAAGCAGATAAGATTTTGACAGACGTATTTATTACATACTAATTCCCTTGCAAACATTCCTACTCCAGTCGTTGGAATTGATGTCGAGATGACGAACCTGCTGAATGTCAGGTTTGCTTCAAACTCCTCATGCCCGTTTAATCCTATAAATGCAAACTTTTAATGAAACTCCGCAGTATTAATGTTGTTTAGCAAGGCAGTCACGTAACGAAATAGTGCATACCAATTCAGAAGATGGAAGTATTAAACAATAGCACGCATATGCCTATACGGCATAATTATGTAAAGATAATACGTATTTAATGAAACTATTAAACTTACCTACCAGTTCGGCTAAGCTGCCGAGACCTAGTACGGATCCTCCAGTTCTTCCTATCCATCATGCAGTTTTTCAGCTCGTCTACGCCAACTACTCGAACATCTTCTTTTAGAATATCAACGTAGGTCTTGCGCTTTCTGCCACACCCTCGTCTTCCATGCAGGGGCTCCCTGGATGAGACCGCTAGGATGAGACCGCTCGCAGCCAACTCCGGGTGTCGGTAGCAGTGACCCGCAAGTTGCATCCTTCTTCTTGCAACTTTATCTCCAACTGGTTAGTGTTCCATACAAGGTCTTATTCGGCATATGTTGCTTCCAGTTGATGTTCAGCACTGTCCTGAGCATTCTTGTATAACATCCATTTAGCGACTTATCCAAAGTTGGGGTTAATGTCCATGCCTCGCAACCATGGAACTATTAAAGCAATACTTGTATAAAATGTTTCTTATTTTCAATCATTCTACATAGGGAATACTCATGAAATAGTGAACATCTCTAAATCCGAGAGCTTATTCCTGCGGTCTCCGGGATTCCCAGGCTCGTACGGCGACAACCTGGTCGTCACGTGGTTGATACACGTACCCGACGGCATGAGCGCTCTCCTCGAGTTTTCCCATTTCAGCGTCGAGTACGACTACGACTTCCTCAAGGTTGGTTTTGGCAGCGACCCCGGGTTGGAGGAGACGCGGTTGATCACGCTGAGCGGAGAGGAACTACCAACGGCTGGAGAATGGGAGAAGGTCAAAAGAGGTACCGATGGCATCCGTACCAGATATCAGACATCTTGGCTACAGTTCATCACAGACTCTATCACGGAGGACACAAAGTACAACGGCTTCTACATCAACGTCAGTGCAATCGGTAAGTAACAATATAAATCTGTATAATAAAAAATAGGTCGTTAAGTTACCTTCGTGTCTAAATTATTACTATGATGGGTTATGTGTTTTTTCTTCTCCTACATTATGCATGTACAGGTAAATATTTTCTTCAACAATATACGTAAATACGTAAATTAGTCCTTATAAGTTCTCGAACTTTATGTTGATATACTGAATAAGTACATGAACGAATTGGCAGCTGGCAACTTAAACCATTTTTTCTTCTGGCATCATGCATCTTCTACCTTAAAGATGAAGGAGTGGACTATAGACCAGACATAGGTTTCGAAGAATTTATAGACAAGATTCACCTTCCTGACTACGACAAAGGATCCACTGTAATGGAATTTCCTGTGAATACACTGGTATCCTACGTCTTCGAAGCGCGTGAAGGGGCCTCTATAGGGATGTATTTGAAAGGATTCCAAACAACCGACAGGTGAGTCGTCATTTTAGTTAAGCGCGGTGTACCCGAGGTGTTATTCCACTATAATTACACCAGCTGATTGTTCGATTCAAAATAATCTAAGCCACAGAAGAAGTGACAATAGACCCCGACTAATATTGAGAATTGTGCGACGCAAATCACGCAAATATTCTGTATATTATATGCACTCATGTTTGTTTAGAATGATACGCCAGTCTTTAGTCGAAAGTCGAATTTCGGACAATAGGCCATCGCATCCTGCTTCAAAGGTTGTGTCTGTGGCTAGAGATCGCGCCTGGACCTGGGCGCCGTTTCATAAAACTGGTTATCAATAACAAGATACCATAATTGTTAAAAGCTATACTGAAATCATCGAATCTGATTGGCTGAGAGCAGATTTGTCATAGAGATGGGGCGGTTGTTTAATTGATAACACGTTTTATGAAACAGGGCCTTGTTCTTTGCATTGATATATGCCTCAATCATCTGTATGTCCTTGAGAGGCACAATTGCAATAAACGCCTTAATTGTTAGTAAAATATGTTAGTCAAAAACGATTGTCTTTAGTTAATGATTGCCCAAAGCTGGATCTGCTCGCGTAAAAGATATTTTTGAAAGGCATATGTCAAGCAATGCATGTTGACTTTTGTTGATTTATGATACTCTAATCATTATTTATGTGGACAAAAAAATATCTAAATATACGTCATATATTTCATAATAATTTGTCAGTATTTTTTCTTCAGATTGCTGGGATCCGCCCACAAAAAAAAGATGCAGAACCAACATTCCCCTTGTGACATCACTTGTTAATCACCATCCAGACAATATTAACATTTCAATAGATATTGCTATGCCGGATAGTCATTGTCAAGTGTTTTTCTCACAATAGAATTCTACAAATACACAATCACTTACCTTTCTTCTGCAGGTGTATTGTGAGAAAACACTTGCCTTATCTGGATGGTGATTGACAAGTGATGTCACAAGGGGAATGTTGGTTCTGCAGCTTTTAGTGTGGGTGGATCCCAGTAATCTGAATAAAAAAATACTGAAAAGTTATTATAAAATATATGACTAAATCATATTTAGATATTTTTTTGACAAATCATAAATCAACAAATGTCAACATGCATTTGCTTGACATGGGCCCTTTAAAGAGACATCTGCGCAAGCACCAACATGACCAATGATACAGTGTTTATTGCACGCAATTTCAGCTTGTTATGACGATTAAAATCGTTTTTTATTTACACACAAAAATAACATTTTTTTAGAGACACTCTTCAACTTTTGAAAATACATGTTTAAATATCAATCTGAAAGGTGATAAGGAAACTATCGATTTGATTTTCTCAGTTGTCTTAAAACTACTGACTATCATTACTAAAGGGATATCTTTCTTATATACTAAGCCAAATTAGTAAACAATGGCCTACTTTTAAAGGTAAGTGAAAATGTGTCGACCATATGAAGCCAAGAGTTTCTGTGGTAGGCCCATTAGGCACCATAAAAATGTTTAAAAACAAAAAAGTTTGCATTCGAAGAAGAAAAAGCTTCTTTATGTTCTAAACTGTTTTTAGAGGCAACTTCACGAACAAAACTTAACAAGAGGTCAAACGCGAATCCTTTATATTGATGACATTCTGATTACCATGATCGAACATAATTTTTCACTCATAATAATTTTTTAACCTTAATTTTGTTTTTCAAATGAAAGGGCTACCCTATCGAAGTGAAAAGACAAATGAATGAAAGAAATAAAAGTATACTTCAGATGAAATTGTCAACCCAACTGAAATATGTTCTACACCGTGTACATAACTTTAAAGAGGTTTTGGATGTGTTTACTGGCTTAGTCAACTCAAAATCTTTTCTTTTGCTCAATCCGCCTCTGCAGGAGTGCCATATTGTACTTCGGAGAGGGTAAGGAGGTGGGGAAGCGAGACACCGTTATACATCGCCTTGTTGACACCATCGGACAGTTTGATGCATTTCCTGCTGAGAGCAAGGGCAGATGGATGTGGGTAATGTTTGCCAACAGCTACAGAAACAATACCGAAAAGAGTGGCTTCAAATTACGAATAACCGAAATCAAACGTAAGATGACGTTATAGAATTATTAAAGCCCGACGCACATGGGGCGTCATTGGCTGACGTTAGGACCGCGTCAGTGACTGTCTTGTAAGCCGTCTTTTAAGCGTTATGAAAGAGTGATTGCACTATGGACAATGCGAACAACAATTTTAATAACTGGCGTATGGGTTAATTGCCTTTATAGGCTCGATTAGCGCAGGTACTGACGCAATCGAAATGACGCTTCGTGTGAGCGGGGCTTTCATTCTTTTCATACTACTTTAATATTTTTTACTACGTATTTTTTTACAACTACACTGAGGATTACTCTGTACCAAGTGAAATCAAGGAAATTTGAAAGTTAATTATTCCTGTTTGGATTTTTTGTTTGTTTGTTTGTTTGTTTGTTTGTTTGTTGTTGTTGTTGTTGTTTTTTTTTGAGGGGGGGGGGGGGGGGTTGTTATGTACATCTTTTCATAAGAGTAGAGTTGTAAAGTGTTTTGGATAAGCTTCTTCGTTTGTTTTGGATAAGTCTTTAAAATTGGAGGAACAAATTCTTTTAGTTTTGTCAGGAATCTCTTTTCCATAATATTTCATATACTTTGTCGTTGGAATTAACATGAAATATAAGCAAATCGCTGAAGAAAAATAATACAAATGTTGTATTCGTGGTGTTCTTCAATTAGCGGAATATGGTCATCTGCATTTATTTATTTCCGGTCCGATTTTCTTCGCAGCCGAAATCATTCTGACACCTGAAAACCCATTCAATTTCACCTTCAATGCCTCTAGGAGTAAAGCACCAGACGGTTCTAAAGTCTTCTCTGCAACATGGAATGTTAGAGCACCACCTGGAGCCAGCATTAGGATAAGTTTTCTACAACTTGAAATGGAGTAAGAGGTTTATAGAGACCATTTATGATGGGGAAAAGCGCGCCACTTGTCCAACCTTCCGCCCTATACACGCGCAAGGACACGCAGTATTGTATTGCTTTATTTCCGAGGACAAGTATTGTTCCTCTATTGTTCCTCTGTCCTCGGACAGTCGACGGAATAAAGCACAAATTCATTGTTCGACGTTCGAGGACTATTGTCCGGCTTCCGAGGACCATTGTTGTCATGATTTTTTTTTTGTTCTCTGTCCGAAAATGTCCTCGGACATACTGCTAAACATGCCCACACACACACACACACACACACACACACACACACCCATTTTTGGGTTTTTTTCGGGATTTTTAAAATTGTTTTATTCTTTATACATGTTGCTGCTTGAAGGTTCTTGTGATTATATGTAACGTGACCAAAAATTGTTTCACACAAGACTCAATAAGTTGGGACAATTAATAGCAATTTGAGATGATACTATTTATAAGAACGATCGGGACCGTACTAATAATGGCTCAATTCTCATCCCATGAGGCAGCATGGGCTAAGAAAACATTCTGAAGGTCGATCAACTGAATTTTAACAAACGCTTGGACAGAATGTAAGAAAATTATTTCGTACATAGTTATAGATATCTTATCATATCTAACAAAACAATTATATTCATGAAATTTCGTTACAGTTCATCTTACATTATCAGAATTAGCACACTTCACCTTCAAACAATTTCGAAAATGTTTTAATGATTGAAGTTCACCGTCCAGAAAAGGGTGGGTACTCTCTAGCATAGCTATCTTTTCACCTTTACAATTATTCTGCATTTGTTTTTGTTTTATATTTTTACCATATATTTGCCCTTGTATTTTATTATCTTGAGAAAAGATATAATACGAAATATACATGTAGAAGGGTAACCCAAATCAGTGGCGGATCTACATAAGGGGAGAAGCGGCCGGTGCCCCCTCTTTTGAAACCCAACTGGCATACCTTAAGTTCACAATGAAAAGAAATTGTCCCCTTTATTGTGTATTTTTCCGGCTCTGTGCCCCCTCTTTTACAAAATCCTGGATCTTCCCCTGACCAAAATGATCTATCCAGTACTCTATTGCTTTTTTCGCAGCATTAATCTTGATTTCTTCTTGGTCGGTGATGGTTGGACCTACCTGAGGTATGAGCAGTACAGGTACGCTGTCTCTGCCGGGCGATGTCACAGAGACACCTCTGGTGCCCGCCCTCTCGATGACGTCATCATCAACCTCTCACGCGTCTTCATCGGTTTCTATGGTTACGACTCCGGTGCGGACAGCATCATTGTAGCTCAGTTAAGCGTTGCAGAAAAGGATGGTATAGGTGAGATGTTTAAATACATTTACGTGTGTGCGCGAGTGTGCGTGTGCGTGTGTGTGTAGGTGGAATAATCAATAAGTTTGTACTTTCTATTCGTTTTGAATTTCAACTTTTCGCCCATTAATCGATTCATATTTATGTAAATATCGAATAAAGCAGGTTGTACTAAACATGTACAGTGATAGAGACTCTCGTCAATCCCCCCCCCCCCCTAAATAAAAAAGGAACTTTTTAGGGAAATTTCACGAAACGCGACATCTATTTTTTTATTTAAAAAAAAAAATATCTCCATACCTTGTCAGAACGACAAGCCTCACTCGGCCAACTACACCCCGGACAACTGCCTCAGGGAAAGTAACATCCGGAAAACCAGCAAGGGACAACTACCAACTAGGAAATTGCTTACGGACAGCTATCACCTACGAAGATTACCCCCGAGGACAATATTACCCCCTCCCCCATTACCCCTCTGAAAGATTACCCAATAATTATCAGAATACAACCTAGGTATAATAATCAAGTTACAGGGTATTTGTGCCAGGGGTCGTCGTCGAGGGGTAGTTTTATCAGAATCGTCTGTCAACTCTGAGTTATATTTTTTCACCGGTTTGGTTATGTGTTCGGTTGGATGGTATGGATATATCAGCTCATGTGAGTGAGCTCAAAGTACTGGGGCTTACAACCTTTCACGTTTTATTATAGCTTTGGTTTTCACAAAAAGAAGGTGTAAGGATTGATTCGATTCTATTATAAAACTAAAGGCCTAAAGCAAGCTCTCAGAGTTGGAGAAAGAAAACACATGTACTGCGTGGTTGTAAATCAAGAACAACACTTAGTAAGGCATTAAATTTCTTTAGTCTTGAAGTAGGTTAAACTGTACTTTGGGAAATTTCCTTTCAGACATAAAACTATTGGCGTAACGTTACAGCAGTGATACCAACTTCACAAGCAAAACATGCAGTAAGAATATAGAAAAGACCGCTCTACAATTGTCATTTATGGCGACTGAAATTATCAAAGTGTTCAATCAATGTTTACACCTAGATTACCCACCCGACGAGAGTTTGCCTGGAGCTGTCATACCGGTTTCACCGCACAATATGACAAGAGTAACCTCACCCAATCACCCGAACCAATATCCGCACTCTAGCACCATGACCTGGGTTTTCCGCGCTCCGCCGTTATACCATTTCAACGTTCACTTCTACGAATTCAAACTCGAAGAAGGACTGGACAAGTTAGGCATAGGAAGTGGAACGGCTCCTTTCGCGGAGGTATCCGAAGAGTTTACTATATCCGAATCTGCCACTGACGTAGCAGATGTTTTGCTAGATGACCGCGCATTCATGCACGAGTACATGTGGATCAAGCTTGAAAGCGATCAACTCGGAGTCGATGGGAAATTTGCTTTTAATATTACCGTTTTGATAGGTGAGTGATGAAGTAAAAATAAAACAATCTGATGGATCCTTTCTCTTTTTTTCAATCTAGTTTGTCTTTGCAGCTAAAATTAAGTAGGCCTCAACAGTGAAAACAGTGCATCAATCCTAATCTTTTCTTGGGAAATAGATGTAATTTACTCGGAGTTTGTTTTCTTGCTATTCCTTGGTCTAAATGACCAATATTAGTATGCTATTTAAAATACGGCACATGACATACAATATTTTGACAATATTGTTGACGAAGAGAAAGCAGAATGTATACCTTAACTTAATCAAAGCACATAAAACAACGACAAACAAACCCCATTCTTGTTAACCGATGAACACAATGTAATTTCTAATATCTTATCGGTACACTTGGGCGGATGCAGAGCAATTAATCTAGTAATATAGATGAAAATATACCTTGTCTTGGAGTGATCCACAGTTACGTAATAACCAACTCTCCGTATAGATATTTTCGCCCATTATTTCTACTGCACGTTTGTCTTTACGGCGTTCA
Source organism: Heliocidaris erythrogramma (assembly GCA_025617745.1). Taxonomy (NCBI): domain Eukaryota; kingdom Metazoa; phylum Echinodermata; class Echinoidea; order Camarodonta; family Echinometridae; genus Heliocidaris; species Heliocidaris erythrogramma. The sequence continues at coordinate 4,942,760 of CM046872.1, read as the reverse complement.
TTTTCACAGATCCCATCGTCATAGCCCAAGGCAAATTTGAAATGCTCAGGTCGCCATATTATCCTTTGCCTTATGAAAACGAAGCATATGTGGAATGGGACATAAAGGTTCCCGACGGACATGGCGTGATGGTGCATTTTATCAAGTTTCACTTAATTGACAGTGGGGACACTCTTGTCGTAGAGGACGCTGTCCTGCCTGCAAAGGACAGTATTCCAGCCGTGTTTACCGGTGTTGATGTGCCCTCCGACTACGTCATCTGGTCTACCGCAGCGCTGATCCGTTTCGAATCGAATTCGTTTGGTGTCGGCGAGGGTTTTAATATCAAGGTTCAACCAATATTTGGAGAGGGTAGGTCTACATAAGCTAGCATACTAAGGTTATTTGTACCAAAATGTAAAACTTATTGATAAAGATAGTTGTCGTCTTTAAGAAAGTTATGTTATTACTAGTCATGTATTGACCATGGGCACGTTCTATGATAGACAGGTAGAAGTCTTATAATCAAAAAGCGGAAACAAAAAATATTCATGAATCCCCTCCGTGACTTCGGTAGAGATTATTCTAAACTGCACATATAGAGTGTGACCTCACCATGTTCAAAAGATTCATCGATATTTCGGGCATGTGTATCATGTTCTTAACACGAACTATGTACTCATTTTTGACTTGTAAAACTATGATGTTGTTAGTGTCATTAATTTTTGATAAGTTGTCAGTTGGAATTATTATCCTCATATAAATACATGGAGCAATTTATTTTGATTTTACTTGTATTTTGTGTTACTATTATATAATACTTTTGTGTTGATATGAATATGTATATGACATAGAAGTTGCTATAACTACTTTGTCATTCTGTCAAATATTTGTAATGTTCATAGAGATTGTATTATTAAGCGTCAGAGAAATTATCTTGCCATCTTCAAAAGATCCCTAAAAAACATATTTCTTTCCCCAGTAATGTTATGTGATCTACTTATTTTTAAAGGACAATTAACCCCACGTGATATTCTAGATGCACCTATTGTCTGCTACGTCTTTCCATGGAGGCTGCCATTTTGTGCATGACACGGATCATTAGGTACCATATGCATTGATAATAGCCTACCTTTACAACAGATACGTCGCTTTGTTCTGATTGTATTACGATTGTTATTGGCCATGGGCCTAGATAATTGACGACCCACGAGTTCTTATAGCCATCCTGTAAAGCAGATTCCTCGCTTTGTTTTGGTATTGTTACGATTGTCTCCGTCCTTGACGTCAATTCTCCGTCCTTGACGTATATTTTTTATGAAGTATATTTTTTATGAACAAATTAAGACCTTTTAAAAAATATATAAAACTAAACTTACATTTCAGAATATGTGACTTTATCTAATATATATTTGTCCTCTAAAAATCAATTACAAGTTAACGATGAAGGAAATTTTACTTGGGATGAAAAATATGTTCGTGTACACATAAAGTAATGGCAGCCCCCTTATTATTGCTAGCAGACGATAACTTGGCTGGAAAATAGTGATTTATATCTATATCCTGTGTTTTTACATGAAATTGCATGTATCAAATAAGAGGCATATACTACACCATTCAAAATAAGCTAATTCATACGCTGAGGTTAATTTCCCTTTAAGTCAGTGTATTTTGTAGTTGTTATTTTCTCTTCAAATCTATAATTTTGAAGGCGTTATATGGTACTTTTTGTTTTTAGCGCTCCTAAATATTCGATATTATTATCATCATTATCAAGTATTATTATTATTGTTATCATCATTATTATTATTATTAAATTATTAATTTCATTATTATTATCATCATTATTATTACCATTATTATTATCATTTTAATTATTGTTGTTGTGCACAATGCACCATAATATTTGATGAGATAAGGGCGTCTATCGAGGTGTTTGTCGGTCTTTATTCATCACCGTCTAGGTCATTGCCTAACCCCTCTGGGATTTGAAGGGGGTTGGATCCCCGATGAAAGTGTGACTGCTTCTACCCAGAATGACTCCGACCATACACCAAGCCACGCCAAACTTCACGGCCCTTCTGCTTGGATCCCAAGCCCCAACGATCCTGAGCCACAACTCACGGTAACAGAGTAATGATGATGATAATATAATAATAATAATAATAATAATAATAATAATAATAATAATAATAATAATAATAATACTGATAACAATTACAATAATAATGATATTATTATCATTGTGATTAATGATAATGATTACAAAATCAATATCAACAACAAAAGTGTCAATAATGATAATAATAATAGTAATAATAATAATAACAACAATAATAATAGATGCATTTACATTACACAGCTACTACAAAAATAAACTCCATTAACTCGGAGGTACATTCAGTGCGCTTGAGTCTATTCACAAGTAACAGCACTGTCATCATCGTTTGTTAGTTAAATTTTGGTATTTAACTTGCAATACCTCTTGACAGAAGTAATATTTGAGGCTTAGATTCGGTGTACAGTATCCTTCTATGGGACACTAAACATACAGAACAAACTAATGTAGGCCGCGTGATTGTTCCCCCGTTAAAGATAAACTTCTGTCTCGAAGCAAATTGGGTACGGTTGATTATGTGCTACATGGGTGTATACTGTGATGTTTTAAGATCAACAAAAAGACAATATATTGACCCAATCTCGCTGAAAGTCACGTGCACTGCACACAGAATTGTGTTTTACAGGACTTACGCATTCATTTCGGATGAAAGTTTGGTACAAAGTTTCCAATGATATTTTTCCAAACTGACATGGAAAAGAAATCAGAGAGCTCACAAATTAATTTTCACCATTACCAGAACTCAATTTTCTTTTCCTATGTGACTTCTTAAATTTTCCAGATTACACTGAAGACGTTGTGTTACGTAACAGGCGCTGTGATCCAGAGTGGTCCTGATAGTATTGGTAACTGGGTGGACTCCTTCATATTTTCATTCGATCCTGGTGAAGAGATCGAGGTTTGTCAAAATCTTAATTATTTAAACCTTTTCTGTTTATTTCTTCAGGGAAAACCCACAGACATATATAACACATCCACACGTATAGTAATCAATTTCAAAAGTGGAAACCTTCTCAGGACAGCGCCTACTTATATGTGGTGATAAATCATGCATGGTAAACCAACAATGATAAAAGAATATGGACATATAACATAATACATACACTGTAAAAAAATAACTGTAGATTAACAGGTTTTTTGACTTGTAAAATCAAAAAACCTGTTAATCTACAGTTACAAGTCAAAAAACCTGTTAATCTACAGTTATTTTTACAGTGTATGTATTATGTTATATGTCCATATTCTTTTATCATTGTTGGTGCCATCAAGAGGTTCCAGTGTATAAAACATATGATTAAAATAGCATGAAGATTGTACAAGTTTACATCCTTAAAATGCAGCTTCTTTAAATTTCACTCATTTCGCCTTTTGTCGAAGATAATATCTTGTAATACCTGCATGTAGATTTGTTTTACGTGATCAGTAACACATCAAAAGTTGCTTTCTATTTCGCATATCTTTTAGAAAATAGAAGGAGACTGGAAGTCCCAGAACGTATATCGTCTTCTGTTCGTCAGACCTCACCGAGCTAAATTGATAAGGATCAATCCACAAAGCAGGTCTGCGGCAATCTTTTCCTTTCGTCTCGAACTCTTGGGTTGCCGAACTGGTAAATAATTGTCACTAGTTTTATATATCTTTTCTTTTTTTACTTTCTCTCTTTTTCCCTTCTTTTTTTCTTTCTTCTCTCCTTCTCTCCATGCACCTCTTTCCAGCAGTTATTTATCTTCTTTCCATCCAAGTTGCACCTCCTCGTTTTCTTTACCTTTCCCATTTGTCTTTCTTCCCCTTTCTCGTGGTCGTCCTCTATCTCCTCTCCTCTTATCTCTTCTCTGCCTCTTCTTTCTTCTCTTCCACCTTTTCTTACAATTCCTCCTCTCCTCCCTCCCCATTGGCCTCATTTCCCTCTTCCTCTTCCTCTTCCTCTTCCTCTTACTTCTTATTTACCACTCATCTTTCAAACATTTCCTCTTCTTTCTGGTCCCCGTCCTTGTCCACATCTTCCTTCTCTTGCTCTTTCATCCACTCATTTTCTTTATTTCTTTATTTCTTTGCCCCTTCATCTATCTCTCATCAGTAATTGATTCTCTTTTTTGCTCATCGTTCTCCTCTTTCTCTTGCTTTTCATCTGGCCATTAATACTCATCTTCATTGTTTGTTTTCTTGTTTTCTAATACCACATCAATATTGTGACTCATCAACCTTGAATCCTACTTTGATACTGACAAACTTCTCATCTCAGTCTACAGAAAACACCCTAATAATGCAAAAATTACAACCGATATTATGAAATACTTACTTCCTACTTTCTTCTTTATAAAGTCATATTGATATGTAATTGCAGATTGTTACTTCGATCTTGGCCTTTCATCAGGCCATATGCCCGATGAAAGCATCAAGATTTACCGTGAAGGAAGCATCGCACCAGAAGCCCCAGACTTAGTGCGGATGCTTCCCGTTCAGTATTCACCATCGAATGGTCTATCATCGGGTGGGTCTGACGATGATCTCTCTGTCCGAATCGACTTTGATACCACGACACTCGTCAAGGCTATCATCATTCAGAGACGCGGGGGTTCGGGTCTTAAGAAGTTCACTTTCCAATATGACAACCAATCGCAGACTGAGTTCGTAAGTTCAGAGTCACTGAAATTGTTATCAATCATAGACTAAAATGTCTATCATGCTCAGATTTTATTGTGGTGTCAATGTTTTGTAGGTAGATCGATCCGTGTTGGGAGTCGCTAAATAGAGGCGCAGTGCAATGGCGCAGCCATTGAAGGAGCCCTACTAGTCCCCCCACCCTTATGTAGATCCGCCACTGCATTACGGCATGGAACTACTCGTAGTAGGTCCGTGATTATGGTATCAGTGTATTGATTTAAAACCCTATATAAAAGAAGTTAACAGACTTATGTCCTCTTGATGTGTATTGAGGTACAAATCTATCTTAACCACTTCGATGTATTCTTTCAGGACATCTCCGATTGTGATCTCAGAGTATGCAAGAAGACGATCGAAAAGCCTCTAGCGGCGACCTCGGTTACCATCAGCAAATTAGAATGGACTACTTCTGGTAACTTTTTCCGGTTTGAGCTTCTGGGATGTATCACTGTAGGTAAGAAACAACAACAACAAACACACACAAATTGTAAACCTTTGTATAGGTTTTTTAACCTGCCCTCAAACACGTACGCAAACAATTCAAGTTTTTCGTCAGATTTCTTTCGTTTCATGATAGTTGATAAATCACCAGAAGAATGGAAAAGGGGAAAGAGAAAAGACCCCTTACATTCTAAAAATAATTTTCCAACAAAGGTAACGAAAGTCCTCAGAAAGTATAATGTGCCATCAAGAGGTTCCAATTTAGGGCCAAAATTTCTTTAGGGGAGGGGCATGCCATTACCCACTGAATATTTGAATGGGTCTCAAGGCTGAAACATGATATTGCCATGATTGTGATATTGTTTCTACACAGACTGCATAACACCTTATTGCACTGATAACTGCAACCTGACTCTCCTGGCGTCCAAGAATGCCCGCGAGATCGCTTCATCGAGGACCACTTCGATGCCTGCAAGATCCACCTGCGAGCTCGATATCCCTGAGAAAGACGACAAGTTCATCACGTTCATATTACTTGGATTTCATGTGAGGAGAAATTTCCATTAATATGTAGGAAGAACATCTAGCAAATGGTTGAGTCGTTACCGTTATTGGGTTATCAGTTCAGGGTGGGGGGCAGGAATATCCCAGTTGATCGACGGCTCGCGATCTACAGTTCACGAGACATTTTGCCGGCTAAACCGACGATATCAATCTCATGAACCCACAGATAAGTTGTCAGAAGTCCCACGAGACAGACATGTCAGTCGAGCTTCATACTAAGAATCGTGGGCCTTCGGTCAATATCAGGCTGTAGGAAGGCGTTCCAAACTCGAAAATTTCGAAATAAAATATGTGTATGAAACATATCAAACTGCCCCAATTCTGAAGATTGATCGACGTCCGTGTATGCTCCTTATGTGCAAAATTTGATTGTATTGTGTAACTCGATATCATTTTTGTAATGACGTAGTAGGGATCGAGATCCCGTGGACTGGTGAAACCATCATCTTGGTGAATGGTTTGGCAAAAACATCCATGTGCCTCTACCTGCGATTCAGCAGAGCTCATACAATTACCACTTTAATGTACCTTCATAATGGGATCTGCGGTAGACACTAGAATACAGTTTTCATATTATTTTCTTTGTCTCTTAACGGTTCTTCTTCCAGTCAGATGAAGACTCTGAAGGAGATGGGTCACTCGAAATCAATGAACGCGGAAAACAAAACATATTCCCTCTTGGCAGCAGTGTTCCACCTGTCTTCGTCTCTGCATCTCCTACGGTATCTTTCCGCATCCTGACTGGTATAAGTATGGCCCATCCTGACGTTACGGTTGCCTATGGTTACACAGGTCCGTACGAAATGAATCGTCATCTAAGTCTTTTAAAAATGCATTTCTTGGTAGCCTGTACTAGCATAGATGGTTATGTAGGTCTATATAAAAATCAAGGGTATGTCTAAAATTGTAGTTCAGTTATGATGTGCGATAACAAACGGAATGTTCTCCCTCTATAACATTATGCGGACATGACCAAACTGCCTGGAGGAGATCCCCATATCACTACTTATCATGACCAGAGGCGGCAATTCTTGTCCAGACGGGGGGGGGGGGGGGGGGAGGGATATTTTTGTATAAAAAAATAAGTATAGAAACTTTGCCTTTTATGGCAAAGCCCTTGGTTAATTTTGCAGGACAACAACCCCCCCTTGATCCGGATCGGCGCCCTTGATCTTGATATTAAAAAAAAATCACAAATTGTTATTTATTTGTGGGATATTCCTGAAACGTTTAATTTTGTTACTTTTGTTTATTTATCTTGTTCTGATATTTCTCATTCCATCCAAGCTATTTTCATACACGAAATGATAACTACCTGCTATTTGCTTCTCCTTTAGATAAACCTGGATGTTACAGCGACAAGGATAAGACCGAGTGTAAAGGAACAGGTGGAATCATAATGTCCAAGAATTACTTCAACGACTATCTCGATGGCGTGGAGGAACATATTTGGACAATCGTCACACGACTCTGGACGAAAGTCATCTTAACCTTCATCGAAATTGACGTGTACTCGCTGGAAGACGATTGCGACGACGATTATGTCAATGTTTCGGACTATAGTCAATTCAACGTCTATTGCAACGTTGACGAGATGTCGACCGTTGTGGAGTCGTCGTCCAATGGGATGGAGATCAAGTTCCATTCTGATGCTCAGGACACCAAAGGCCATACCGGGTTCTTGGCAGAATACCGAACCGAACTCCTCAAGCCGGAATTTTCCAAGCCCGTGGATAAACAGAGTAAGTAACAATAATCGGAAAGATGTTGGACAGTCGCCAATAACACAGACTGGAAATTGCGTACTTAAATGTTCTAATTATGCTAATGTTTCCCCTTATCAGTGCCAGACCATGATTCCATGATAGCAATTTTTTAAATTAATGCTCATATCAGAAAAGAGGGTACATAAAAGCGTATCCGGACACCTACCCCCTGGACAACCACCCCCCGGATAACCACCCCTAGGATAACCACCCTCTAGGACAACTACCCCCTAGGACAACTACCCCCTAGGGCAACCACCCTCTAGGACGACTACCCCCCTAGGACAAGTACCCCCCGGATAACTACCCCTCAGACAACTACCCCCTAGGACAACCACCCTCTAGGACAACTACCCCCGGACAACTACCCCCAGGGACAACTACCCCCGTAGTTGTCCTAGGGGGGTGGTTGTCCGGGGGTAGTTGTCCAGGGGGTAATTGTCCGGGGGGTAGTTGTCCGGGGGGTAGTTGTCCAGGGGGTAGTTGTCCGGGGGGTAGTTGTCCTAGAGGGTGGTTGTCCTAGGGGGTAGTTGTCTGGGGGGTAGTTATCCGGGGGGTACTTGTCCTAGGTTGGTAGTCGTCCTAGAGGGTGGTTGCCCTAGGGGGTAGTTGTCCTAGGGGGTAGTTGTCCTAGAGGGTGGTTATCCTAGGGGTGGTTATCCGGGGGGTGGTTGTCCAGGGGGTAGGAGTCCTAGAACCACATAAAAGATGTTCAAGATATCACAAGTTTTCCATTCATTTTTTAAATTTCTAATGAAGTTTAATTTTAAAGAATGTGTTTTGTTGACAGTATGGTAATCTATGGCCGCCGATTGTCGACTTCTGCGAGACTTATATATATAAATCTACGATATATGATTTAGCCAGCTTAAGAGATCATATGCAAAAGAGAGCATTAAAAAATTATTCTAATTTTCAGATTACACATGTCCGGTTGGCTGGGATGTCTTTCATGGCTTCTGCTACAGTCTGTTTCGCCTGTCCGAGGATATCACATGGACAGATGCGGAGCAGCAGTGTAAGGACAAACAAGCTCACCTGGTTAGCATCAGGGATCAGGACGAAATGACATTTCTTCATTTCATGATATCATCAGCCGAGTGGAATGCTACACGAACAGTAACGTACATTGGTAAGTACCCGCCTTTGGTTTGTATATCCACTTCAGAAAAGGCAGTCGCAGATCCATGATTTTGTAGTCTGGATGGAGAGTCAGCAATACCAGTAGGCGCAAAATTAATGGAGGGTCACTTTTAAAATCGTTTACACGTTATAGATATATTCTATACTAGTTGCCTGAAATAATGATGGGCACGCGTCTCCTATATTAAAGGGTGGTTAAAATGATCTAATTTTGGGGCATTATGAACCTGGTGACTGACATTAGCATTGCTTACATGCATTGTTTGGGGTACTTTTTAATCTCTCTCTTTTGGTCGGTCTCTCAGTCACTGGCGGATATAAGAGCGTGGCACAACTAACCCCTGCTCTTGAAATCCTATTTGCCCGTCAATCAAGTATACAAAGAATTTTTTTTGCTTGTCAGAGGTTTTTCGGAAGTGTGCCCCCGCCTCTGTATCTTTAGTAATATCTACCTGAAAGAGAAGTAAATGTCTCGTTCCCATGCCAATTCTTAAAATAATCAGTGGAAAATTTGCTTCTCCATAGTGTTGAAAGTGAAAATCATAATACCTATGAGAGGTGAGAATCAGAACCCCTTTTCCCGCTACGTGATATCAACACATTACCCCAATAACGATGTTCTAAAAGGAAATTCTATATGAGCGTGCAACAAAACATCCTTTCCCTATCTTGCAGGTCTTGGGAGCAGAGAGAAATATGGTGTCTTTAGATGGACAGACGGTACCCCCATGTCCTTTACAGCTTGGGCAAAACAGTCAGAGTATGTAATAATCTGTAATCTATCCTCGTTGCCTCAAATTTTCCACGTCTTGTCTTCAATATTTTTGTGCCAACGTGTGCCGGTACCTTAGCCAAAAAGGTCGGAAACATGACGTTAAGCCAACGCCCTTTTGTCCATTGGGCTAACATTGGCTCAACAGTGACAAGTGGACGTTGGTCCAAAATATTTGGTGATTGGTTCCATTAAGTAGAAAAAAATGTTCTTTGATTAAAGCGATAATTTCATGCTATCAGGTTAAGAGTATCGTCTACAGCTACGATTCATCGAAAAAGTACAATTCAGTCTTTTTGATTGAATTGAGCAAATCATTTCCAGTTGCAGTCCCTCAGTTTAACAGTTTTAGTCTAACAACTGTTAATGATAAAGCTCACGCTTATTACGTGGGTGACAGGAGTGGGATTTGTTTGCTACATTGGCCTACACTATGGCTTCCAGTTCTTTTTGTTTTTGTTTTTGATTTTCTGTTTGTTGTTGTTTTTTGTAATTGGCGTTTCCATCAATCTTGTCATAACAACTATCTTTACAGCTCTGATCTTACGGATGGGCAACCGGATGGTGCATCCCTGGAAGCATGTGTTAAGTTGGTTCTAAATCCGAACTCAGTCACCGATTTATCCCTCGACCTGTGGCACGATGTGGCCTGTGCGGCTACGGAGACTAGTCAGTTCATATGTGAACGTCCTGCAGATAGAGTAGAAGGTAATGACAGAATGAGTATAATAGACAAGACGGCATTGCAGGACAAACACCCATTCAGGGGGCTGATAGATTCGTGGGGGGGGGGGGGGGGGGGGGGCTTACGCCATCGTAACTTGCTGATTTTTGGTAATAATGATTGGTTTTTCTTTTATTTACATGCAGGTTCTTCCGTTGATGAGCAATTTCCAGTCTACAAGTCAGGTAAGAAAATATCGAAACTAGTTTCACAGATGTTGTGATTTTATAAAACAAGAGCGAGTAATAGTGTCCCTTTGTATAATGAATGTATTATGCGTTTGCAGATTCACTTTCTAGAAAACCCTTCTAAACTAGTCCAGATCGGAAAAATCCGATGTGTACCGAGCTCTTGGAATTTGGAACAATGAAGACAATCAAGACATAATTTCCTTGTTCAGACCATTTGCTTGAGATAATGGGTTTCATGAGTTTCACTCGTGGGCGGGGATGTCATGATGTGCAGAGATTTCTACATTTGAATTGATATTTTCTTTGATTGTGTTGTTTGGGGTTATTACATGTATTATAGACGTTGATGACAACCAATGCGGACCTGGGTTGTATCATTGTTCATCGGGCGAGTGCATCAATGAAGTTTTCATCTGTGACAGCAAAGATGATTGCAATGATCGTAGTGACGAAAAGGATTGTCCCGATGGTAAAAGTTATAATTTTATTACGGATTGGGGACGAATAATTCGATTTATCTACATTATATTGCAGAGGATGCAAATAAATACAGTCTTGTCCTATTTTTTCCGATTTAGCATGCAAAATACTTTCATGGGTATCGAAGATTACAAACAGATGGGAAGCCTTTATGATTTGATTTGATTTGATTGATTTATTTCTGTTATTTCTCAATTCATCAAATAATGGAATGCATACGTTATACAATTTTTTTTTCGCCAAACCTTCAAAATTCGCTCAGTAGGGGGTTATGGGGTCCAGTTTCCCTCCATAAATTCCCTGACAAGCAAAAAAAAAAAAAAAGGTCTTTATTCTAAAAAGGGGGGCACAATCGAGAAAATGGCGGATCGCCTATGGTCAAAATGCATACTTCTCTTCCAAGGGGGGGGGGGGGACGGGCCGGAAGTGCCCACCCCCTGGATCCGCCAATGGCTGAGACTGTCCTCCTCCTTTTACACCCATATGCTTCATACCTCCCACAGATAACGAATGCCTCCCCAACCAGTTCCAATGTACAGATGGTGCGTGTATTGCGTCTGCTTTCTTCTGTGATACAGTGTCACATTGCCTCGACAACTCCGATGAGACTGCTTGCAGTAAGTTCTTTAAAACATTGTTCGAAATGCAAAGCGCAATGTAAATTCCATGATTAGGTTTAGCCAAGACCACAGAACATGAGCCATTCCTTGCCCGGTGCATTATTTATTTTACAGCGTTCATTTACATGATTTAGGCAAGATTTGACTTGGAATTCATTAACTGCTTACGTAGGGCTGTGACGGCGACTTATGGAGACTTTGACGCGCCTTCTGAAATATCGCTAGAATCACCTGAAGCAAGTGTCGAGGTTCACAAATCTAAGGAATGAAAACTTTGTAGATTACACTCTTAAAGTGGTTGGTCATTTTTAAAACCAATTCTTAACCAACGTTGATTAGTATGCTGTCCATTAAACATTTGGGCACTTATTGCCCAAACTGTGTTGGTCAATAGAATTACCTAACTTTGGGTAAATGAAAATTACCCAACATGTGTTGTTTCTCATTGACCAATAATTGCCCAGGGACTAACACATTATTGGGCGACGATTAGCAAACATGTGGTTAAGTTTGCCCAAGATTATAAAGAATTTACCAAATGTAAAGGTAAATTTTGCCCAACATCAATTTGACCACAACTGTTGGTAAGAATATAACCAATAGTTGAGCAACATTTGCTTTACACAAATTGGTCAATTGATCTTGACCATGTTTGGGCATGATTTGCGCAGTTTTGGGCAAAACTCTAACCAACAATGTGTTGCCCAACAAAATTTACCCAATTTTTTAAGAGTGTAGTATGCCGACCTTTTGTTTCGTTCATCTAACAAAATCTAGCATCCCTACCATAGATAACTGTTACTGCATCAAGAATAAAAAAAATATTCTTGCTAAGAACACTTATTATCTACGTGAAGACCCGCAGAACCCTTTTTGTTGTTCAGCGGGATTTAATGAACTCTTGTGGATGCCGGTTTCATTCAATAGATTATCCCGACTGCCGGGACAATGAGTTCACATGTGACAGCAACCAATGTATCAATGCCACCAAGAGATGCGACTTTATTGACCACTGTTTCGATGGTTCCGATGAAAGAGGATGTGGTGAGTTATCCTGGTAACAGGCACTCTTACGATTAAATAGTTATATAAGTTCAAAGTTTAGTTACATATTCTCATTACTACACCATGGTATTCTTCGTGTTATAAATGGTAAGTATAGGTGAATAAAAGAGGGTAAATTGGTAAAATACGAAAGTAAAAAAAGGAGTGTTGCAAGTGCAATAATTGGCATTATTGCGGCTCCATGATGTATTTTTGATGCCTTGCTCATTTTGGGAAGGTAATTGCTAAATTTACATTCTATATATCCACATCAGCGGCAGATGATGGGGCATTGGATTGAATTGAATTGAAAAGGGTCTTTATTCGATTCTGACTGGCGACCAAGGGAGCGTTTCATCAAGCGTTTTTGTCAGTGATTTTTACCGACAACTGTTATAAGCTACTGAAATCCTTGCATCTGATTGGCTGAGAGCAAATTTGTCGGTAAAAATCACTGACAAAACACTTGATGAAACGCTCCCCAAGGGTCGAATCGCACAGAATATACAGACATAAAAGGTTATAATAAAGATATAAATGGACATAAAAAGAAAAACGAATTCAAACATAAATAGGGTGGGGCGGGGCATATTCAGATATCATGCGTTTTTAATTTTTTTTTTTAATGTATAAAGAATTTTGATTGTTTTTTTTTATTTCTAACAGAAAAGAAAGACTACAATGTAGAAGTGTTCCAGTGTTACGACGGAACACTCCTTCCATCCGAGGTTCATTGTGATGGGATGATAGATTGCATAGGAAATACACATGAAGACGAGAAAAATTGCCGTAAGTAGCTCGGTCGCATTATTTTTAGAGGGTGGGGCGGGGCACTGCCATTGCTCATATTAAACCGAATTTGGCATAATTTTATTTTTTGCTTGTCAGAGATTGAGATTTTTCGGCAATTCGCCCACTTTACAGAATTCTAGAACCGCCTAATGTAATCAAGTAGTCACATAAATTATGATTATATCATCATCAAGAGGATACGTTTAAGCAATTTGAGCAATTTCTTCTCTAGAAGACTGATCAGGTAGCATTTAAGTTCATTTAAATTGTTTATGCGACCAAAATGGCTCCAGATCACGAGACCAATACCCATCCCAACTGACATTCCACAGACCATCAGACCCATAATGTTGGTCTCACCGGCCTTTAGTCAACAGTTTTGAGGATTTACATTTCGACATTGTCGGACTCGTGGGCTGTCAGTCAACAAGAAGGTCTAGTACAAGATGTCCTGACCCAAAATGCAGGAAGCCCTTAAATCCTATCGAATTATAACAGATCATTTCAAATCAAACCAAAACGAGTCAAATTGAATTACACTATACATGCTGAAGTTAAAGCTGTGGTCTTAATTTTTGTGTCACCAGCAAACCGCGAGATATTGGATGAACGGAAGTTCTACTGCCCTGAAGGAGCATTAAATGATGTCTCATTTAAATGCATGTATGACTTCAACGAGTACGGGTTGATTAAAGGATGTCGTAATGTCGAACATTTGAAGGATTGCAGAAACGGCAAGTCAGATTTTCCCTTACTAACGATATTTGCGCAATTTCTTACGGCAATAAACGATGTAAAACTTTACGTTTTATTCAGTAACTTTTATTTGCTTACTAGAAATTCATCGGCACCTCATTTTTTCTCACGTATTATTGAGTAGTTTGCTACGATTATTACCAGCAGTTTATCAATTTATGGATGACCTCTGAAAATATTGCAATTATGATATATCTTAAATGAACTGTCTCTGTATTCCCATTCTCCAACGTCTTTCTCCATTATTTTTTTCCAATAGCAAATGACACATGCCCTGAGAACACGATGAGGTGTCCTAACTCTTATTGCATTCCACTGCGATACCGATGTGACAACAAGGAGGACTGCCAGTATGGCGAGGACGAAAAACAGTGCGGTGAGAAGAATGATTTTTTTTTCTTCAAACAAACTTTTCAAAGATCTGATTCTGTTGAATATACGCATTTGCATTTGGAGTTAACGTGGTTAATCGCTCGCCATTATAGTCTATACAACAATGTATCGTTTTATCTCTTAAACGATGTCGCTTTCTTCCTACTATACTAATTTCTCTTTGTCTCTCCCTATATCTAATTCTCTGTCTTTATAGGAATACAAGCTTACACACACATATATATACATATATATATATATCTTTGGAGAAATAAATATCAAGATTAATAATTGGTTTATGATTACAAAACCTTTGAACATGACTTGTGGTAGTCCTCTAAAAAGATGCCCTAATGGATGAACGTTATGGGGCAAATTTGAATACTTTTTTTTCAATACGATAGTGCTCTTATTAGAACACTCAAAGCGCACAAATACTTCGAATTGGAAATTAGTTCCATTCAAATATTTAAGAAATGTTTCGATTATTTGCATTTATTATGTGATAAACAAATAAAGTCTAAAGATTTTAGTTACGACGGGGTTATCATGTTTACGACTAGGTCTGCAACGAATCTCAATGGGGATGAAATACCTGCAAGATTCTGCCAAATTTCCTTTGATGTAAGTCACACCACCAAACTTACTCCACTCCGACTCCAAACCGACCGATTTTTGGACCTTCGAGAAATGTAATGTTTCGTTCGACGTGTTGTCGGTCTGGTGTCGGAATTTTTGGTGTGATTGGGGTATTAGTGTTTCCGAGTCTGATATATATAGATATGTGTCTTTTATCCCGAAAGATTCCTTTAACTGTCCGGAGGGCACATACCATTGCAAAAGCAAATCTAGCAAAGGCCTGTGTATAAGTCCTGATCACGTGTGCGATGGCGTCATTCATTGCCCGGATGGCGACGACGAAATTAATTGCTGTAAGTAATAAACCCCCTAAACACCCACTCATGCATGAGCCCACCACACAAACACACGGTCACCCACCAACTCGCCCACACACATCCACAGTGAATATTATTAGAACATTCGAATCGAATTGAATACGGGAAACAGTGGTCGTCATTCTCATTATCATCATCAGCAGCAGTAAAATCACCATGCCCAGTCCCATCATCATCATCATCATATAATCGCCGGGTAGCATATAGAGACTACATGTCTCGCTTTGTACTCTTCGTATGTAGTTTATTTTAAATTGTGTAAAATTGTCACCATGGTCACAATGCTCAATATGCGGTGTAGATATTTCAATATGTATGAAAACGGTTGTTTAAGAGAATCAAAGTCCCCCCCCCCCCCCAATACAGCATAAGTACATACTTGTCAATCATTTAAAATTCATTCAAGTTAAAATAATAAAAGAACGGACAATGACGGTTAGTTGCACATAAATGATACAAAGGCAGTATCAGTCCTTTTTCTCGTCTCTATGTATACAGTGCATGCCTTCTCTCTTTCCCTACAGATGGGTGTCCGATTGGATGTGAGTGCAACGATCTTTCATACGCCTGCAATTTGACTGTCGAAGTCAGTCGCCAGTTACCCAGACAGCTGAGGAAACTGTATGTTGGATTCTAAACAAATTTCCACCTTAATTGTTGTTAATACCTGATAAAAAAGTGATGAATTTACATGGTTCCCAGATATTGACAAACTGGTGTTGAAATAACATAAGTCTATAATGTAGAAGATAAAGTATGTACATGAAAATTATAATATTCATTGATGTTATTAGTACCAGAAATTAAGGAAAATTTAGAAAAAAAAAAATAGCGTACAGCTAATTATAAACCAAAAAGTTTCGAATAAGTTCACAATCATCCATGGGGAAATTACAAAACGATCGAGTCATGCGGAAAACCGTTGTCAATACGGTGCTTTACTTGATATGATCCAATTCAACTGACAATTCAATGAATAATTAGCTAAAATAATTAATGATTAAAGCTAAAGTAATTCAAAATTAACATTCAATTTTTAAATAATGGGTTTCTGTGTACCCAACACATATATTTTATACCTCTAACTTTCAAATTAATTTTAATTAATGAGGTCTGTGATGCTGATTAATGAAACGACAGAGAACAACACGAGGGCACTGAGGCCAATATACGATGACCCGGAACCAGATGTTTTCATTCCGTCCACGTGGCCGTATTTGATCTACCTGTAAGTACATTTATTAGGCATTGTTCATACAAGCATCCCCAGCCCCAGTGATGTAGCTACAAGAAGCACAGGGGGGGGGGGGGGGGGTAAGTGCTCTCAAGTCGTAAAGAAGAGAAAAGCAAAACAGAACACAGGAAAAGGAGAGAAAAAAGGCATTCTACCCTAGATCCATAGCCTCGTCAATTCTCATTTGATTCGTCGATGCCCCCTCGATGGCTGAACTAAAGCTTCACCACTTCCCAGCCTCATTCTAACGTGCTACCCTATAACTTCTGGAAAGTCGATCAATGGGATCCAACAGACCGTTCTGAATGGAGTTTTTAACTTATGTCATATTTATGTTTTAGAGCACTTGAACGATTTGTGATCGATGAATTCATCCTTTTTTAAAACATAAATACGTTTAATCATATGCTAAATAGAGGTTTAACTCCTATTCATCATTTAGGGATATCAGTCACTCTGAGATTTCAGAGCTGAAACCGGGCGCCTTTGATAAGAACAGAAATGTACGACATCTGTAAGTATCGTCTTTTCCCATATTCCTTTATTTCGCATTATATTTTTGAAACGAATATAACAAAAGAGCTATTGTTTTAGTCACTTTAAAGATATAATTGAGTTGTGATGATGACGGAATTTTTTTTCTTCACAGAATCAAGTGAAATTCACACTCAAAATTCAGAACGGCAATATCTGCCAAACGATCTTTGTTAGAAAATGTTTAATACTAGCTGAGAAACACACAAACAAAGCAACGAAAATCGAGTAGTCCCGACCCTAGGACACAATACACGGTCATATTTGAGTTTTACTTTCTTGTGGATGGGATGGATTTCCAAGAAGTTTTTAGTGTATTTTTTTTTTGCTGGTCCCAAAAGGCAAATACTACATAAAAACAGTTCGTAATAAGCCAGACCACTTCGGAATGCAATTCAATTAGATACAAAGGTTAGCTTCGATGTAGATTGATTCAGCCAGTTCTATTTTTGGCCTAAAATGTTAAGTGAGTATCTATGAATATTATTGATTACAACTTCTATTTGATCTTACTTGCAGCCATCTTCATGAGAACCAGCTAAGGGAACTTCACGAAGGATCTTTCCGAGGCCTAGAACAACTTCGATTCCTGTGAGTTTTCGGAATTTTTTTATTTTATACCCCTCATCGCCTACGGTCTTAAAAATGTTAATATACATGTATTTAAAAACTTGTATATTTTGTGTCAACCTCCAACATATTTGACATTTTCATAAAATGGGTATGAATGATAATGTTTTTGATATTTTCCGGGACATTGAGCTGATCCATGGAACCCAACTCTGTTGGCAATATCGTTCACTTTAAGCTTTCCAGCCCATCCCCCTCCCAACTTATACAATCAGTACAAATCGGTTCCACACAGCATGTTCAAATATAAACACTAACCTCAATAAATTGTCATCTTTATCATAGGAACTTGTCTAGGAACAACCTACATGACATACACAGCGGGACGTTTAGTAACCTTAGCAAATTACAAGAGCTGTAAGTTTTCTTTTCAATTTTATTTCTGTCCTTGGAAATAATTTTTTATCAAATTTAGAATATTGTTTGTTGAGTTAGTAATATCATCTTGAAAGTTCTTACGAATAAACTTTGATAACATGAACATCAATGAAGTTTGTTTATCATTCATTTGACCTTTTAGCTTTCAAATTCGTTAAATTTCGAAGATATCGATGAAAATAGAACAGCATGTCATTCTTATTTCATAAACATAAATCTTTAAAGTCATTGTTCAGTATATACTTTCCAAGCTGTCTCCTATTTCTTTCCGCTTGTTACATTTTAAATTTTGTTCAACATACGATTGTAATGGGAAACATATTTCTTGAAGTAGTTTGTCATCTTTAATTTTATTCAGGGATATTCGCGGTAATGATAAAATTGCCTACGCGGAAGAGAGTCAACGTGATATCTTTGTTGGCTTGGAGAATTTTAAATTGTAAGTATATCAAATGCAAACGTTGCTTCAGGAATTTTATTGTCACTGTTTTATTTTAAAAGTTAAAACATCTCCGAAATAAATGGTGGTATATGTAACTGCTCGCCAGCAATAGTTTGGTGACTCTGAAAAGGATTGTTCTGTACTAACAGGCCAGCATTTTTCGTCCGTTACAGATATGACTAAAACTGAATAAATTATGTTTCATAAAAGTGGTTGAATTCTTGTTTGGATTTGAATAACACTAAGAGGAAAAAAAATACCTTCATTCTTTCAAAACCTAGGTTTCACTGAACGTAAATAATTGCCATTTCGTCAGCATACTCTTACTGTGTTGTGATGATCTTCAATGGTCGAATAAATTAACCAACCCCGAAAACTACATCGACCGAGAAAGTCAACCACCAAGGTCAATTACCACTACATATATATATATATATATATACACTCAACCAAAAAAGTAAGTTCCCCCCTAGCATTTTTGGATATATCTCAAAAAGTATTTTTCGATTTTCATAATTCAAACGGGAATGGATGGGGAATTTTATTACTCATAACATGAATGGCATATCATTGCCACCAGATATCATTATTAGTGTGAAAAAATGCATTTTATGTCAAAATGCATGCATTTTATGTCAAAATGCATGGAAAAAAAAGTTGCACTTTAGTGATTTGCATTGACTTTTACACCAATAATCAAACAATCACTCATGATTCTGAACTTTTAAGCATGGTTTATTGCATATTTCTCTATCTCTTTTATTTTCATGAGCATATAGTTTAATAGGGAAGCATATTGTACCTGAGGAATTCCTGAGAATTACATAACAATTTAAAAAGGTCATTTGCTAACTTGCATAGGAAATGTACACAATATGCTTCATATAACCTTAAGTGCAACTTTTTCCCCATGCATTTTGACATAAAATGCATTTTTTCACACCAATAATGATATCTGGTGGCAATGATGTGCCTATCCATACCCGTTTGAATTATGAAAATCGGTAAAATACTTTTTGAGATATATCCAAAAATGCTAGGGGGGAACTTACTTTTTTTGTTGGGTGTATATATATCGATATATACCATCTACCATCTACTTTTAGACAATAAGTGACTTGCCCAGGTTGGGTACTTGTTCGTGGTAGTGTGATCTTGTGAATGGTTATTTTCGGTGTGTTTTCTTATGGACATAATATAAGTGGTCCAGAAAAAAGGGTAAAGAGGTAATAATCCAATCAGTTCTTATAACCCTACGCTTTATCACTTACAAACGAACTTGACATGTTCCTCTTGAAACCTTAGGTATACTGACAAGTACCTCTTCTGCTGCATGGCGAAAGTTAAGGATACCAATTGCGAGGCCCCTCGGGATCAGTTCTCGTCCTGCACCGACCTCATGGAGAATGTCATTCTACGAGCCTTGATCTGGATCCTTGGTTTCAGTGCGTTCGTTGGTAACGCCTTCGTCATTGGTTACCGGTTGACCGAGGCGAGGAAGGAACGCAAGAAGAACAACGTCCAAGCCAGTTTGATCACACATCTGGCAATTTCCGATTTCCTGATGGGGCTTTACATGCTTACGATAGCAAGCGCTGATACCCACTTCCGCGGGACGTACATATACCAAGCAGATCATTGGACGTCCAGTACCCTTTGCCAGATCACGGGAATGGTATCCGTTATCTCAAGCGAAGCCTCGGTATTCCTGGTGATGATGATCAGTCTAGATCGTTGCGTCCATGTGGTGGCGCCCTTCAAGAGAGGTCTTCACATGTCCCATAGATCCAGTCATCTCATCGAGACCGGCATCTGGGTTATTGCATTCATGTTGGGTCTGCTTCCCATCTTAATCCCTTCGTACTTCAAACACGAATTCTACGGGACCTCGGGTGTCTGTTTAGCCCTTCCTCTGACGACGGAACGTCCTGCAGGATGGCATTACTCTATCTCCCTCTTTATAGGCGCCAACTTCGTGTGCTTTTTAGTCACCTTCTTGTGCTATGTGGCCATCTTCATGTCCGTGAAGACGTCCCAGCGTCAAGTTGCCAAGGGTAGTGCCGCGATGGGTCGCGAGGACAAGAGGCTGAAGGAAGAGATCAAGCTGGCCACGAAGATGGCTCTGATCGTTGGCACTGATCTGGTTTGCTGGATGCCCATTATTATAATGGGTGTGCTCTCAGCTGCTGGGATCCCTCTCCCTGCTCAGGTTTGTTCTTTTTGACGTCAAGAATCATTGTTACTATCATAATTCCCAGTCTACGTCTAGATTTCTTGTTCTTTTTTAATTCTTCATTTGAATATTAACCGACAATTGTTTACATGAAAAGCATTAAAAAACAAATCCAAAAAAAAAAAAGAAAGGAAAAGAAAAAAGTGTTAAGACAATTTTTATAGTCCGGTTTACAGGAAGGGAGCTAAACTTTAAGTTTCGCTTGTAATTCCAAAACCATACGTTATCTTGTGGTTATTTTGTAGTTTCGGACCGTATGAACGGACTCGTAATTTCGAAATTTTACAAGCGAACATGTAGTTTACACCGAGATCAAGAGCAGCGGGAGGTCCTGGTTGTTATCGACTGTGTGGACAAAATAAACTTAAAGTTTTGCAAACTCGTCGTTAACGATGACCTTCTCTTTATGTTAAACGACGATTGCTCGTTATTTCGGGCGAGTACGAACCCTCATCGTTGTTAGTGAGTCGTTGTTTCGTTGGTATTTGGTAAAGAACAGTATAAATGTCCTTGCAGTTTTAACCCTAACTAGGCCGGCATTTTGGGAGTTCTTATGGCCGGGGGGGGGGGGGGGGGGGGCTCCCAGGCCCCCCTAAGATCTCGGCAACGGTTGACTCTGCGCGCATGAAATTTGGCACAGATGTAGATTAACTTGTGTAGAATGGTAAATTTTGCTATATGAAGATGAAAATGGATTGAATATTAGCTGTAACTGGACCGCTAAGACTCGCAAATACATAAAAAGAAAGAAAATTGGGTAAAACGGTGTTTTATTAAATTTGCATAACTCATTAATATGCAAATTAGCTGTGTCATGTGTATTACAAGCCAATAATGTATTTCTTTGTTTTTATTATTATGTATTTCTTTGTTTTTAATCTTATGTATTTTTTTTTTTTTTAATTTTAATGTATTCTATTGTTTGCCAACCATAAAGCATATTTGTTAAATGAATATTGTGATAATAAACAAGAAATTGTAATGATTACTAGGAATTTTTTGCCATAGGCTAATACACACATGAATGGAGAATTTGATCATTTTGCTTGACATGTGATCAATAATTGTAATCTGACACCAGAACCGTATGACCGATCCACATAAATGAGGTATCAAAATGTGCGTGAAACATCAGGGAAAAAAGTCATGAAATTTGAGCGCGAAAGATTCAGCCGTCGCGAGGCCACGTACAAAATTCGGGAGGGGGGGGGGGGGGGGTGGGGCCTCCCAGCCCCCCCCCCCCCCCCCTCGGCCTAGTTAGGGTTAATTCGTGTATGCTCCCTTATCATGAACCTTTGTAATTTAAAGGGTAATGCAACCATTTGTAATCATTTGATTTGTGTGAAAGCAGAAAACATTAGGGAAAGAGATTGGTGAAAGTTTGAACGAAAGCGGACAAGCAATAAGAAAGTTATGATTTTGTAAAAGATTTAATTATTTATGGGAATTTCAAATTGGCCGAATCGATACGGTCACTGTGATGTACCGGCGGGCGACTTTCCCATTCGCTCTAACACAAAAAATTACTTAAATGTCACTTCTTGAAATTGTATAACTCATAGGATCTTTTTCTTTTTGGAAAAGCTATGACAACATGTTCTCTACAACATATTTTTAGGACTGCCCCGAGAGAAAAGGTGTTAAGTGAAAAACGGAATGTAATCATATTTTGGTGTACGACAAATAAGAAAGTTTACCGTGAATACGTCACAATGGATTCACCAAATTCCCAATTTCAGATTTACATAGATGTAGTGATCTCATTTTAAAAAAAATCACAATGTTTTTATTTTTCTTTGTCCTATTTCTTTCAAACTTTCACCTTCTTATTTCTCTTTTTTCCATCCTTTCGCACAAATCAGCTTTTTACAAGGTTGGATTGCCCCATAAAGTTTGAGCAATTTCTTTTGTTCGTTTTCGATTGCTTTCTGAAGCATGTGAAAATTTGCCGCATATTTTGTTTCGTCACCGTGATTATAATATCACAGAAAGGAAAGTCAGTCTAAATTTATCATCCTCGTCTTCTATTTCTCCCTTTTCAAGGTGTATGCATGGACAGCTGTGATCATCCTCCCGATCAATTCATCTCTGAATCCCTACCTCTACACCATCTCAACCGTTCACTCCCAACATCTCAACAAGCTTAGACTCAGACAGGAGGCTGCTGAAACCAAGACAAGAGGTAAAGACCAACGGTGGTCTTTCAACTATTCTTTGCCCTGTCTCATTGAATACTTCGTTTTCTTTTGACCTTGTCGTCATCCTTGTGTTTCAGTCTGTCGTCTCCTTCTGTGTTTTGATACAAGATCTTTTAATCCAAAACTGTTAGGAAGTTTAAAAAAACAATCACATTTTTTGCTTCATAGAAATTCTCGTTGTTACCCCTATTTTAAGTTAATCCAGTGACGCTAATATATACGTTCTTGATTGACTGATTGATTGTTTTTGGTCAAAATTGACTCTTTTCAGAGAGTATCAACTTTGAGTTGACGACATCACTGATAACACCTTTCACGTCGCTGCCCAGTCCCCTCCCTCAACGCATGCGCACCTGGCTCCAACGCTACTCACGTGACCTGACCAATGATGAGCTTGAAATCATTGAACGTGACGTCATCGAAGCAGTATCGTCCATGAAGTCGGAAGGAGTCAAGATTGACGAATTCTTGCACGTTGAGAATCTGGCTATTCAGGCGGTAAGCTCTCAAAACACAATCGCCGATAATTTTTTTTTGTTTTAATCGACCGAAGACAAGTTGAATCGCCTTGTGCGAACATATACAATGATATTGCGCATAATCTGAACATGATTTCTATAGATGATAAAGGCAACAGTGTATTAAAATTGACCTTCAGCTGAATTCTTGTAAATCTTTGCGACCGTAAGTAGGACTTTAAAGACGCCATGGATGCTATGAATTCACTCTTCGGATTTTTTAATAATAATTTTCTCCAGATTATGAGATAATCGCTATAGCCATTTTCATCTACACTCGTTTTTGCCAGATAGAAGTGGTAAAATAAAAAGGAGACAACGAAGCAAATTACTTGTCTTTGAACTGCCCCTGTTTGAACACACTGAGAAACGGAAATCATCTATTTTTTTTAAGGTTCATAATTCTGAAAGACAGATTTCGCATACCAGGGGGTTCATAATTCCGAAAATGAATTTTCTGAAGGTTCGTTCTGCCAAAAAATAATGTAGGGTTATACATTTTCGGAATCGCGAACCTTCGGAATGGTGAACCTTCGGAGTAACGATCCTTCGGACTAAACAGACTTTCGGAAATACGATCCTTCGGAGTATAAACGAACCTTCGGAATTATGAACCGTTGACATGTAACCTAGCCGACAACGGTCTTCCCAATAAGGAAAAAGGTGGGAAAGAAAGAGAGAGAGAGAGAGAGAGAGAGAAACGGTGAGATGAAAACAAAAAAGGAAAATATTGAATTGTAATCGCGCTCTGACATTTTGTTTACATCTATACAGAATAATGCAGGAAAAATCTCTCAGGCCTTCATCGTTCTCGACGTCCCACTACCCCTCGCTAACGGGAAAAGTAAGGTGATCAATGATGACGAGAAACCCAAGATGGATGGCCCTACGACCAGGAACCTCCTCAAGCTCCAGACTATGTTTGACCGAGTCGCCATTCGTAAAAGCACAAATAAACTTTAAGAAACAGAGACTGTTGGTGAGCGCCTTGTCGCATGAAAATCTATTTTTGCCTTTATCAGTGAATATATTGAATATGAGGACCTGTTACCTTTGATTGGAACCTGGTAGCATTTGGGCCGTTTGGTCCGGCCAGCACCCATCTGCCCCTATTCACATTGGCTTAGCGGTGCCTGGGTTTAGGGGTTTAAATACCCCTCCCGTGAGGTATTTAGAGAAATGAATGCATTGATTTAACAACGATCATTGAAAAAGTAAGAATTACATAATGATGTATATTTTTCTGACGAGTAAAGATTGTTATAATTGATATGCACTTGATTATATTACTAGATAATCACATGATGCCAGATTGTTTTGTAATGTATTTGAAGTTGTACATAGTTATTTGTCATTTGGTGTGGAGAATATTATATTGTGCAATTTAAATATAAGATTTGTTTGTTATACTATAACGAAAGGTGTAAATATGTATGCAGTATACATGATATGCATGCAGGTAAAAGTTAGAAAGGGAAACACTTGAAGCAAAATAGAAACTGCGCTCTTAAGTATATCCACAATTTTCGGAGGTTATGCTACTTGCCGATTTCCTATCGAAATGAAAGTAAAATTGGGAAGTACTCGGCATAGTGCTGTTTCCTATGTTAATGAAGTTGTTGGACAGCGTGTTTCTTGTTGTAGTAGGTTTTCCTGGTGTTGGTATTATTGTTGTGCCATACCAATCTTGATTTGTCAGAATGACATTCAACCTACACTGATTTATGAATTTGTTGCAAAGACTGTTATGCTACCTCTCCCAGCCTATATCGTATAGCTTTACTTTAGGCTAGTTCGCTATTGTATGCTTTGATCTTTAGTCAAAATACCAGCGAGTATATTAATTTGATGTACCTACTTCCTGTTTACCATTCCTAGGTTCCACCCATAGGACAACTTTGTCCCCCCCAGAAACATCTTTTACAAAAACAATTCATTCATCGTATTTTGAGATTTCTTAAATAACGGTGCGTTCACATGAATACATCGTCTGAATTCTGTTGTTAATGGGTGTCTATATTGTTTGTGCAGATCGGCACTCATGGCACGCCATCGAATGTGCCATTTCGCTGGACACTCGCTGGTGTGCAGCCCACATACCCCTTTCATGATTTGTTTCCTTGAGAGTAGATCTATGAAACAATAAACTGAAACTGAGAAAGGTCTTTTTTTATAGAATAATAATAATAATAATAATAATAATAATAATAATAATAATAATAATAATATGTCCTGTTTACCCAGGGTAGCCTCATCAGATACTGTTCTCCACGAGGGTCCTGCAAACATTATTACTATTACCCCAGCATTATGAAAAAAAAAAGAAACCGAAACTGAAAATAAATAAAATGAAGTTATTAGTTTGACCATGTGAAATTTTGAATCTCCCGAAAAAGTAAACTAATTGGTGAAACACAAATGTGAAACACAAATACAGGCCTGTCAACATAATTATCTGAAAAGAAAAAAAAGGTAAAAAAAAAGAAAAAAAAAAGAAAAAAAAAGAAGGTTTTTCTGCTTTTCGTCAGCCCTCCAAAAGTCGCTCAGTGGGGGGGGGGGGGGGTATTAAATGTTTTCCTCCACAATTCTCGGACAAGCAAATAGAAAAAGCAACAAAAAAGAAAGAAAAAAAAAAGAGGTATCGGTTCTAAAAGGGAGGCACTCTGTCCCTGCCCCCCCCCCCCGGCTACGCTAATCCACATGTGTTTGTCAAGATCATGTATTTCTCTGAAAATGATATATTGGTATCTCTACAGATGGAATATAATAAACTGACATACACTTTTTCGTCAAATGCCTTTAGAAAAACTGCAAAAAGACAGTTCAACTTTCCAACAAAGTTTCCTTTTGGCAATTCCTACACTTTCTTTAATTTGAGATTATCGACTTGAACAAGGCTTCGAAGCTCATATTCCCCAAAGATATTACATATTTACATATAATTTAAGGCAAGATTTTTTGGCAAATCATCATTTATTGGTGCCGATGAATAACGATAATCAACGACTTTTTGACATTACAGGTATTATAAAATCAACTGCTTTGATATTTGTTTTCTAACCTCCCAGCTCTATAAAATGTGAACCAAAAAATGTAAAATTTATTTTCTTCGCTTCGACAGTTTTACTAAGATTGCGTATTTTATTTATGTATTAATTTCATTTCATAATGTGCGCTATTGTGAGGATTATACGGAGATTATATCATAAAATTGACGTGTACATTGTGATAATTCTCAATAAATTATGAAAATTCACTGCTTCAGCAACATCCAAGTGATTATCATGATTGGTATTATAAATTGTTAAGAAGATAACAAGTTTGTCTGGAAGACAAAGAGAGAGAGAGAGAGAGATTTAAAAAGAGAGGAGAGATAGAGTGAGAGTGTGTGGTATAATTATGAGGGAGAATTGAGGGGGAAATAGAGGGAGAGAGAGAGAGAGAGAGAGAGAAGGGGGCGTAGACAGACACGCACACACACATGATGGAAAATAAGAAAATATTAACTATATACACTATAGAACTATATATTAAATGGAATGCTTATATTGAATTAGGATTTAATGAAAATGGCACGATGATTTAAATACTGCGATATATTTACTAATATTAATTTAAAAAAATATATTTTGCTAAGTTATTGAAGCATATCAGTCGATAAACAGGGGGGGGGGGGGAGCGAAATGTAGCGCGTATACACCCACTTTACTCTTGTGTGAAATGGAGAAGAAAATGAAAGGAGTAAAAGGCTATACGGTAGAGTGCTGCTATTATACAGTTGGATGCAGTGAGAAAAAGAAAGAATAGAAATATTGTCGGGGACAGGTGTGGAAACTCACCTGCCCCCGACAAAGGAATTAATTGATAAGGTTGAAGATTTGTTAATCTGTCGGTCAATTGAATCTGGTGTCTCCGAAACCACTGGCCCATCTCCGTGGTCTAGTGGTTAAGGCATTGGCGTTCTTAGCCAACGACCCGGGTTCGATTGCCGGAAATAACATATACAACAGATTAGAGCGCAAAAATTCCAAAAGGTTTAAAGCTTAGAACGTAAAAATTTCCAAAAGGGAGGACAGCTCTGAGGAACTTTGATTTAAGTTACGCAACCATTAATCTCTCATTTCCTTTCAAATTGTATTTATTTCCACGAGAGTTGCCATAAGTGGTGTATGTGTTATTTCCTTACAATCTATCTATCTTCTATCTTCTATCTATCTATCTATCTATATTACTAAAAAAATGGATTCTGTCTGTCTGTCCGGCTATGCGTTTCGCCATCTGTTGACGCATTGAGTTGAAAGTTGGTATAGGGATAGGTGTTGGGTCCACGAGGTTTGTGGCGCACTTTTCGTGTTGATCCGAGAGGTCAAAGGTCATCTAGGGGTCAAACAGGTTCAAATCTTAACCGAAAGTGCTATGGAGTTGAAAGTTGGTATAGGGATAGGTGTTGGGTCCACGAGGTTTGTGGCGCACTTTTCGTGTTGATCCGAGAGGTCAAAGGTCATCTAGGGGTCAAATAGGATCAAATCTTAACCGAAAGTGCTATGGAGTTGAAAGTTGGTATAGGGATAGGTGTTGGGTCCACGAGGTTTGTGGCGCACTTTTCGTGTTGATCCGAGAGGTCAAAGGTCATCTAGGGGTCAAATCTTAACCGAAAGTGCTATGGGGACCAAAGTTGGCATGTGGGGTGAAGTTAGGTTAGCGAAAATTTTGGCGCCGATTACAAGGTCATCCGAGGTCATTTCAAGGTCAAATGGTAGGGAATGTCCTATGGGGACCAAGGATGAGATTTGTTTATGGCAGCCGAGTACGTCCGAAAGTGCTATGGAGTTGAAAGTTGGTATAGGGATAGGTGTTGGGTCCACGAGGTTTGTGGCGCACTTTTCGTGTTGATCCGAGAGGTCAAAGGTCATCTAGGGGTCAAATAGGATCAAATCTTAACCGAAAGTGCTATGGAGTTGAAAGTTGGTATAGGGATAGGTGTTGGGTCCACGAGGTTTGTGGCGCACTTTTCGTGTTGATCCGAGAGGTCAAAGGTCATCTAGGGGTCAAATCTTAACCGAAAGTGCTATGGGGACCAAAGTTGGCATGTGGGGTGAAGTTAGGTTAGCGAAAATTTTGGCGCCGATTACAAGGTCAAGGTCAAATGGTAGGGAATGTCCTATGGGGACCAAGGATGAGATTTGTTTATGGCAGCCGAGTACGTCCGAGAACCGCGTATGTCCGAGAACCGCGATCCCCCGGGTAATCGGCTAGTATTACTAAAAAAAATGGATTCTGTCTGTCTGTCTGTCTGTCCGGCTATGCGTTTCGCCATCTGTTGACGCATTGAGTTGAAAGTTGGTATAGGGATAGGTGTTGGGTCCACGAGGTTTGTGGCGCACTTTTCGTGTTGATCCGAGAGGTCAAAGGTCATCTAGGGGTCAAACAGGGTCAAATCTTAACCGAAAGTGCTATGGAGTTGAAAGTTGGTATAGGGATAGGTGTTGGGTCCACGAGGTTTGTGGCGCACTTTTCGTGTTGATCCGAGAGGTCAAAGATCATCTAGGGGTCAAACAGGGTCAAATCTTAACCGAAAGTGCTATGGAGTTGAAAGTTGGTATAGGGATAGGTGTTGGGTCCACGAGGTTTGTGGCGCACTTTTCGTGTTGATCCGAGAGGTCAAAGGTCATCTAGGGGTCAAATAGGATCAAATCTTAACCGAAAGTGCTATGGAGTTGAAAGTTGGTATAGGGATAGGTGTTGGGTCCACGAGGTTTGTGGCGCACTTTTCGTGTTGATCCGAGAGGTCAAAGGTCATCTAGGGGTCAAATCTTAACCGAAAGTGCTATGGGGACCAAAGTTGGCATGTGGGGTGAAGTTAGGTTAGCGAAAATTTTGGCGCCGATTACAAGGTCAAGGTCAAATGGTAGGAAATGTCCTATGGGGACCAAGGATGAGATTTGTTTATGGCAGCCGAGTACGTCCGAGAACCGCGTATGTCCGAGAACCGCGATCCCCCGGGTAATCGGCTAGTATTACTAAAAAAAAATGGATTCTGTCTGTCTGTCTGTCCGGCTATGCGTTTCGCCATCTGTTGACGCATTGAGTTGAAAGTTGGTATAGGGATAGGTGTTGGGTCCACGAGGTTTGTGGCGCACTTTTCGTGTTGATCCGAGAGGTCAAAGGTCATCTAGGGGTCAAACAGGGTCAAATCTTAACCGAAAGTGCTATGGAGTTGAAAGTTGGTATAGGGATAGGTGTTGGGTCCACGAAATTTGTGGCGCACTTTTCGTGTTGATCCGAGAGGTCAAAGGTCATCTAGGGGTCAAACAGGGTCAAATCTTAACCGAAAGTGCTATGGAGTTGAAAGTTGGTATAGGGATAGGTGTTGGGTCCACGAAGTTTGTGGCGCACTTTTCGTGTTGATCCGAGAGGTCAAAGGTCATCTAGGGGTCAAATAGGGTCGAATCTTAACCGAAAGTGCTATGGAGTTGAAAGTTGGTATAGGGATAGGTGTTGGGTCCACGAGGTTTGTGGCGCACTTTTCGTGTTGATCCGAGAGGTCAAAGGTCATCTAGGGGTCAAATAGGGTCAAATCTTAACCGAAAGTGCTATGGAGTTGAAAGTTGGTATAGGGATAGGTGTTGGGTCCACGAGGTTTGTGGCGCACTTTTCGTGTTGATCCGAGAGGTCAAAGGTCATCTAGGGGTCAAATAGGATCAAATCTTAACCGAAAGTGCTATGGAGTTGAAAGTTGGTATAGGGATAGGTGTTGGGTCCACGAGGTTTGTGGCGCACTTTTCGTGTTGATCCGAGAGGTCAAAGGTCATCTAGGGGTCAAATAGGGTCAAATCTTAACCGAAAGTGCTATGGGGACCAAAGTTGGCATGTGGGGTGAAGTTAGGTTAGCGAAAATTTTGGCGCCGATTACAAGGTCATCCGAGGTCATTTCAAGGTCAAATGGTAGGGAATGTCCTATGGGGACCAAGGATGAGATTTGTTTATTTGCAAAGTCTGAGAACCGCGTACGTCCGAGAACCGCGTATGTCCGAGAACCGCGATCCCCCGGGTAATCGGCTAGTATTGTTAATAATTATACTGTCGGTCAATTGAATCTGGTGTCGCCGAAACCACTGGCCCATCTCCGTGGTCTAGTGGTCAAGGTATTGGCGTTCTGATCCAACGACCCGGGTTGGATTCCCGGCGGAGACATTTTTTCAACCTTTGCAATACTTTCCAAAAGTTTGGTGTAAAGTTAACACAATCTTCACAAATTTGAAATCAAATCTTGTTTTTGATAAGCACTGTATATATATATATATATATATATATACATATATACATATATACATACATGTATATATATATATATATATATACCCGAGTGTCCCAAAAAAGTGATACAGTCTAAAAACGGCCCACGAATGAAAAATAATGAATTTTGGGGAAATTTTCTATAATTATATACGGATAGCTGAAGGTCTCTTCTATCATATGACACCAAAAAATGTTCAAAATATTTCATACTTGGGTGAGCACTGCCCACTTTTGTAAATGACGTGAAAGTTCGGTTGCCCAGGAATTCACTATCCAGTTTGGCTGAGATAAGAAGTTCTCCAGCTTAGAAATTGCTTATGCAATGATGAGTTTATGATAGATTATGATGGATAAGGGTTTGTGCGGCGTATGACATTGTGTTATGTAATCAAAACTTTATGCATCAATGATCATAATTTGACTGCGGAAGTTTTAAAAGCATTACCCGCTGTTGATCTGTGGTAACTGATGATGAATTATTGGTGTTGGGATTTTTGCTGAGTATGTCATTGTTTATGTCACCATTATTCGATCAGGAACAGAAATTTGATAATACACACATACACACACAAACACCCGCACACACCCCCGCACACACATGCTTGTAAGCTATTTTTCGAATTTCAACCGATGACTCCACTATTGAATTGCGTCACAAAATTCATTGACGGAATAAACCTCACCAATATTCTTGTTGACAACCGATGACCTAGTGAATTACTACCGATGATCCACTGTTCTCTTTGTTCGATGTCATCGGTTTGAATGCGTATACATGTACACACCCACGCAAACACAACCACACAACCACACACACAACCATCCCTTCCGCTTGAACACGAATTACCAGGAGCACCGTTACAATTACCAAATACATCAACACCAGATAATATGGTATTGTCAAAACAACTTCCATAATCAAATTGTGCTTAAAAGACAATACAAGATCACTCATGCATAAACTTTTGAATTCAAGCCATGTCATTCACTGCACAAACCCATATCCATCATGATTTATCATGAACTCATCGGACAAATCGGGACAATCAGCAATTTCTAAACTGGATAACTTTTTCACTTCACCCAAAGTGGATAGCCAGTTCCTGCGCAACCTAATTTTCATGTCCTTTACAAAAGTGGGCAGTATTCACTCAAGTCAAGCATAAAACATTTTCGGAATTTTTGGTGTCATATGATAGAAGAGACTTTCAGCTATCCATATATATAAAATATTTTCCGAAATTCGATAAAGAATTTTATTTGGGGCCATTTTAAAAGTGTATCACTTTCTGGGGGCACTCGGTAGACAGAGAGAGAGAGAGAGAAAGATGCGGTTAGATTTGATTACTCCCCAAAAAGGTCATTTTAATTTTTTGTACTTCCAAGTTGATTTTTGATATCCATCATGTCAATTGATCATGAGCCCTATACCAGGTTAATATTACAAAACAAAATAAACTTACGTTATAGGTGCATCATTAAGTAAGCAAAGGGCAATTTGATTACTGATAAGTTGCTTGAACCCATTATTCCGTGACCTAAATAGACTTTCACCATTTGTTATTGTTTTAAATCATGAAACACATCTCGCTATTGCGCAATACCTTACCGCTTGCCATAATGAAGGCCAAGTGGCGTAGTTACAGGGAGACACGGGGCATGTGCCCTTCAATCGAATGGTGAACTTGAAAGGGGGAAAGGTGAAAAACAGAAAAAGAGACAAAGAGACAAAGAAGAAAAATGAGAAATGAAGATGAAAGGACATTCTCCCGTACCTGCCCTTCATTATTATTATTATTCGATTTTTTTTTCATTCATACATCGAGTAAAACCGGTTCACTTGACATTGATGGCAATATACCCCAATAGCTGGACCCACGCTGTGCCATCGATTCTGCCCAAGCCCTTGAGTTACCAGGGCGGGGGGGGGGGGGGGGGGGTGTAAAGGGGTACGTGCTGTCACTAATATTTGATCAAAATTTCTCTTTTTTAGCTTCTGGACAGAAGGTAGACCCCCTTCAACTATTGAACATGAAAGGTGAAAACGTAAGTACCATTAAATTGTTTATTGTGATCCATTAAAAAAGTTAAATTTTTAAACAATGATTTCATGCCAAGAAGATGTTAAAAAACAAATGAGACAAAAGCTGAATAATAATTAAAGTAATAGGCCCTAGTATTAATTACCTGTATAATGATAATGATGGTGATGATGAAGATGATGAAAATAATAATAGGAAGGCTCTCATTAAAATGAAAGGGGTGAGGGTGGCCTCTTTGTGCCTTCCCAACAATTTGGATCCGCATAATGGATTCCGTGTCTATCATGAACATCACTAATTGTGTATTGTTACTCATGGCTCTCGTGAATGCTTTCGAAAGTGGTCGTTATGAAAATAAAAACATTTGTAAAATTCTTTAGAGCCCATCCGTAGATAAACTGGAATGTCGTAATTTCAGACAAGTTCATAGTTATTACTGGCAATCGTATCAGTGATATGAATTTTCGAAGCTTCGAGCACCACAAGCTGTTATATTGGGGAGTGACGATCTGTCTGTGACAGTCTCTATCCAAGTACCTATTGCAATGCAAATGTAGTTCAACAAGATATTACAGCCAGAGTCCAAAACGTCTTTGATTCATTTATGTTTATGAAAATAAATTACCTCTTTATTTGTTATTTCTCAGTTTTTCTTCATTTGAGGAAGATATTCATTTAGACTTCTCTACCATCATGGGAACATCATGGGGAAAAATGTTCAGTGATTGAATCCGAAATAAAATTGTGCTTGACGAACAACTAGTTCATTTTGGTACATAAATATACGCGTAGTATATTATCGCGCAGCGAGTTAGTTAGCTGCTGTGCTACCGAAATGAATTAGAGATAAATTGTGAATGGGAATCCCATTCTAGTCATGGACATGGTATGTAGAGGACATTGAGATCTATGTTTAATGTTCATCATGTTGTGGTAGTAAAGGCAGGGTGGATATGGTCTAGATCAGACGTTGATCAATTAGTTGCTTCTCACCCACCGTCAATTTCTCTCCGAGCTTGGAAAAAGTTGCTGTGTGCCTCCTCGATAACACAACATTCAACAACATTGATCACCCTCGCCAACGCGTTGTGTCCTTTACAGTTCAGCCTCGGCCTCGGTTCACTGTAGCCAGGCGTAGCGTAGGCCTAGTGTTAAACGTCCAGTGCCTATTTGTTGGAAAGCGATTTACATTCTAAATGAGGAGGGTAAGTAAAAACTAATTAAATAAATTTTAATTTAAGAATGTGTGTATTTTGTCTAACAAACTTCCTCCTCCTCCTCTTCTTCTTCTTACGTTTAACTTAAACAGAATATTTATTGCATGTATTCAGCAGGTCAGCTAAAAATTCAGTGAGAGGAAACAAACGAGATACGATTTACATGAATATTGTAGATAAAGAGGAGAGTATGGTATTCAGCTCATTGTTCAATACTGATAAACATATCAAAGAAATTTCATACTGGTCGTGCTGGTTGGTCTAATCTCTGCAAAGCCAGCCTGTTATATTATTATTCTGACGTAATGACAGTGCTTATGGAAGAGAGCAAGCCCGCTTCATTTCAGTAGATGCCCCATGGTCAAGGGCACTCACAGTATGGGAGGACCAGATAACCTCGCACTCCATACCTTCATACCACTGCACAGAGAATTGCCTCCAATGTGTAATCTCCAGCACATACACTGTAGATTTATGTATGTTCCGAAGGAGCAACATCCTAAACATCGCCGGACAAACTCAGCCTGAAAATTTCTCTTGATCAAGGTGATGAAGATCCTACTGAAGAATTTAGCATGAAATCAGCTTTTCTATTATCCTTAAATGTACTGGAAGGAAGCATTTGCTCAAAATTTTGCCTAATTGTGTTTTGAATATTTTCACCTCTTCAAATTAGAGGTCGCGACTGCCGCCGAAATTCACACGGCTCCAATCATAGTGATGGTTCCAAGAGTGCCCCAAGCCAAGGGTCCTGTGTGTCCCGAAGTCTAACACTAACTGTAACAGTAACACTAACAGTTAGGATAGGTAAGTGTAAAGGTGTGTTTGATAGAAACTGCAAATTAAAGATGACCCCAAAACTTGTAGGCCTATTGTATAGATCTACTACATTGTAGATCTGTTTAGCAACTTATTTAGTAAACTAAAATACACATTTATTCTCACCTGTCTTTGCCTGTTCCTTGTGCTGTTTTTTTTTTAAAGCTTTGCTTATATTGTTCCTTCATACTCCTTAAACCAATGACTACTGAATTCTCGGCTTATACCCTACCACATAGACTTATGTGCATAAACGACCAACACATAGGGTTAGGGTTAGGGTTGTGGTTAGGGTTATGTTTAAACTTAAAGTTAGGATTATGGTTAGAATTACGATTTACGGTAGCTAAAAAACTTAAGTCTTTGGATTTAGCTTCATTAGAGAAGCGTTCGTCAACTAATGGACATGTCAACTTTTGTGGTGGGGTATTCTATAGTTGCTCCGAATTCTCTAATTCTCATTAGCTTATTACAGGGACAACCTGGTTCCCATAGGCAGTGGGCTAACCGTTGTCCCTGTGTCCCAATTTGGTGTCGGTAAACATGGTTTTCTAAGCTTGATTTTAAATACATGCGGTAGGTCTACTACATAAATAATAACATTAATGCTCAGGTGTGGTACTCTCAGATTTATTTTATCTTGATTTTAGTGAAAAGATTTTAATTGTCATAACAAATTTTAAATTGCAACATTTCATTGGTGTTTGCACAGATGAATTCCGTGTATGCAGCCACTTTTGCATTAACCAGTGATGCGCCATAAGCGTACATTTTCTTATGAAAATTAAAAGTATTTCACTCAAATCAAGATAAAATAAATTTCAGAATACCACCCCAGGCCCGTCAAGTTGTGACACTCATTGTGCTCTAACGTTATGGGGCTGTCATATCAGGTACCCATTCACACCTGGGTGGAGATTGGCAAACTTAGATTAATATCTTGTCAGTGCTGGGCTGGGATTCCAACCCTTAACCCTTTGATTGAGAGGAAAGTGAAAGAACCACTATAATACAGCACCTCCGCTATAAGTTATATCTATAATCTACACAAATATATATTCTTATTTTAGTTTTAAGCAAGGCATGAGTGTCCCGGGCACCCAAAACCTACATGTACAGTCTGGACCCCCAAATCTTCAGAATTATAACATTAGGCTCAATGCATACAGACCCTGAAATTGAAATCTGAACCCCCAGTGACAAATATTAGTGTGGATGCCTGGTTTACATGTAGGTGATTGTCTCGTTTATGAATCCGTGAAAGTTTGAGGAAAGTTTGATAAAGTAAAAGAAAAAGATGAATTAAAAAATTTGTAATCGTTCAAGCACAAATTTGTTACGTAAACTTATATAAAGTAGGGTCTCTATTCCTTCATGAACAACCAAGAGAATGAACTTTTATTACATTTTTACTTTTAGAACAAAGCATATGGGAGAGGTTCTCCAAAAATATGTCACAGAGTTCCCAATTTGCATTTGATCGATTATAATTTACAACTGTTGGAAAATTAACATTTTGTTAGGAGAGATTGCTATGATGAAGTATTAGGACTGCAGCTTAGTACAAGTTAAACTAAGTTAAGACTTTACATGTAGTTAAAGACTACAATCTAAGCTACTACTTAGGCTATGTGTTAGATGCAGATAAATAAAAGTATACCAAAAGTAATTTCATTTTCCCCTTTTTTTAAATAATGATAATAGCTCTATGTTCTTTGACAATGCAGTGTCTACAGGTGGAAATAAGAAATTGCATTATGAAATATGAGATTGGTAAATGAATTGATATGTCAGTAGATCTACGTTGAAATAGAATAATACATATACAAAACAGGAAGAATTTAAAGTCTGCAAAAAGATGATGCTTGTAATTAGAGTTTAATTAAATGTTCAGAGTCTGAAAATGGCTACATGTAGCTGTAACATACGTGAGATGGTGTTCATAAACACTAACAGAGTGAAAGTTGAGTGGAGAAAAAAATAGCTTGTAACAGAGCTATGGCCACTGGACGGTTCTCAAACTTAAAGGTAGATTGAGAGAGACAACTGCCGGAGGTAACGGAGGTGAGAATGAAGCAATGAGCTGCGAGCAGTTGACTCGACCAGAGAGATAATGATGAGATGACTTGACTCGACCTGAAGATGGGAGATTTGCCTCAACCATAAAAAGGCTGGAAGCAGCAGACTCAACCAGGAAGAGATACAGGAGATTCTGCCTCGACTGTAGAAATGGGAGTTGAGAAGAAGTAATGAAGTTGACGAATCAACCACATGATGGAGATGGGAGATGATGCCTTGACCGTGACTAGCATGGGAGTTGAATGGACTTGACTCAAGATAAGATGGGAGGTGTTGCCTCGACCGTGAAATGAAGGGGAGTGAAGCAAAAATCTAGATTCCAACAGCGCATCAAAGACCTTGGGTGAAGGCGCACAGTGGGTGAGACCCAAGTCACTGATTTGTTGACTGCGATGAAATATAAAGACGGTTCATGATTGGCCCGCGATCGCTTAAACATTGAAATGATATAAACTTAATGATTGGTCAAAATTCAGGTACATGTAGTAACAAGAGAAACATAAATAAACATGACTTGTCTAGACATGATGTAATGGAAAATTATGGAAGGGTGAAAGTCATGTTCTTAATGGTTTTTGAAAATCTGAAATCTTAACTTGCATGAAAACAAAGTAGCCAATTTGGATAAAAGAATTAGATAACAATATTTTTGTGAAATAGAAATTTTAGGTTACTACACAACTTTTAAAAATCATCCATCTCGCTTTACTTATCAGATTTTTAGCGAACTTTCACTGATCTGTTTTTCTTTCTTTTATTTCAACCAACTTAATATCAGGGTGGACTTTTCCTTCAGATAAAAGGTTGAGATCTGTTAAAGGAGAAACGCAGTAGGCCATGCTCAAGCAATAAGGACTATCGGTAATTACTTGGTAGTGCGTACTTCCTAATCCTTCTCGTTTGGTTCCAGATGGGATGTTGAGAATTATTGCCAAGAAGAAGAAGAAGAAGAAAATTAATTTTTTAGATTTATCCTTCTTTTTATTCATATGTGGTTGAAGCATATCGTAGTGGCAATGTCACATGAAAAGGATAGAAAGTTCTTGAAATGCCCACATATTCCAAATATAACTAAATCTAGAAATGGTTAAAACTTTTGATCAAATTTGATGGCTTATGTGTTTGTGTACATGTGCATAGTTCAGTGCTATCAAGGAGTTATCACAGATTGGTGCTATGCAACACTATGCCATCTTCAGCAAGATTAGGTCAATGTGATATCATTTTGATGATCCCAAAACCCAACAATACATAGTTCTTCTTAACTTTAAAAAACAAACTTTCCCAATAAGTTGACATTTCATTTGCCAAGCAACACTGAACTTTATGTCTGAACCCATTGCCTGCTGAATTCTCTCATTCTTATTGTCTCGCCCACCAGAGGTGAAGGAGACTAAGGAATCCAAATGGCGTCCGTCCGTCGTCCGTCCGTCGTCCGTCCGTCACAAACGTTATGACAGATAACTTTGCAACCGTCACTCACTTTTCAACCAAACTTGGGTTGTAGATGCACTAAGGGGACCTGCATGTTATGCTGCCGTTGGAGGTCACATGATAAGGTCAAAGGTCATACGTTAAAGTTTACCTGCAAGACTCTCTTATGACAGATAACTTTGCAACCATCACTCACTTTTCAACCAAACTTGGGTTTTAGAAGCACTTGGGGGACCTGCATGTTATGCTGCCATCAGAGGTCACATGGTAAGGTCAAAGGTCATTTTAGGTCATAGTTTACCCGCAAGACTCTCTTATGACATAACTTTGTAAACGTCACTTTCCAAACATTAGTAATGTAGATATATGCAAGCATAACTTATGCAGATTTATGCACTTGGGGGACCTGTTGCATGGCAACAGAGATCACGATATTTCTAGTTATCGCATGTGGGCGAGACACATTATCGCTAATGCCTTGTATAGGCTTAACACGGGACTACCCAGTTCCCATAGGCAATGGGTTATTTATAAGTCCAAAGCCACAACTATCCCATAAAGCTTATATCATCCTGAAAATATACTGATTTTATGATCAATACAAAGAGAAGAATGATCAAACAGAGAGATGTTTGTGTTGAAAGACTATGCTCAGGATATATGGTGGTAGACGTTTTTGCAATAAATGATCAGTGAGCTTTTGTCGGACTTAAATCTTAACCTACAGCTGCTGAGCTACATAAGGGTGTTATGATCCCAAATCCACAAAAGATAAGAATCAAACAAAAGATATTAACTTTGTATGAGTTACGGTTTAATTTAAATATTTACCAACATCTGGTATGACACGATATAAAAGAATTACAAATTCTAGTTACAAATACACTACATGTACTTAAACTGGCAAAGACTTACAATTTCTCAGCTGGGAAATTCCTATTAGTCCAGAATGTTCTTGAAGTGTAGAGTAAGTTGGCTGCTAATCCACAAATATAAATTCCAAATATTAAATCCAAACGGTATGTTGTCCAACTGGCAAAAGAAGATTCCAGAAGATACAGCCGAAGAATGTCCAAGATAATTCAGGAAATCATTGATGTCGATAATGTTGATGACGATGTCCAAGACGATGGCAATCACAATGTCGATAACGGTGTCGACTGCAGTCTCGATAATCAATGTCAGATATGTCAAGGATGATGTCCAAGATGATCTCCACAGGTTGATATCAATATCAATATCAGATGGTGTTAACTGAGAACTTATGCAATATATGGTCCACGATGTAATCAGGGTATAAATTCTGAAATTTCTGTGCCAAGCTCCCAGCTTATATACAATCTCAATCCTTAATTAGAATTTTCTACCTTCTACTACAATATTCATGAAAGTTTGGAACTCTCTTGTAAGTTCTACATAGTTCTAGTTGTAACAAACGAAGGAAGGGGATTCCCATGATCTATTTATAGACTCATTACAGTGTTACACTCTTTACCAAGAGGTCATGCAAAGGTCAGAATAATCAACACATTCCAACATGTATATTGTACATTGTAATTATCCTATAGTACATCACACACAATGTAAAGATCTAGAATGTTCTCTCTACTGGATGTGCATTATGATTATTCCACTGCTACACATCGCATTCAATTTTCACATATGAATAATAATTTCTCTTCTGGAAATTTCTATGTTCATAAAACCATACATAGCCGGAAAAATAACCCCCTTCCAGAAGATTCCTTAATTATATCACAAGGGTTTCACATGTTTGTCAAAGAATTGATGAAGTCATTGACTCTATTTATAAACAACCAGATCAGGTAAAATGACTAACTTAATACCTTTGCCAATTTTTAGAATCTCCTACAAGCAGTTTACTTTTGGAAAATGCAGTGTAACTTGTAATGCATTTATGGTGCATGTATACACTTTGATAGATTTTTATACTGAAGTTACAATTAACAACATTAAAATTAGAAATTAACTGGTCTTTTTGGACTGACGTAGATGTGGCATGCCATATCATGTGGATACAGAATAGTAAAGATATTACAGTATTTTAATGAAAATTGGCGTATGATATTCGGGCAGAAATAAACACACTCATGATAGTTGCAAGGGCGAACCCCACAAATCCAACTGGAGTGCATGCAATTAACCAGCATCCCTCACATTTATGTTCCAAGACTGGGATGATTTACAAAACAGGAAGTCACCTGACACTTACGCATGACACATGTCATCAAACTCTCGCAGCGTCTGCATTGTGACTGAGACTACATGTAGGTTAACTGAGACATGCAACAGATGGAAGCGCAGCATATATATAACCACTGTTTTTTTTTTTATAGATTTATTGTCCTCTATTGCCAAATAGTCATGCTCTCAGATTTTTGTGCAAACTAATGTTTTTGAAAGAGTTGGAATTAAGCTTTGCATGATGTTCAGTTTTTGCTATTTCTGTTTGAAATAGTCAGTGACTGTTTCTGTCTGTATTGTGGTGCTTTCCCTTTTTATTCCAGATACTGGAAAGAAAAAAGGGCAATTAAAGATACACTAGATCTTTTTGCATAATTAAACAACTTTCTGATTTTTCTCAAATTTGTCAAATTGAACCTTTAAAAAAGTGTCTATGATTAAATATCTATATATATTTTTTATTGATGACCAAAACATTATGTACATGTATGTATTCTTTCAAAAAATCACATTTTTAGCACATTTTGAAATAATTTTTTTGAATCCTTTCCAAATAGAGATATTGTAGACCACACAATAATAATTTAATTTTCTGCATTTCAAAGTATATTTTAAAGTAAAATGTCAATAATTGTTCATAGGAATTACATGAAGATGGATACTTGAGTGTCCATCTATCTTTATTATTTAGGGTAACAGAAATTGAACATTATTTCTTTCAAAAATTAGATACTACCCCTCATTGACATATTATTAATTTCTTTTCTACAGCTGCACTAAAGGTTGCTCCTCTGCAGACAATTCTCGGCAAAATGGCTACCTTCTGCTGGGGATCATCAGTGGAGGGTCAGCTGGGCATTGGTCATACCAGTGGTCATACCCATCAGGAGGTGGCCAAAGAAGTGACCACCTTGTCTGGACAAAGGGTCCAGAGCATAAGCTGTGGAAAGCACCATACAGGGATTGTTCTACAGGATGGGACACTTTACATGTGTGGAGCCAATAGCAAAGGTCAGCTTGGGCAGGACAGACATCAGATAAGACCAGGTAAGGCCATATAAGGTAAATTCTTAAAGGGCAATCCAACCTTTGTAAAAGGCTCATTCATGTGAAAGGCAGAAAAATAAAAGAATTAGGATGGTGAAAGTTTGAAAGAAATCAGACAAAGAATAAATGTGGTTCACTAAACACGTGGTCACAGTTTCACTGGCTTTTCAAGTAGATATTTATTTTGTATTGGCCATTTGACCAGAGTGCTTTAAAAAATATATATAAATTGGGGATTTAATCTAATGAAGTGAATGTATTTCTTATAATAGGGCTTATTAACTTGAAGGTATCTAGATTAGTGACAAAAAAGATAATTTCTGGGGTTCTCTGACAAATATAGATTTGTATTTTTGAATATCTCACAGTCCAGGTATCGGCATTGGAAACAGTTGTCATCAAGCATGTGGCCTGTGGAGATGAACACACGCTGGCTGTGTCTGACAGGGGTCAAGTCCTTGGCTGGGGACGTAATGACCGGGGGCAGTGTGGCCTGACGACAGGGGACGTCGAAAATAAACCAAAACCAAGGTAAATTCTTCTTCTCTTAATCCTACACAACCTTGCAGATAACTCTATCCTGAGTGTACTGTTCAGCAGATTGTATGTTGTCTATTTGATAGAATCTGACAGAGCCGGCAGGTTGGAGTAACACTCAAATTGGTCATACAGAAGACAACAGGGGCCGTATTCTGAAAACGATGTTATCTTTTATGTTAGCAAAACGACGTTAATTGTCATAACAAATCAAAATTAGGACAAGTCATTGGTTAAAGAGTGCGCAAAGCTGGCAATGCTCTCTTAAAGTTAAAAGAGACATCTGCGCAAGCACCAATGATACATGTTTATTGCCCGCAATTTCAGTTTGTTATGACAACATCGTTTTCCTTAACATAAAAGATAACATAGTTTTCAGAATACAGCCCCCGATTTCCAAGCAGTTTGTGATTGCTGTATATTCATAGCAGGGTTCTTGCATGTACAAAACACCCTTGGTCCAAGCATTGGGGTTTTCAGAAAAGAAAAATCCTGACAAGGGTACCGGCAAGGGCAATGAATAGTGTTTCATACTTTCAACTTTAAAGACCTCAGCCTGACCGAATTTTGAAATATACCCTTTATTCATCCACGGGGAGCTATATATTTTCTGAACAAATTGAAA
This sequence comes from Heliocidaris erythrogramma, assembly GCA_025617745.1. Lineage (NCBI taxonomy): Eukaryota > Metazoa > Echinodermata > Echinoidea > Camarodonta > Echinometridae > Heliocidaris > Heliocidaris erythrogramma. Next base: position 4,899,906 of record CM046872.1, on the reverse strand, counting down.
CCAACTTCATGAGATTCCGTTTCCTGTGGAATGAGTAACAGCGTCCCGAATGTTGAGCCCCGGTGGTTTGGGCCCCGTCTCTGAGGAACGCTACTTTGCGGGGGGGTGAAAATTTGATGACGACATATCGTGTAGACGCACTCGGAGCTGTATACATGACATGTCGTCACACGTCTAGCGACCCCCTGCAGTGTTACGCCATAGGGAGGGGGCGGACCAAAAAAATTATCTTTTTAATTTTTTATGGATAAACAGAGACGAAAATTTATGAATAACCAGGGTAATTATATTCTTTGTTTACTAAGCTTTACGTCAATATATGGTTGTTTTGGGTCAGGCTGAGGTCTTTAAACCTGCAAACTTGCTTTGGTCCTCCCAAACTCCCTACCCCCTTGGGATGCTACAAAGCCATGGATCACTACATTGGACCAAAGGTAGACGTATGCATGCCGAGAAGCCAAAGTGTTAGATGAATAAACCAAGAAAAATACATTTCAATCAAGTCCACATAATTGACCAATATTGCAATTTATTCTGTATAAAAATAGAATTCAAAATAAAATTCACATGCTACTATACTGTAGAACTGCCAGTAAAGCCAGTTCGTAATTACACTTTGCGCATGTGCAGATAGAGGTCATTTGTGCTGAGTACAGTTGACCTTTATACGCTGTCATTTTGTGCACATCACTACATGGATGTGTGCACCTGTATTATTTTACATGTTAAAACAAGTAGTGCGTCCACCAAACCAAATCTGCATACGCATAGAAATTGGGGTCATTTCTAGGTCTTTTGTACCATAAACTAATTATTTCTGTTTCATGACCACAGATGGCTGTAATGAAAAACTTATTTTGTCTCAATGAAAAAGATATAAGAGCTTCAAGATATGGGTAATCATAAAATGTTTTCAAAGTTCAGTGTACATTGTATTATTCATATTGTGTTTTTTAAACTGTTGTTTTTCAGAATTCTAAAGCATCTCGGATCCCACCAGGTGGTAAAAGTCTGCTGTGGTTCGCTTCATTCAGTAGCATTAACAAGAGGTAAGGATTGTCGTGGCATTGGGGGTGTGGTGTGGGATGCAATCAATGCCTCTCCCCCCTCAAACAGACAGACGCACACGCACACACACGCTCACACTGAGTGGATTTTGGAGGGGTGATGAAGCGCCAGTAATCTTTTTCTTGATTAATATGCAAAATCTATTGTACCCCAAAAACTTTTTCTACATGTACTTTTATGATATATCATTGAGTGGAATACTGCTTTGATAAATGGAAATATTTTTGGAAAAATGTCTACTACTTTTCTTTTTTCTTGTATAATGCCAGTATTCACCTGTGATGAGCGCTCATGACGTTTGCTCTGAAAATATGTCTAATAAAATTTAACATTCATTTGATAGTCAGTGTTTAGTCACAATATTTTTTTCTCCATTATTCACTTTGATTTGTTTATACTGTTCCTTTTTTAAAAGGTATAAAAATGGTTTAAATGGTTTAGTTGATGTAAACCAGTGAAAATATTGATAAATTGATGTGGCAATGACTGTTCTATCCTTCACCAACAGATGGCAGGCTCTTTTCATGGGGCGACAACACTTATGGTCAGCTGGGCATTGGGACGTTAGTGAACAACTACACCGATCGACCGACCGAACTCACCTCTCTCCGTGGCGTACCCCTGGTCAGGGTGGCTTGCGGAGGCTGGCATTCCTTTGCTCTCACTGTCTCAGGGTCTGTCTTTGGCTGGGGAAAGAACGAAGTAGGCCAGCTCGGCCTCGGTACTAAAGAAAGTGAGTGCAAGTCTGGCTTAATTCCAAATTACAGGGGACTAAATCACCTCCCCCCCCCAAAAAAAAAAAAAAAAAATGGAAAAAGAAAAGAGAAATGAAGATATATATCATTAAAAGACTTAAAATCATCACAAAAAAGCTATACAAGACATTCAAATGGTTATCGATTATTGAGCATACTGGGAAAAATTATTTTATCACAATGTACGCATATCAATACAGAGTTAAAGACCCAAATTCATGCGAGAGGTTTATCTTATACCATAGTTTAAACCTCCGCCATGGACTAAAATAAACGTAAATAAACTTATATAAGCACATTACTATCCGCCCATTGAACACCAGGTAAAAAGCGCGTACTGCGCTTATAGAGGTTTAAACCATGGGTTAGATACATGTATAACCCTTTTTATGAATTTGGACCAAAGAGACAAGCAGTCCACTTTAATATCAGGTGTCCAATTTTTTTGTCTAAATTTTTGTAAATAATCAAGAGCAACATCTTTTAGCCAAGATGAGGCACATGTCTGCAGTTTTCTCTCTCGACTAAGCCTGAGTCGAATCGATTGGTTAGCCGGTGTTCGATCGAAGACATCGAATCCCGAATTCATTTTGGCAAATCCGGTGCATCGATTTGTAGTCCGCCAGATTTTTTACTACTGTAGCCACCATGAAAAGAGCAAATAAAAAAAGAAACTCCGTAACGTACAGCATATATACTAGCAGAGAACGTGAAGGCGACTTCAAACTGTTGGCTAACTTTCGCTAATTCGCTTGCGGAGGACGTCGCGCTTTACCTGTGCTTTCTCTATGGAAAAATCGTTTTGTCGTTACGAACTGAAGTTTACGATAATATTCTTGCACTCTCTCTGCATTGTCAATTTGACAATTGTATAATTGAACATGATAAATACGGGCATGACTACGAGTGTTCCTACTTAATTCGCAATAACTAATATCGCACTCTCATCAAATTGGCAATTCCTTCTGAATGATCTGTACCGTATTGTTTATTTTTTTGCATCGAACAAACGTGTTTCATTCAGCTCTCCAAAGACAAAGTAAGATTATTAATTCTTTGAATTTGAATCATTGTCGGGTGTGTCGACAATGAGCATCGCTTCGTGCGACACTAGAGTGATATTTTGGCTAGCCATACGGACTAGAAACTTAAGATTTTGGCTCGTCCGCTGTGATTTTTACTAGCCATTGGCTAGCGGGTTATCGTTAATGTCGAGCAGCGAGAGCCCATACATATGCCCGCGATGACAGCGGACCGGTCACCGGTGCATGGTGCATGCACTGCGTGCAACTGTGTGCAACTCTGTTTTCACCGCCCATCATTTATCGATGCACCGGTATTCGATTGGATCAAAGCCGTTGAATCCCGGATTATGAAATATTCGATATGACTCAGGCTTACTCTCGACACAGGTGTAGTGACTGGGTAATGTTCAGGAAGGGACATTTGTTGACTGCAGAAATTGTGTGTGTGTGTGTATATATATGTAGAAAATAGCAATACTAAAAATGTACATCATAAAATGTTATTGCTTGTTTGTGACGGTTGGTGAAATAACCTTCATACTGCGTAGGCTGGATCAAGCGAAATACTTGGTTAGCAAGATGTTTTGAAATAATGTGTATACATGTATATGATCTGAAACAATTATGTAGTAACTTTTAACGTATGCATAGGCTGTGAGTTGTGATACTAGGGATTGAAAAAGGAAGCTAAATCTTCATGGACCCAATGCAACCGAATCTTTAACAGAAACTCATCAAATCTCATATTTCTTTTCTCTGCTGCAGACAAATCTTATCCAACACTGCTCAGGAATATGCGCTCTCAGATGGTGAAACACATAGCATGTGGCCAGGACCACACTGCCATGCTTACAGCGGTAAGTCTGCAGGAATTCAGTTGAAGGTCTGAGTTCATGAATGTGGAATTTAGACATAGTTGAGACCTCCTTCATGAACTAATATAGGCATCGTCAAGCTTGTACAGTGGAAACTCGTTATAAAAGCTCCGATATTAACCCCTTCCATGCCACCAGATTTTTGAGCAATTGTCAAAAATGAACTTTCAATAGTTAAATATTAATTTTCAGCTATTTTTTTCTTGAGCAAACTAGGCAAAGATATATTGCATAGGAATAAGCATTATATTGAAGGCACAGGCTTCTGTATGAGTAAGAAATTTCAAGCCATTCTCAGCCTAAACAAAACGTTCAACACTCAAATCTTTGGGCGTGATTTGCCGCCCACGGCATGGTAAGGGTTAATATGTGCTTTTGATTTTTACCATGATATAAGGAGATTCCTGATATACCAAGGTCATTTTCATGATCCCAAGGTCCTTGTTACAGTGAGCTTCCACTGCATTGCTAGTTCATTGGACACGAGGACATGTGCGTACTATACTTACAGAGGTTTAATCCAATAGTAAAGATAAACCTCCTTTGTGCATTTGGGCCTTTGTTAATGGAAACATACTCGCATAAGGAGTTTTTAATTGTCTCCATAATCTGGATGTAAAGTGGTTATGAAAAATATTTCCCCACAGGTTGAAAAAAAAACTTAAATGTTCAAGACTACATAGTAGTTATCTACTAAACGATATTGGCAGAAATGTATAGTAACGGAATAATAAGCAAAAAAACATAATGAAATCAAGCTTACATAATCTCAACCCATGTGCATAACAAGCAGTCCAATGTCCAAATATGAGCTGTGTTTTTCAGTAAATATGATTTCCAACTCATTTTTGTTAGGTTTCCTATCTACTTCATAATCAATCTTGTAGAATTACTTACCATAGTTCTTAATCACAAAATATAGATATTTTGTTCTGTCTTAGGATGGAGGTGTCTTCCTTTTTGGTCAAGGGTCAGAAGGTCAGCTGGGTCATGGGTCAAACTACCATGAGGTCAACCCAAGGAAGGTCATCGACCTCATGGGGAGTGACATCACACAGGTGACTTGTGGACGGTAAGTTAAAAAGCTATTCCAACATCAACTGTAGTTACCAATGTTAAGTTGACATAATAGAGACAGTTTTTTTTTGTACAGTGATTGTTAATACTACTGTATACACCAGAAATTTTTACTGCCATAAATTTTGGCGAATGGGACTAGCCAGACTAATATGCGAATGGTTGAATTTGCGACTGGGAATTTGCCAGATCTATAAACACTGATGTTGATGGACTTTCGCAAAGCTAAGTGGTGAATTTCTGGCCAGGAGACAACAAATTAAATGACTACTTATGTTGGCAATATTTTAGCTTGTTGCATACCTGCCAACCAGTTTGATTTTGTTGTATTCGTTCCGATTTTTTCCTCAAAAAAGGCTGCTCAATGGAGCTGTACTAATGATATTTTTTCTCATCTCTTTGTTCTCTTTGCAGACACCATACACTGGTACTGGAGGGTTCAAAAGGCAGACTGTATGCCTTCGGTCAAGGGATCCAGGGCCAGCTGGGCCAGGGTGAGGCCAGGTCCTGCTCGAATCCGCTAAGAGTTCCAGGCCCGTGGGTTCCTCATAGCTCTACTGGACAGAACCACAGTGGAAAGGGGCGTGTCGTGAGGTGTATTTATGCAGGGGGTCAACAAACCTTTTGCACAGTCACGAATGCTGCTGATGTAAGTTTTTAACCCTTTCCTACAAGAACTGGGTGGCTCCTGTATTAAACGTATGGGAATAAGAGGATCCAGTGGTCAAAGGGTTGAAGGATTCAAGCTTAACAAGTCTGGCCTTTCAGTTGAAGACCACAGATACGTTGTAGGAATGCATTTTTTGTGTGTTCGTGCATTTGCAATGCTTTCTTATAGTTTCCACAGAACTTTTGCCTTGCTCCCGTTGCATCAGACGGACTAGGTTTAGTCTTACATTTAAGCCTAAGTGGTTTTTAATTTATGCAAATTCTTGAGCATGAATTAGGGGAATCGTAGCACTTAGTTAATTTATGTATATACATGTTCTGCCATGTTTGTTATCTCTCTCTCTCTCTCCTTCCTTTCATTCTCTATAATCTCTCCCACGCTTTAACATTGTATAAATATCATGTAACATTATGGTGAATATTATTCTAAATATGGGGTACATAAGCCTATCTTTAGAAAATTGCAAATTTTGTACAGGTTTTTATGCCTCCGCCCACCGTAGGTGGTGCCGGAGGCATTATGTTTTTGGGTCTTCCGTCCGTCCGTCCGTACGTCCGTCCCCTTTTCGTTCTCGCGATAACTTCAAAACCTAACTTGGCCCATGTATGCATATGGGAGGGACAATGAACTGATTAGATTTTGGGATCCCAAGGTCAAAGGTCAAAGGTCACAGAGGTCATTATGTACATAAAAATGGTTCGTTCTCGCAATAACTTCAGAACTGCTTGACGGATCAGCTTCTAACTTGGCCCATGTATGCATATGTGAGGGATGATGAACTGATTAGATTTTAGGTTCTCAAGGTCAAAGTTCAAAGGTCATAGAGGTCATTATATACATAAAAATGGTTAGTTCTCACGATAACTGAAGAACTGTTTGACAGATCAGCTTCTAACCTGGCCCATGTTTGCATATGGGAGGGATGATGAACTGATTAGATTTTAGGGTCTCAAGGTCAAAGTTCAAAGGTCATAGAGGTCATTATATACATAAAAATGGTTCGTGATGTATGGAGTCTAGGCCTACCTATTTTAGAAATTTCAAGGGGACAGTGGTCTGTTTGCTATAAAATATCTATTTCCTTGGTGTATTTGATGATTGTAAGTCATCAATGGTAAGTTTTTTATTTGTACGGGATGAAAATGAAATGAAATAAATTTTCTGTCTCCTGTGCTTTTTAAGTGAAAAGATTTGTAATTTTGTTGGACCAATCCTTTTTAGAGTGTACATGTATGCCATACATTTCCAATTTGATGATGGCGGAGGCATAAATTCCGACCACGCGCGGTCGAAGATTCATCTAGTTCTTAGTTTCTCTTTGAGCTTACCTTAAACTGAATGATCTGACTGCGATCCGATTCGGAATGATTTGCAATTCATTTATAGCTGCATCCTGTTCTCTCTGGATACAGAACCCAGAACTTCCCCTGGACTTCAGGGACCCTATCCCCCACCAGCAGCCAACCTTCCTGACAGAAGGGCTAATCAAAGACCTCTCAACTTTTATACCAAATGCATCGCCTTCTCCGGAAATTAGAAAAACTGCGGAGGCGGTATTCTCATCAGCATCATGTCTTAACTCATCTTTCCTCAAAGAGTAAGTACTCGTTGGCCAAAGTTTGGCAGATAATTTTAATGAGGTGCACTTATTGATTATAAATCTAAAGGAAAGACTATTCGGTGTAAAACTTCTTCAACAGGTTATTCTAACTACTTGTAAGAACAGATGTATGACATTTCAGACTGAAAAATTTATCGATTTGCTGATATTTTGTGCCTTGGTAGGTCGATATAACAACATAAAGATGTAGTTGTCGAGTGACATGAACCCTCAACCGGACAAAATAAATCATAGCTTCGAACAGCGGAATGAAAGTCGAGTCTTCTGCCACTCCTTACCCAGGCATGATAACCTGGGTAATTATAAATGTAAAGCACTTGGAGACATCTCATCCAGATGACATTTATTATACTATATTTGTTTTCTTTGCAGGAATAATGGTCATTACAGCTGTGGAAAGTCAAACCATGGGGTGGACTTAGACTCAGCAAGATCTGCCTTCCAACACCTTGCAGACAAGAACATGATCCTAGAAATAGTAAGTGACTGGTGTGAATGTACATGTACATGTAGTACAACTGCTCCCTGGACTATGATCCTTGAGCCACTACCACCAGACGGCCACTCCCCGGACAACTCCCCCTAGGAAAATTACCCATAAGACAACCCCTGGATCACTACATGTAATTTCTAACTAAAATTACCCCAATTACCCCTTGGACAGCAACCTTAGGGTAAATAACCTAGGGGTAGTTGTTCAGGGGAAAGTGTCCTAGAGGGTAGTAGGGATTTAGTTGTGTGTGTGTGTGTGTGTGTGGGTGTGTGTGTGTGTGTTGGCGGTGGGGTGGTTAATTGTCCTGGGAATAGTTTTCTTAGGGGGTAATTTTCCAGACCTGTGTTCTTGCAAAGGGGTTCATTATCTTAGAGCCCTTTCACACTCACTTCGTTAGAGCACTCTAACTAAGAACGGTTCCTCTGGAGCGGTTCCCAGGTGAGTGTGAATGCTCAAGTGGTCCAGGAAGCGTACTTCTGGAGCGCTCCAGAAGACCACCTCGCGAGGTGGTCTTGAGGAACGGTTCCTCGTTAGAGCGCTCCAACGTGTCAGTGTGAAAGCAAAGCGATCCTAAAGCGTACTTCAACCGGAAGTGAGTGTGTGTGGCGCGGGAAATCAGTGGGTGATTTGATACATTGAGCGAGCGATTTGATACCTTACTTTACGCTACACAGGCAATCACCGGTATAGCAGACGACAGACCGACCGGGCAGTGGCACAGCGCATTATACGGTTTGAAATTCCGCGCGAAAAATTTGAGCCGCTGATCTGAGCTGCCATAGCAACAAGACCACTTTGACTCGTTGAGCGATTCGAGACATAAAAAATGCGGTGAGTGTGAAAGCAAACGAAGCGTTCTTCAAGAACCGTTCCTCTGGAGCGCTCTAACTTGGAGCGGTCCAGAAGTGAGTGTGAAAGGCCTCTTAGAGTCATGTGAATGGTCAAATTTGAAGTTCAGGATGACTTGATGAATTAATGTTCATGCTATGCTCATTGCTCCTGTTGAAATCTTGTTTCCTCTGAAAATTGAATGTACTGTGATTACAGCACCCAAGACCAAGGGTACAGGTGTATGCGTACCACAATATTTCTACATTTTGCCTTTTATTTTTCATTGTTCACCTTGAAATTATTGTTCAAACTTAGAATTTCAAGAAAAAAATTATCCTAAAAATGTAAGATAAAATATGAAATGTTGGGTGCCCCAAACTACATATGGCAATTTGAAGAGTCAATATAATTATGAGTCCTTTATTCACTCAAAGTTATTTTTCTTGATGCTATAGATTGCTGGCATTATCAATAAAAGCCTTGTGCCAAGTCTTCCAGAGTCCCCTCCAGATGTCGAAGCCCTCAGACTCTACCTACTATTAATGGAATGCCCCGTCCTCAGCAGGCCTCAGGAGCGGTGGTGCAGACATACCATTTCAAAAATAGGGAGTGCCTTATGTGGCTTGAAAGGTGCAGCTGCTAAAATATTAGGTAAGTCTTAATTATTGTATTTATGACAGCTAATCTAAAGTTCAGTGTCCTGTCTTATGAAGGATGGATCCAGATTGTTCACAAGTCTTCCAATCAATCGCTAACTTACAAACTCCTGTCTCTGTAATGCAGAATTGCGATTGATTTCAAGATGCTCCCCAGAAATAGCTTTTGACACCAGGAATCTAATTTTTTTAGTTATAATTCCAATTTCCAGCAAAAAGTAAAAATGTTGTATCAATCTCAGGGGGTATTACTTCTGATTGAAGTAAATGGATTAGCAAAAGAGTAAAGACAGAGTATCAAAACAAATTTTGAAGTATGATGTATTATTTATTAAAACAATGTTTATTTACAAAACATAATCTCCTTGGTTATGAGAGCGAAAAATGCATTAACTCTGTGTAAAAGATTGAGTTAAAGAGAAGTTTTAGCTCTGGCAAAGGTGAAAAATAATTTGTGAGCTTTCTCATTCTTTCTTTGTTTAATAGTTTAGAAGATATAATAGTAGACATGTCCCTTGTAAAGGATTGCTCTTCAAATGCCCTCATATTCGAAATACTGTGTAAGCCATAAAGTTTGCGGCCATAAATATTTGAGAATTGGACTAGCCGGACTATTTCGCGCGTGGTTGAAATTGCGATCGGGAAATTCTCAGATCAGTAAACAGGACTCAGATCTACAAACAGCAATGATGATGTACTTTCCCAAAGCTACGTGGTGAATTTGTGACCAGGAGACAACAAATTTAACTGACTACTTATGTTGGCAATATTTTAGCGTGTTGTTAAATTTGCGACCCACTCGCGATTCGCCAGTGTGTGTGCAGTCCCATATACTTATTTTTGTGTACAGTGCATGTTCTTTTCACTGAGATTTGGTCAGTTTCTTACCATTTTGATACTTCCAAACCTTATAATATACACAAATTCTTCTATAGACATGATCAAATTTTCCCAATTGCTATGAGACAATTTCTTTCACAATGTTATCGAATGACCAGAAAATCAACCTTTTCTGTAAAGCCCCTTTTAGCTCTTAGCAGATGATATCATTCAGAATATATAAATATCCTGCGCTTTTTATATTACATGAGTTTTTTAAAATGAAAGTATTAAATATTATACATTGATCTGGGGATATTAATACTTAAAGTCTAGCCCCAACTGATCATTTTTCAAGAAGTGAATGTAGAAGGTGCTGCATTGTATATTTCTATTGTACTCCATTAGATATGAGAGATCGTAACTCCTTCAATTAATTTATACTTCAATATGAATTCACTGTGGATAATTCAGTCTGAACAGGGGAGCGTTTCATCAAGCGTTTTGTCAGTGATTTTTACTGACATATTTGCTCTCAGCCAATCAGATGCAAGGATTTCAGTAGCTTATAACAGTTGCCGGTAAAAATCACTGACAAAACGCTTGATGAAACGCTCCCCAGTTCTAACTCTGAATCTTTTATGTTTGATTTCAGCCCACTGGTGGTCCAAGCTGCAGCCTAGGCATCTAAACCGCATCCTAACTGTTCATAAAGATGGTATTCAAGCAATACTTCAAGTTGGTTCATTTAGACAGCTATGTCCTGAAGATCAGTCATTCCTTGATGTCTGTATGAGGGTCTTGGATAAACTCAGCAAGGTTAGAAAAATATTTCTTACTGTTTTTCGTTTCTGCATCTGCAACCAAAGGTTGTGCTGGAGGCATTATGACTTTGGTTTGTCTGTCTCTCTTTGCACCTGTCTCTCTATTGGTATAAGTGGCATCGTGGCTGTTCATAAAGATGGTATTCAAACAATACTACATGTATAAGTACGTTCATTAACCCTAATAGGCCCCTCGACGTTTCGCGTAATATGTTCGCATCGCGAAAATCAGTCACCACGCTGCTTCACTACTTTTTTCTTTCAAGTCTTGCGCAACTTTTGAGACCAAATTTGTGATGTCCTCGCGTGCGGTTCCGGAGTTACGCAACATTTCATAAGTGCATGTCAGACCCAAAATTGCTCAAAAAAATGCTCAATGCAAATTGTGTTTCCAGCTAAAATTCATAAATGTTTCATTATTTTTACTTTTACTGTTTAAAAACAATTAATTTTATGTTGTTTATGATTAAAATAATGTCGCCGACGAATTCCATCGAAAAAACAAAAAACAAAAAGTCGAAAAACAAAGAAATACATAAGAAATTAAAAAAACAATAAAATACATAAGAAAAAAAGGATTTTACCGAATTTTTTTTTTGGTTTATTTGATCAGAATCTGACAGAGTCTCTATACAAAAAATTAGCAGTTTTGGGGCTTTATTTAATTAATTAGAGCAAACCATTAATTTTATGCATAAATTAGCATTAATTAGTTGTGACATTTTTCGGAGAAGTTGACTATACAGTTTTGTAGATTACGTGGTCGGCGACGTGTGTGCCGATTTTCGTTGCGAATGCGCGGTGGACGGCCGAGATCTAAGGGGGGGGGATGGAGCCGTTTCCTGCCGTCCAGTTCATTTTTCCTGCTGACGTCGTCGAAAAGCTCATTTTTTCCACATCATCAGAGAGAAAAAATGAATTATTTGATGACGTCAGCGGGAAAAAACTATTTGTTTTCCTGGCCCCCCCCTCTCCAGTCGACTCGCGACGCGACGCGAAAGAAAAAAAAGCAGCTGCTCAGCCTGAGCACGTACTACATTGTGACGACATTCATTTGCGCATACCTATTGTTTTAGGCCTTCGCTAGGCATGCGTGATGTTGTCATCATTACGTGTTTGATATTTGCGCAAATTCATCCCTTCTTCAAACTGTTTGTGTACGTGTATGTAGGTGTGCGGTCTATCAGATGATGCAGATGATCAAGTAGATGAGTAGAATTAGGCTTTTGTTCAAGATGACGGATATAAACCAAACATATACTGCCTACATTCGGGTCTCTGGTTATAACTATGGTACCCTCGGTGGTGTGAAGACGACCATTTTCCTTCGGGGCTGCGCCCCTCGTGAAAATAGTTCACGTCACCTCAGGGACCATATTTCCAACCAGACCTTCTCATGACAGCATATTTGTATACTATTTTTCAGGTGTTTGCCTCATTAACACTCGAGAACAATTTGAGCCATTAACTTCAAACTTGGAACAAATGTCAAAGAGGTCAACTCACATGTAATTTAGGCGGAGGCATATAGGAGACAGAGTCGCATCTGTATCTGGAACCAAAGGTTGTGCTGGAGGCATTATTACTTTGGTTTGTCTGTCTTTCTTTGTGCCAGTCTCTCAATCGATATAAATGTCATCCTGCCTGCTCATAAAGATGGCATTCAAGCCATACTTCAAGTAGAATCATTCAGACAGCTATGCCCTAAAGATCAGTCATTCCTAGATGTCTTTATGTGGGTCTGGATAAACTCGGCAAAGAGAGAAATTATCTACTTCTTTCTAGAATTCTCTTTCAAATATACGACCAGGCACCACATAACCACAAAACCAGCAAAAAGTAGATAGATATAATTTTTTTTAGATTAGGTGTGATTCTAAAAGAGGAGATTATGAGCTAAGAAGGATCTCTGAAGTAAAAAAATAAAAATTGTATACAGCTAGAATGTATAAAATTCACCCAAAATATCTTTACCCAGGACTGTACAGGTTAACGGTTAAGGAGTTTGAAGGAAATAAAGGATAACATAACGATTGACTATTGGAACTCAAGTTGGTCTTGAGTTTCGCAAGACCAGTTTTCTGTGCGTGTGCGTTTTTTATTCATGCACGTTCAGCGTTCAGCCGGGACCGACAGTGGAAGTATCGCGATCACATTATCACTTTGTCATCTGCTTTGTGCTGCACCTTGGCTGACAAAACACTAAAGTACTAAAGGACGTGACTTTGTTCTAATTTGTTGATGTGAAATCACAAATAAAATAGAAATATGACGCAAAATACTTTTATTGAATCAAAACTTTTATTTTGTGGAGTAACTTACGGAGAATATACAACTCCAATAAAACAACAAATAAATGACGTATGTGACGCAAAATGCTTTTGTTGCATCAAAAATTGATTTGCTGAGTAACTTACGGAAAATCTACAACCCAAATGAAGTAAAAAAAGAATGAAGTATACAACGCAATTTTTTTTTTATCATATCAAAAATTTTTCGGTTGTAACTTTATACCCAGAATCTACAACCGAAATGAAACAGTAAAAGATTGAAATATACAGCACAAAATTTATCAAATCGAAAATTGATTTGGGGTGTAATTTACGGAGAATCCACAACCCAAATGAAACAAATATATCAGATACATGACGCAAAATACCTCTATCGAATCGAAAATTGACTTGCTGAGTAACTTACAGAGAATCTACTTGTACAACCCAAATGAAACAAAAGAATAAAGTGTTTAACGCAACTTTTTTTTTATTGTATCAAAAATTGATTTAGGCTGCAACTTACCCAGAATCTACAACCCAAATAAAACAACAAATGAATGAAATACATGTATACAACCCAAAATACTTTTATCAAATTCAAAATTGATTTAGGGCTTAACTTTCACAGATTCTATAACCCAAAAGGAATAAAAGAACAATTTAAAGTCTACCAATTACCTTGAGTATGAAGAAAATGAAGGAAAAAAGAAAACCCTTGCACGGAACCCTACTCCGCGTGGGCAATTCTGCTATGCGAGCATTTATGGATGCGTCAACTAGTCTCTTCACAAGTCATTGTTTTGTTTATTGGGAGTGTATTTCAACTTGCAATATCTTTTTATAGAATCAAAACTTGAAGCTCATATTTTGAATGTAGTATAACGACATGGAACAGCTAATATACAGAGCAAAATATATTTGGTGATTGGTACACTTTAACATACACTGTGAAACATTTTCTAAAATGTTGTGGTGATGATTACTCAGTAGCGTAAAAGCCTCTGAAAAAGTCCAGTCTTCTTCAGCGATAACAAGTGATAACAAATTAGAAGGAGTCACTGTGATCAAGTTTTACTCATTATGAGAACTCAACATTCTATTTACAGTTCTGAGATCTACATGTATGTCAAGGAAGTTCCTGTTAGAAAAGAATGCAAGCAAATTTATGTTGAGGTCATGAGCTCATTGCAGAGTTTGTATGTGTTTTCTGGATGACACATGCTCTGGTGACAGTTGCTCTATAGTCAGTTTTAAACAGATTGAATTCCTGACTCCAACCCTGGACTACATGTATATACTTAACCCTCAACCTAACCAAAAACTCAATTGCAACTGTAAACATAATCCCATACCTTCAACAAAATAAAGCCAGCCGGAATCGCTGCTGGAGCAGTCGTTGACTCATCACCACATGCCTCGTTCGCATATGCTGCAGTAAACTCATGCCATGTACCACCATGGTTATTTTAAAGCCTACTTGTGTGCAGTGCATGTGACTCTCGGCAGGATGGAGTCAATTTCTTATCATTTTGGAAATTCAAAAATCTTACAGCATACACCAATTCTTATATGCTATATAATCAACCGTACCCAGTTGCTTTGAGACAGTTTCTTTTTTTTTCCTAAGTTATCTTTGTCTTTCAGATCAGTATCCAACGGGTTAAAGATAATGTTGAGTTCTGGGGAGCGTTTCATCAAATGTTTTGCCAGTGATTTTTTACTGACAAGTTTGCTCTCAGCCAATCAGATGCAAGGATTTCAGAAGCTTATAATGACAATAATAATAATGGTGGCTTCTTGTATAGCGCTCATGTCCGTCACGTTGTGACGCTCCTGGCGCTTCATTATTACCCCGGTCATAGCTTATATTAGCAGCCAAATATGTAGCGCTCAAGCATATCGGGTACCCATTTACACCTGGGTGGAGAGTGGCAAATGTGGATTAATGTCTTGCCAAAGGATGTTAGTGCCGGGCTGGGATTCGAACCCTCAACCTTTTGATTAAGAGTCAAGTGAATGAACCACTATACCACGACACCTCCACAGTAACAGTTGTCGGTAAAAATCACTGACAAAACGCTTGATGAAACGCTCCCCAGAACTCAACATTATCTTTAACCCGTTGGATACTGATCTGAAAGACAAAGATACATGTAACTTCGGCTGGGGTCTGTGGAAAATGCATGTTATACCAAAATCACATCGTACCAACAGGTTTTTAACCCCTACCATGCCGTTGGAGTGTTGAACATTTTGTTTAGGCTCAGAACTATCTGACTCTTGAAAGTTCATCTTTGACAAGTGCTCAAAAATCAGGTGGCATGGAAGGGGTTAAGCGTACTGCACTTCACATTTTGTGTCTTGAAACTCACAGATCCATGAGCAGCTACTTTTCTTCATCCCCACATGCCATTCATTTAGTACCCCCAAAACTGCTGTGGTTTGCCGGGGCATATCTGAACTAGGCTTTCTTCTGGTATACTCTTGGTTAGTTTTTCATCAAAGTGACGTGGCAGGACCAGGATATCTGGCAGTATCCCTTTCTCCAGAGTCATGCATTTGTCTGATAAATCCTCATTCTGTCCACACTCTTCCTTGGAATAACACAAGTTCAGGAACTGCTCCACCATCCTTTTCCTCCTCTTTCTTATTCTCCCAAAGTCCATCTTCCTAGTGACGATGGTCATGATGTATACCAGTATCAACTTCATCATGACCTTGGGGTGGAGAGTTGCTGCCCATTCTCGAATCTGGACGATCTCTAGATCTGTGTGAGGCACCAAAGGTATGACTGTTGTCCACATCAAGAGTATCGAACAGAGAGATACCGGTGGGTACATCATAACTACTGTCTGAGCTGCAAAGAGTTGCATCATCAAAAGCATACTCTGCTTGCCAGTGAGTCTCATTTAGACCATTATCATTCCCATCTACTTCTGTAATTGTGGGGCCTTCTTTGATTTCTGTTCTGCTGGTAACCACCCTAATAACTGTTGTTTCGATAATTGGGGTTGGCCTCAACATTTGTTGCATCAAACTTAATGCCAAGAGGGTTTTCATCGCTTCCTCTGCACTTTCACCATCAGCGTTACCATTTTCATTGTCAATACTTGGATCACTGTTATTGTTGGAAGTGTTTGTGACCTGGATGACCTTGCAGCCCTCTCTGACCTCATCACTAGCAAGAGGGTCATCTTCACCAGGACTGCTAGCACTCAGGGGGCTCATTATCTCCCCCTGTTCCTCCTCCTTACCCTGCGGCTCCTCCTCCTCCCTTTTCTTCGCATCCCTTTCCTCTTCTATATCTTCTATATCCATATCATTGCTATTCTCACCATTTATATTCTTTCTCCTGGATGTTGCTTTTGATTCTCTTCTTGTTTGACTTGTTGCTTTATCTTTTGCGTTGCATTGTTCGATGACAGCGTTCCCTTTTGAAGAACCGCATCCCATTATTTGAGATTTGGTTGGGGCTGCTCTAGATAGAACCTGTGGACTGGAATAGATACAGCATTTTCTATTTAATGTTTTGATGTCATTTCTGGTATTTTGTCTATACTGCATGTACATGTTCATCAAAGGAAAACTATCCCATACTCCAGTAAACATGATGTAATAATTTAATGATAATAAACAATAATAATGGTAATACATGTAGACGATGGTTATAGTATTGCATGTGATTGTGAATGCAGCGCTTTTGCTCTACACAAGGATATTTTTTTGTCTGTTGGAGTAAATATTATGTTAATGTGTACAGTGTTGCATTTGTTTTCTAGAAATCGGGATAATGCTGTACATTTTACATGTATGCATATACTCAGTTTGATACAGTTTATATTTTGAAAAAAATATAAGACATATAAAAAAGGGTTCAGAGTTAAACTTCCTAAATATATAGGTAGATTTTTTTTTCCTGCCCAACAATATACTTGCAACTCACCTGTAAGAACACCAGCTTTAATTGCCTAGTCTGGCTGCTAAAGGCAAAACAAACAGATGCAATGATGAAGATGTGTTGTTATTCAGCTATATCTATAATAAGATGAAACAGATTTTTATATGGTCATATCACTGGAGCCTTTTAGCCTCATCCAGTTCTGCTTTAGGTGTAGGAGTGTGTCGGGGTAAATTATCCTCTTTGATTAAGCTGTGTGCCTTAATTCATCCACAGTGTTATGATACACATCATTTCACAACCAGCAGAGTCAGGTCCATTGTGCATTTGCATGTGACTGGTTACGACATGGAAACTTTTGTACATTTTCTACTAGAGAAGCACAATGCCCTGTGGCTACATACAAATTACCTCCCACTGAGCAAAGGGGAAAATACCATTTTGACTGGATTTAATGATTCACTTTGATTAAGATTCGTGTGCTTTGATTCATCCACAATATTATGGTACATTATGGACCAGCAGGGATAAGTTAGGGCCATTTGTGCATTCAGACATTTGCTACAAGTGAAGGACAATACGCTATGGTTACAATGTAAATTACATTACCACCCGTTGAGCAAAGGGGGTAAATACCATTTTGACTTGATTATTATGAGACAATAGGAGACTGACAGACAGAGAGACAGACAGACAGACAGACAGGGAGAGGGGGGAGAGGGAGGGGGAGAGAGGGAGAGAGGGGGGAGAGGAGGGGGAGAGAGGGGGGAGAGGGAGGGGGAGAGAGGGGGGGGGTATTGGATTATTATGAGACAATAGGAGACACAAAGAGACAGATACAGAGAGAAAGGGGAGAGGGAGGGGGAGAGAGAGATAGAGGGGGGTTATTGAATTATTATGAGACAATAGGAGAGAGACAGAGAGACAGAGAGGGGGGGGGTATTGGATTATTATGAGACAATAGGAGACTGACAGAGAGAGAGAGAGAGAGGGGGGGTATTGGATTATTATGAGACAAGAGGAGACAGAGAGAGAGAAAGGGGAGAGGGAGAGAGAGGGGGGTTATTGAATTATTATGAGACAATAGGAGACAGACAGAGAGACTGAGAGAGATGGGGGGGGGGGGGGGGGGGGGGGGGGGAGGTGCAGCAGGGGAAAATAAGTTTGCAGCCCCCACTATTATTTCATTGATAAAAAAATGTGGCGTAGAGATGTAGTACATGTAATTCCCCTTAAAAAAAGTTTAGAAGAAGGTACCTGTGCATGAGCATAGACATTGGGATCATATTGAGTGTCATGTCAGGGTCATATGTACCATGTACTAATTATTTACTGCTTATTAGTTTGCAAAGATGCAAGCTAATAAAGCAGTTCTTGATTGTGTGATTCATATCTAGGATATTAAGTATTCTAAAGCTTGAATATGAATGTATATTGCTGATGATGTTTGAGAAAGTGTAAAGGATTAATAGTATAAAGTTATTTCTTGTATATTATTTTGTATTCAAAGTTCTGTCTGTAAATTAAATACTTGCATCTTTTAAATACATGGCATTCCTTTTAGTGAACAGAGTGTATTTGTACTTATGATCTTTCACTCTCTCAGACTTGCTCATGGATCAGTTGAAGCCCATCTAAAGAACAATAAGTACTGCCTTTTAAATTCAAAGGTGCCTCATACATGTACTTGTATGTATGAATATTCCATGTTCTT
Organism: Heliocidaris erythrogramma; assembly: GCA_025617745.1. NCBI lineage: Eukaryota > Metazoa > Echinodermata > Echinoidea > Camarodonta > Echinometridae > Heliocidaris > Heliocidaris erythrogramma. The sequence goes on along the minus strand of CM046872.1, from coordinate 4,881,307 downwards.
TGGAGCAAGCTATTTGCATTGACATTGTATTGCAAAGCCCCACACATAACATTAAATGAAATAGAATCAAGTTTTTTTTAATTGCTACCCCACTGAAAACAACAGAAAGAAGAAAGGGATAAAGAAAGATAGGTAGAGGGGTTAAGATACATGTACTGTGAGAGGGAAATGACATGTAAAGAGCAAGGTCACCTTTATACCTTCCTTCAAATAGGGATCAATTTTGAAAATTTCTTTCAAATTTTTAAGTGCCCGCTATGAGTTGATATATTCATTTTCATCGGTGAATCAAATGTCAAAAGAAAAGTTGGTGTTGTAGTGCAATAGGACATGTGACATTGAGCGATGTGAATCTCGTTCGACCTGTTGGCACCCATTTTGTAATCTTACTCTATGTATTGTTACAGTTTAAAATGTAATTTGGCAAATTACAATGTAACATCAACCTTTCAAAAGTTGGAATATAACACTTTGGAATATTAGCATTGCTTGAAGCAATCATTTTTGAAAGACATTGCTACTGTGATATTTATTGACTGCAGGATAAAAGACAGAGAAAGCTAATAAATTATTTTCACCTTTAAAGGCTTCACCGGAACCCAACCTCCTCTTTAATGCAATGAGTTCTTTCTTTGTTATTATTTGTTGATGCTTTTCTTCATAGTGTACCAGTAGTTACTGTGGTAAATAAATAGGGAGTGAAGAAATATTGGAAATTAATTAGATCCCTAATCTGTGGAGTAGTCTACCTCGAGCCTTTTGCTCATTCTTGTAGGTTGCTCTGATGAGTGCAAGATGAAAAGCTTCAGTATGTCTCCTTTCATAGCTGATTCTGCAGTACCAATCGTCACTTCAGTTATCTTTGAAGAAAGCATTAGGAGTATTAGATTAAAATTCTTATTTATTTCACCTTTTTATTTTCTTGGATGTCCAGGTGAATCATAACCATGGTGAGATTCTACCATACTACATGTTCTACATCCCAGATATTAGCAAGTACATCAACATTCAGGAACACTTCTTGCTATTCCTACAGAAGACTGTAGGCTCTGGTGTAAGTACAATGTTTTTTTTTGTCCTTGTTACTGTTTTCTAATTCTTGTTTTTTCTCTCAATTTCTCCTGATTTCTCCTCAGTTTTTCTTCATTCCCCTCTTATCTCCGTGCTATCATCTGGGTCCTTTTTACCTTTTTTTTAAAAGTCATGTTTACTTTTTAAAAATAATATTTAGCAACAGTACTTGCTCTTCCTACAAAAGTATGTCTCTGTTCATTGACCTTTGTCATTCTTTCCCCCTGATATTTATCCATTTGTTTTTCTGTCATTGGGGGTTATTTTTAACAGGTCTTTTTGCACTTTTCATGACCATGCCTCGAGTCTTGATTTATAATTTATTTTGGTAATGTGTGTTTGTGGTGGAAAATAAATAATTTGATTTGATCATTATGTCCGCTTTGCTTCATCTTTTTCTTTATTGTCTCTCCTCTCTCCATCATATTCTAATGATTCTCATCTCCATCTTCTTTCTCTCCTCCCCCTCCCCATTTTACATTTTCTCATCTCTCAACATTGTGCTCTTGTATTGTATATCCTGTCTATCTTCTCCCTCTCTCTCTCTCTCTCTCTCTCTCTCTCTCTCTCTCTCCATCCCACTATATCCATCTTTCTCTCTTCCTACCTCTCTATCTCTCTGTATTCATTCCCCCCTCTCTTGCTCATTCTCTTCCCTCTCTCTCTCCTTTCCTTCTCTCCCACATCTCGATCTCTCTTTCTCCCTCTCTCCCCTTTCTCTCACTGTCCCCCTCTCTCCTCCCCCTCTCCTCTCTCTTCTCCTCTTTCTTTCTCTTCCCCACTCAGAATTTAGGTGATCATATACACTCTTTGCAATTGATTAAAAAAACAATTGTATTTATTACATTATATGCCTTTTATGTTTTAGGGCTCTTTAGATTCAAACTTGAACTTTATGCTGTCAATCTTGAATTATTAGTGGTAGAAATAGTAAAAATAACCTGATCAATAACTTGAATATATGCATGTATGCTGTGCACTACTGTCCTTTGAAAGCAACATTCAGAGTATCTTTAGGTAATGTACATTTGTCATTTTCTATATGCAGGATGTTCATTCCTTCACATTCTGTGACTACCCTTTCATTTTTGATACCAACACAAAGACACAGCTTCTTCACATTGATGCTCTACTACAGATGAAGGTAGGATACTGTGACATTAATTACTGAAAAGGAAATTAGTGTTTTGTAATTTTTCAGCCCCAAACTTGATTGGAAGGCTATGCTTTACAAGATATTTATGTATCTTGTAGTTTGGGCATGTTGTATAAAGTTGAGTACATGTCCAAATGAGCTACATGTATGTCATTTTTTGATTTGCAGAATAGAAATGCTTCTTCCTGTAATAAATATGAAAAGTTGTTACAAATTTCTGAACTTGATTGTAAAAAAAAAATCAAAAAAATGACAGTCATACTTGTCAATGGCTTTACTTTTGGTTGCTACATTGTATTCAGTTCAAAAATATTACACTTGTGGCAGAGTTTTAATTCATTCCCCATTCCCCTGTTGCCTAGTGATATTCAATATTATACCCATACATGTTGGATTGTGAACCATGAAGAAGTTGATTTACCCATGACTCTTCTATGAATGTTATTCTTCATGTAGTTTGCAATCGAAGATGTCCAAAGAAGAAACCTTCAGAGCATGCTCAGTTCTCAGATTGATCCAGTAAACCCATGCCTGGTCATGTGTATCCAGAGAAAGAACATCGTCCCGTCAACAATCAACCAGATCAGCAAGTGTCGTCCAGCGGACTTTAAGAAACCTCTTAAGGTTGGGTTCGTAGGAGAGGATGCTGTTGATGCAGGAGGGGTGAGAAAGGTATGTGAGGGATTGTTCACAAATGTTCAGGTTAAAGATAGAGTAGAGTTCTGGTCATGAGATTGAATTGTGAAAGAAACTGTCTCAAAGGAATTGGGAAAGGTCTGCATAAGAATTGTTTTATACTGTGTTGTTTTGGAATCATCAAAATAGATAAGAAAATGACACAATCTCTCTGAAAAGCACATGTACTGCACACAGAAACTGGTATATGGGACCACACACACAAGTGGCATGAATCTTGGGCCCGAACATTTTAGCTATTTCAAGTCATATTTTGAATATAAGAGCATTAGAAGAGCAATCCATTTCAGGGGATGTTCTACTATGATGTTCTTCCAAACTGACATAAAAGGAATGAGAAAGCTCACAAATTATGTTTTACCTTTCCCAGAACTGAAGCTTCCCTTTAACACCATTCTTACCTTAGTTGATGCATAGGATATTCATTAATTTGAAATACCTGTATAACGATATTTCATGTCTTCATCTGTTTTGTTATTGAATTAATGACCAGATGAGAGAGAAGCTTCATATAGATGAGTATCGAGAGTGATCTTTGCAGTGCTTTCATTTCCTAGATTCTTTCAATGAACCTAGGAAAAAGATGCAATAGGTAGAAACTGTTTCATGATGAGGAGGATGACGATGATTCACAGCATTTGTATGGCACCATATTTCTGTTAACCCTTTCAGGACAGGAATTGTTTGAGGACTAAATTGACCACTCTTCCTTCTTCAAATTGGCAACAATATTTTTTTTAAAGTGCTAAATGGTTGTATTAAAAAATGTGATGTCTTTGAAAACAACATACACGGTTGAGAACTTCATCGAAAAGTTGAAAAAATTGCTAGTTTTGACAAAAAACACTGATTTTTAAAAACACTGATTTTTAACCTCTCAATTTGCTGCCAATTTAAGGATTTTAAAGCTTATTCTATTTTTAAATCCCTGGCATCAAATGCAGTATAGTCATGCAACAAAAATGGACACAGTGTGTGCGGATATTTTTGCTCTTTCTACTCGTGCACCTGGTATATTTTTTAGCATTCTGAATCAAAAGTTATTGAGACAAACCACAAAGGCGTAGGCTCCTCCAATAAAAGTCATTACTTACACACCTGCTGAAATACATGTAGGTACATGTATGCTTTGAGGCAAGATTTGAAGTGTTCTAGACTGTCAATTTTACAAAGAGATGATGATGTTAAAAAAATATCTACTGTCTCTTTTGATAATCAGATACAGAAATGACTTGTGACACTTCTTCAGCGTTTATTTAGTGAAGAATCTGATTTTTTTCTTTCAGTATGATTTTTAAAATCTTTTTGACTTCTCTTCTCCAGGAATTCTTCATGTTAATCATGAGAGAGATCCTTGACCCCAAATATGGAATGTTTAGATTCTATGAAGACTCAGGGAAGATATGGTTTAATAGCAAAGTAAGTATATGAAGTAGAAAAAGTTCTCTTCAGTTCTTGAAATACTGGTAGAAAGGGAGGTTGTGTGACCGGATGCTGGACAAAAATACAGCTGTTCCGTTTGCCCTTCAATTTCACGAAAATGTGTGTCAAACAGCTCCATTTACCATGAATATTTGTCGTTCATAATGTCTTTTGATGTCAGTTTCAAAATATTCATGAAAATTTGCGTGCAAACTTGTTCAAAATACAGTTTTAAATTATTTGTCCCAATAGCCAACCTTTGTGGACAGACAAAATTCAGGGGTAAATTACCATATATAGTGAGTTTTGAAGAAATTTTGAATTATATTGATCATCAAAGGTATCCCTCCCTTTGAATTATTAAAAGAGTGTATGTGCTCAGACTGCTTTCTGTATACAGTGGTTTGATTAAATGTAATATTGAGCCAAGTTCAGAGTTTATCAAATTCACAATTAGACACAGGATGTGTGATACAATGTAAACGTAATATAAAATGCTCTAGAATTTGTTTCCAGTTGTATTTTCTTTACAATTAATTTTCACTTATCATTTGTTGCTGAAATTGAATGATATTGGGTCATGACTCCAACGCATACAGATGTATTTGTGCAATGACCCTGTGGCAGATTAGCCTTGTGCTAAACAAGTTATCCAATACACCATATTGTTTGAGTAGTTCCTTTTACTTCTTGCACATTTTTTTGATATTGTGAACTCTTCATTGTCATTGTTTTTGCAGTCCTTTGAGGATCCTATCATGTTCCGATTGGTTGGTCTGGTATGTGGTCTTGCCATCTACAATCATATCATCATCTCTCTCCCATTCCCGTTGGCTCTCTACAAGAAACTGCTGAGGAGGTAGGTAGGCTACAGCAGCAAATGACATCTATTTAAATTGTATATAAAATTGTATATACATGTACCACTTGTGCTAGACATTGTTATATATTTCTATGATAATAATGTTCATGAAATGGTGAAGCAGATATTATGATTACTGTAAAACCGTAGATGGTTCACGCGCACCAACATTATTACCCCGGTCATAGCTTAGCGGCCAAATATGTTACTCTCTAGCATATCGGGTACCCATGAACACCTGGGTGGCGAGTGGCAAAAGTGGATTAATGTCTTGCCAAAGGATGTTAGTGCCATGGGAAAAGATGCAGTTTTACAGGGGGAATATATGGCACTGGTAGTCCATACATATTTGTGACTTAAAAGATTGTGCTTGCAGACTAAGAGAAGGGGCTGATGGGAATAAGAATCAACTTGCATCGCCATCACTCACACATACTGCAATATAACCTCCCTTCAATCACTCTCCACAAACTCCAGGAAAACCTCTCTGGAAGACCTGAGTAAGCTGGAACCCCAAGTAGCGCATCACCTCCAGGCGTTGTTAGACTACGAGGATGAGGATAGCTTCAGGGATACTTTCCCCTTGGTCTTCCAGATCAATGAGGACAACTTTGGACATATGCAGACTACCGATCTCATCCCAAATGGAGGGGATAAGGAAGTCACTGCAAATAACAGGTGATTTTCCTCTTCTCATATTACTCTTCTTCATATCATGACGACAACCTCTCGACTAACACACCCCCCCCCCCAGTCAGCTAACCCTGGACAACTACCCCCATGGACAATCGGGCAACTACAAATGCATGTATGGAAAGGGCAACATTTCTGCACACTTTGTGCCCATTTTTGTCTTCATTTTACTTTATGTCATGTAACATTAGGATCATGTTGAAATGTTAAAATTCAGTTTTCTTTCCATACAGTTTGGTAACTTAAAAACTTTTCAACGTAGTGTCTGTCAACATAAGTCCTGTTTAGATGCATGACTTGTTTTTAGAAAATATATAACAATAAAAAAATATTTTTCTTCCCCATTTGAAAAATAAAATATTCAGCACTTAATAAAAACTTGTTGTCTAGAATCAGGAAGTGGATAATTAAGTTACACAACTGAGTAACCCGTATTGAATGGATGAACCCCCAAGTTTCATTGCTCCTGTAGAATCATGCTCTGATATTTGCTTGGGCTACTATCACTCTGGGCTTTCTGTATGCAAAGTCATAGGGTTAGCATTAGGGGTGATATTGGGTTTTAGGTTAGGTTTAGAGTTACGTTTAGAGTTAGGATTAGACTTAGGGTTAGGGTTACATGTAGGCATAAGGTTTGGTCTAGGGTTTAAGCTGGGTCATAAACACAGAACAATTCTGCTAAAGCATTTGTCATACAACCTGCAAACACTGAATCTCTTTCCAGGCAAGAGTACATCGATGCATACGTTGACTATATCCTGAACAAATCTGTGGAGCCTCAGTTCTCGGCCTTCAGTGAGGGGTTCCTGGAAGTGTGCGGCGGCCATGTCCTTAACCTGTTCCACCCGCAGGAACTCATGGCCATGGTCATCGGAGATGAGAACTATGACTGGGATGAGCTTGAGAAGGTAAATTTGGGAGGGCTTTGTAGGCTAGTGGTTTGAACTCGTGGCAGGGGATATGAAGGTCGAGGGTTCAGGTTCTGGTCCACCAGCACTTCTGTCCTTTTTGAAGACATTGATGGGACAAGGGTATACAGGATGATGCTCAAGCATATGTCTGAAGTGTTGCACACCATTGTCATATAAAAGAAAATTCATGCAATATCATTGTTATGTGAATAGATGTTTAGTTGGATTTGATATGATTTTTAACTCATTCTCTTAGATCCATTTTTATGAATGAAAATTGGATTTTGGTCAGGAGTATCAACAAAGTTTAAATGAACTATTAATGAATTGCCATTATCAGTGCATCATTGCTATTGTTTTTTCACATTACATATTATGCCATGCCATTTCTACCATTTTTTTTAGAGCGTGGAATATAAAGGTCAATATTACAAACACCATCCTACTGTGAAGATATTCTGGCAGGTCTTCAGAGAGATCTCCTTAGAAGCAAAGAAGAAGTTCCTAGGTGAGTTTTGAGACATGACCTTCTTTTTGGGGCAGGACTTTACGTTAGAGCTTGGGGTATCTATTACAATCGTAGAAGAGACAGTGGACTATAAAAGATATATGTTCTAAACATGGGTTTAACATTGACTTTGGTTAGATCATGTGAAGTTACAATGTAGATCATATGAAAACCATACTTTTACTTAGTTCATTCTTAACCTTAAAATCTTTTTCTTGTTCTTTTCCAGTCTTCCTAACGGGTAACGACCACATTCCCATCCAAGGCTGGGCCAGCCTTCAAGTCATCATCCAGCCTGTCAAGGGTGGTAACGACTTCTATCCTGTAGCTCACACTTGCTTCAATCTCCTAGACCTACCCATGTACGACAGTAAGGACATTCTCAAAGAGAAGCTATTGGTAGCAATCGAGCATACAGAAGGATTCACGTTAGCATGAACATCTCCACTCTTTCAGTCCTGTATGAAATATTTTGTGTCATCATCCATGCTGTCAAGTATGGGAACGCCTTCTCTTGTTGTGTGTTGCTCACACTTGCTTCAATCTCCTAGACCTACCCATTTGCAACATTAAGGACATTCTTGAAGAAAAACAATCGAGCATTCACGTTGCCTGAGCATTGCAACCACTAGTCTTTTATGTGATATTTGTGTAATCATCAAGCCCATTAAGAGTTGGACTGCCTTCCTTTGCTGGCCACAATGTGCTTCAATCTCCTAGACCGACCAATGAACCACAATGAGGATGTTCTCAGAGAAAAGCTATGAACAGCATTCGAGCATACAGAAGGATTCATGTTAGCATGTGCATTGCTACTCCTTGTCTTTTAGATGACAGTTTGGTGATGGCATGCCATGATCTTTTCTGTTTCTTCAAAGTCTGGGAGCTACCCATGTACAACCATAATTCAGGGATCCACACTAAATTTATTCGTTAGGGGTCAGGAATGATTTTTTATGGCCTGTATGCATGAGCCCTATGTAGAAATGTTGAAATTTAGGGGGCCCGATCTGAGATTTTGGGCATTCATGTTTCCTGGGCACCTGTTAGTATCAAGCCCTATTTATGGACAATCTCAAGAAAAGCCATGAATAGCAATTGATCATAAAAAAGATCTGTGTCACCATGAAATGAATAAACACAAACTATCCCAGATGTAACATTTTTGGTGATTCTCCAACCCACTATGATTATTAAATGTGGGATGATTCGTTCCCTGTTGCGAAGTCCTGCTTTAATCTCAAAGACTTACGCCACAGTCTTGTCAGACTTTAAGGACATTTTAACAGAGAAGCCGTTGACAATAGTCAAGACCAAGTACAGAGCGATATGCTTCCCGTAACGACTCTGCTACTAGTGTAATGTATGATTATTTGTGTCTGTGAATAACTAGAATTCACTGGATCGTGCTAAAGAACATAGATAGAGCCAAGTGGTAAAAAAATTTCTTTGACAACTTGTATCTAAGAAATCACTCAAATTATATGCTTGGAAAATATACATTATGCTTTATTCCTCCATATTCCCTGTACGGATGGCATTAAATATTACCGTTTGATGTTAATGTATGCTATGAATAATGGATGCAGACACCATATTATCTTAAAGACCTCAGCCTGACCCAAAACAACCATATATTGACGTAAAGCTTAGTAAACAAAGAATATAATTACCCTGGTTATTCATAAATTTTCGTCTCCGTTTATCCATAAAAAATAAAAAAGATAATTTTTTTGGTCCGCCCCCTCCCTATGGCGTAACACTGCAGGGGGTCGCTAAACGTGTGACGACATGTCATGTATACAGCTCCGAGTGCGTCTACATGATATGTCGTCATCAAATTTTCACCCCCCGCAAAGTAGCGTTCCTCAGAGACGGGGCCCAAACCACCGGGGCTCAACATTCTGGACGCTGTTACTCATTCCACAGGAAACGGAATCTCATGAAGTTGGTTTCAATTTGTTCAGAAAATATATAGCTCCCCGTGGATGAATAAAGGGTATATTTCAAAATTCGGTCAGGCTGAGGTCTTTAAGGCTTGTTGCTTAAAGGGAAAATCCACTGTAATTAAAAGTTGATTTTAACAGAAGGAGATAAATTAAAGAAACAGATCAGTGAAGGTTTGAGCAAAATACAATAAGAAATATTGAAATGAATTTTAAAAGTTGTGATAAATCAAACACAAATCGGCATCTCCGTGACGTACATGTATATTGCGAGCTCCTCTTCCATTGGCTCAGTACAACAAATTGATGATGGAATAGATTTATTTCATACAGGTGATGTGTAAAACACATGTGCAATGATTATATCAGTATGATTGAATATTTTCTATAGAGAAAACAGAAATTTATGACTTTTTAAGTACAGGGCAAATGGGAGAGAAGCTCACAAGATACGTCACGGAGTTGCTTTATTACAACTTCAAAAATTCATAAGTTTCTTTAAAATATTTCACATCGGATTTTGCTCAATCTTTTTCTGCTTCTTTTAAAACCAACTTGTTATCAGGGTGGACCTTCCCTTTAAGACTGATGTATTAGAGACGTTCTGAAAACTACACTTGTGCAGTGGAGAGTGAAATGATTGCCACTCTTTCTGGAATGTTGCCGAGTCCAAGAAAATCAGATTTATGCACTTTTTGATTTTTGGTTGTTTTTTTCATGTAGAGCACCAAGGCAAAGCACTACTCAATGCTTGTACAGTGAAACCTGTCTATAAAGACCACTCAAGGGAAACAAGAAAAGCGGTCTTTATGAGCAGGTGGTCTTTATGTACAGGTTCCTTTAATACACATTTCAATGAGAAACACTTTTGAAGGGAAACAAAAATTATGGTCTTTATAGACCGGCGGTCTTTCTATCCAGGTGGTCGCTAAAGCAGGTTTGACTGTAGTTGTTAATGTGCCAACCAGCATTTTTTTGTTTTATGTAAACAAAGAAATATGCAACAAAAATAATGATTTGTGTGAGGCATATCAAAGTAAAACAACCTCATTCTGCAACCATTTGAATATGTTCAGTCCCACTTATGGTCATATTTGTTGGCTAAGTCAGCAAATTTGTCATGAGGTACTATTTGCATTGCTTAATACCTTCTTAGACAAGGAGACTCTATAATTCAATACAAGGTGGTGTCCATTGTACAGGTGGTTGCTAAAACATGTCCAACACCTGTGATCTCATTGAACAGTCTATATGCATTTTTATGAACAAATTCAATACCAAAGATTGTATTGTGTATCTTATCCTTGCCTCTAACAGCAGATTTCCACGTACCAACTATATAACTATGTTTTAGGGAGTATGATAGGAAAGGGTTTTAATGCAGTGAGCCAGAACCATCAGAGATGTTTGCAACCATCAACTTGTTTTTTTTTTTAAATTTAATCTCCGGCGGTGCTTTCTAAATCCACCCCCCCCCCCTCCCGAAGTAAAATTGTTGAGGTTTTTCTGGAGATCGTGGTTCCCCTGGACATCGGGTAAGCAGTTTCTTTGCATCATTGAATTTTTTTTTTTTTTTTTGGGGGGGGGGGAAGGTGTAGGTCTCGCGTATTCATGGGCAAAATTTTTCAAAACAGTAGCCCTCGTAACTTCATTCCCGGGAGCTTCTTTAGTGCTTATTGGGTCGCAATCCACCCTCGTGTATTTTGAGACCTGTACCAATTGGGAGGGGGGCCGGGGGTAGTGTTTTCACTTAAAACAGTTATTATTTTTCTAGATGACAGTTCATGACCACTGATATGAGAACGTAATGCATTTAATATGAAAATACCCCCCCCCCCCAGGTCACTCACTTAATATTTTTTTAAATATTCCTACACAGGCAAATATATGTAGGCAAGACTTGTTGTCTTGGTTTGGGAGATTTTGTTGAATAAAGTGGCTGTTTGGCTGTTTTGACATGCTGAGTTGCGGGGGTGTTGCCAAGGCTTGCCTGTGTTAGAGTATAATTTCTTTGGTTTTTTTTTTTTCATTTTTTATCTGTCCTATGGATTTGAAATAAAAATGTTTAGATGCTAAGCACAGTAGTTCATTTTAAAGCCATATTTAAATGAGAATATGCATAATTCATGGATGTGCAGTTCTTGTACAGAAAATTATCCGAAGGGTCTAACTGGAGGTTTTTTTGTCAAGGACATGTGTATATGGGCACCACTTCAAAAATATTGCTCTTGTGCTTGCACTCATCCTAAAACAATCAAGTGATGAAATGTTGAAGCCATGGTATTAATTCTGATGAGCATGACTGGTAATTAGTCATGTCTTGCTAATATACTGGGCATTGTTTTGTCTTCACATGTATTCATTGTCAACAGAATAATGGAGTTTATGCTATAAAGCCCAATACCATTCCTATTTTGCGATATTTTCCTACATTTTTCTGGGAATCTTAGGAGTGGTTTCCGTTTGAATGAAGGACACTTCACCCTGTTTCCTGTGGCAAGAAATACCACATGATGATACCAAGAGTAATTGCTTGTGGACAACTGGCCTTATCACCTTGGACACCCCCTAAGAAATGCAAGTTTTGTTATAAATTGAGTTGAAATCAATCAGATCTCATATTTCTCTTTCTCTTCCTCATTTTATTTCCTTCACAATGCAGTGATACGTTTCCTGTTGAAATGTGAAGAATATCATTTGATCAGTGTATAGACAATATGTCGTAACTAGAACACATGAAGCCTTTGAACAAATATACATTGTGTTTTTTCGTAATTCTGCTAAGTGACCAAAGTTTGTTTTATAGCAATAAAATGTTTGCCTTTGATTAAGCATTGGTGAACAAGTAGATTAAGAATGAAAATAATTGAACAAAATTAAAATCTATGTTTATGGGGGAGCAAATTTTTCCTCCCAACATTCATTTGTATGCTTGGTATATAATTTTGGGATTCTAGATGACCATCCCAGGCGTAAGAGCATTTTTAAAGTATATACACAATCATATATGTAATGGTTAAACTGCTTTATACATTTCTGTTGAGATGGTTGGAGTTTGATCATTCTCCCAAGCCATGTATACCAGCCTAATATTAAGTATTATGTTGACTTGAACTTGAAGAGGTTTATAACGATTATAATGATGAAATTAAATAAAACTATTAAATGATGTTAGTTTCTATGATTGCCTTTTGAAACATATGAAGAAGGATAGATAGTGAAGAATTCCTGTAGAAAAATTTACTATTGTATTCAAGGTTATGAACATTTTTTCCTGAAATCCCCAAACTCTTCCGTTATCTAAAACAGCATCCCAATATATGAAATCAACATTGCATACATTAGTTGTAGCTATGCTGGGCAATCCTTGGGCAAATATGTAGTCATCTGGAGCAATTTTTTTTGAAAATGGTAAGCTGGCCAAATATGCAAACCTTTCCTTACATTGTTTTTGAAAAACAGATAAATCATAGTTGGTTTTAAAGAATACATACTATTTTAAAAGTAGAATCAATACGTTTGTGACATATACTCGTCATGTAGAGAAGGCAAAAAATAAATGGAACATATATAATGAACAATTGATGTTCTTGTATTTTCGTTTAAAGGTCATGATCAAATTAGGGCATGTGCAAATTTCTTTTCTTTTCAATATTTTTTTTTCTGTTCTGTTGTACATGTATATAATATATACCCACCTTGTATAATTCACTTTCCACAGAGACAAGCGTTTTTTTTTTTCTTTTCACATGATGAAAGCATATGATACCTAAAAGATAATCATCTGTATTGTGACATATTTTCATTATTTTGATGTGTTTGATAATAAAATCATATCATTAAAGATGAAAAATGTATTTAATGGCTGAAGATTGTTTGAGTCTCGATTGTAGTACATTGCATGATCTTTTTCCGCTACTGTGACTATCAATTCGCAGTTTGTTACTCTTGTCAATTTTATGTGTATTTATGTAGGCGTCACCAAATCGTATTTTGGCAAATTCTTCAGGATTTTTCTTTCCTCGATATTGGCAATTCTTCGAAATATGTCTACTGTCATTTTGCTTTATAGTAGCATTTTCTTTTCTTTTTGCAAACTGACATGTGGTCAACGTTTTAATACCGCCCTTGTATGTGCCTTCACCATTAAATTGTCCCGTTATATTTTACTTGTATAGGTTGAGATATCATTCTTGTTATACTGCTTTAGTGAAATACGGTTTTGACGATTTTAAAAGAAATCCCAAATTTGTGATTGTTTGAACATCAGCGATAACACTATAGATTTATAGACGTTTGGATCATTACGTGATAAAACGTATCTGTCCTACTTGGAACGTGCCTTCCTGTCACATGAAAGTTTATTTTTCCCGATAATATATCTATTTACACATTGTCCATCTATCCCCGTCTCTCTAAAAATAATTTAAACGTCGCGTAAAAAAGACAAAGTATCTGCCTCTCTTTTTACTCGTAAACCCCCTACACTTCTTTCTTAGGGGCAGCATCAACGGCCATGGATTTTAAAATGTATGTGCATGTGTGTTGGGCGCGCGAGCCGTTGTGTGGGTTCTTGTGTGGGTGAGTGTGTGTGTGTGTGTGTGTGTGAGTTCTATTCTATTCCTATTCTGTAATTTTCCTTCATTTTCTATGAATCTCGAGAGAGATTTCCCTTTGAAGAAGGGATATTTCAAAAGTCTCTTTCCTAGATGGCAATAATTGCCACATGATGATACCAAAAGTAATTACCTGTGAACATCTGACCTTATTTTCATGGAAACCTTCAAAGAAATGTGAGATTAATTATGAATTAAGTTGAAATTAACCAGATATCATAATACATGTACATGTATTTCTCTTTTAACTTCCTCGTTTTTAGCTCATCCGGCCCGAATGGGCCAGATGAGCTTATGCCGTGGCGAGGCGTCCGTCGTCCGTCGTCACGCCGTCCGTCCGTCCACAATTTCAAAATGTTTCTTCTTCGCCATTTCCTACCCGATTTTAATTCCGTTTGCTTTATATGGTAGCACTAGGTGGGGGATTCGAAACTTCTACACAGAATTTTGAAACTCATTAAATATGCTAATTTATGCGCATTTCTCAAAAATCACAAAAATTGCTTCTCCTTCCTCATTTATTGACCGATTTCGATTTTTTTTGTTCCATCTGAAAGACTTTCATGAGGTTCATTGAACTTCTACACGGAATTTTGAAATTTTGTCTACAAAATTAATTATGCTAATTTATGCGATATTTATTCAAAAATCACAAAAATTGCTTTTCCTTCCTCATTTATTGACCGATTTCAATTTTTTTTGTTCCATCTGGAAGACTTTCATGAGGTTCATTAAACTTCTACACGGAATTTTGAAATTTTATCTACAAAATTAATTATGCTAATTTAGTCACTGTCTCCTTCCAAAACCACATTTAGCCAGATTTGCAATAGGCACTTCATCATCTGTACATGTACATGCATGTAACCAATAAATGTACATTTGTCTACTCTGTTCAAAGTACAAATTGCTTGAATTTCTTTGCTGGATGCCGGATGAGCGCCACATCATTGATGTGCTAGTTCATGAATATTTTGAAACTGACTTCAAAAGACATTATGAACGACAAATATTCATAATAATTGGAGCTGTTGGACACACATTTTCGTGAAATTCAAGGGCAAACGGAACAGCTGTATTTTTGTCCAGCATCCGGACACATAACCTCCCTTTCTTCCCGTATTTCAATCTGAAAGACTTTCATGAGGTTCACTGAGATTCTACACGGAATTTTGAAATTTTGTCTACAAAATTAATAATGCTAATTTATGCGATATTTATTCAAAAATCACAAAAATTGCTTCTCCTTCCTCATTTATTGACCGATTTCGATTTCTTTTGTTCCATCTGAAAGACTTTCATGAGGTTCATTGAACTTGTACACGGAATTTTGAAATTTTGTCTAGAAAATTATTTATGATAATTTATGCGAAATTTATTAAAAAGATCACAAAATGGCTTATGCACTCTTTATTGTATTACACAATAATGAGTTTTGGCATAGCACCCAACTTGAGTTCATATCTATATGTCACTGTCTCCTTCCAAAACCACATTTAGCCAGATTTGCAATAGGCACTTCATCATATATACATGCATGTAACCAATACATCTACATTTCATGTATTCATTACAGTGTCTACTCTGTTCAAAGTACAAATTGCTTGAATTTCTTTGCTGGATGCCGGATGAGCGCCACATCATTGATGTGCTAGTTTATATTTCTGACTTAATGCAATGATAAGACCCCTGTTTGAATGTGAAGAATAGCATGTTTAACTTGTATGTGATACACCCTTCTTCCCATAACCATAACAGATGAAGCCTTTGAACAATATTCTTCTTTTGTAATCCAGCTAAGTGACCAAGTTTTTGAATTTTTATTAAGCATTGAAGAACAACTAGATTAAGACTTAAATAGAAAGGCTGAACAAAAGTAGACTTTATGTTCAAAACGAGTCAGCATTGTCAGGGGCAGATCCAGGATTGTCAGAAAAGGGTTGGGGATATATAATATTGGGTGGAGCGTTTTGCCCCTTGGATGCGCTTAAGGTATTAGAGCGGATAATTAGCGTATCGTTAAGGTAACATTTGCTTGGATAATTTGCTTGTCATGCAGAGAAGGCAAAAAAAAAATAAAATAAATGGAGCATATAATGAACAGTTGATGTTTTTGTATTTTCTTTTAAAGGTCATGATCAAATTAGGGCATGTGCAAATTTATTTTCTTATCAATATTTCTTTTTTTTCTGTTGTATGTAATATATACCCACCTTGTACAATTTACTTTTCTACACAAACAATCATTTTTTCCCTCTTCAAATGATAAAAGCATATGATACTAAGAGATAATCAGTATTGTAGCTTATATTCATTATTTTGATGTGTTTGATAATAAAAGCATATCATAACAGAAGAAAAATGTATTCATTGATTGAAGATTGTTTGAGTCTGGAATGGCCGTTTGCAGATTTATTTTGTCTTCTTTATAATGATGTTCATCAAATGATATTCTTTCCTTCATGCATGATTGAGGGTCTAATTGTTTGTCTATATCTCTCTCTCTCTCCCTCTCTCCCTACGCTTTCTCACACTCTAACGAAGGCCCCCTTTTCTTCTATTCTTTTCCCCTCTCACACACTCTCTCTCCTCTTTTTCTTTTCCCCTTTCTCTTTCCACTTTTCTTCTCCCCTCTCTCTTTCTCATACTCCCACTTTCTATCTGCCTCGTGAATCTTGCCTTCCCCGCCCATTCTTCCGAGAATGAATGGTTGGAAACGTGGCGTAGATGTTCGTAGAAGACACGGCCCAATTATCACTTATTTTTTCATAAAGCAACATTATTCATTAACCTTTTCTAATGGACAAATATTTATCTCTTTACTCTTTACTCTCTTTACTGATGGCATAACATTTCACAACCCATCCCGTCCTAATCTTCGCTCTTCTAGGCACTCATTTCTTCTCACCATCCCCCAAACCCGTAACCATGCTGGCGATCGTACATTTTACATGTATGTAACTGCATCCAAAGAATGGAACAATATCCCTTCCTTCATAAAATCAGCTAATTCCACTGACCAATTAAAGACATTTTTGAAAACATATCTCTTCCCGGAATAATAAAATCCCTTCCACTTTCTTCAAATTCTATGTTTAATAAGTTAATCCTATTATATGTTATGTATTATAAATTTGGTATTTAATGTTATGTATGTTATCAACTGTATTAATGTAATGTTACGTACATGTATTATATATTAAGTTTGTAAACGCTGTGATATAGTTGTTATATGGAGAGCGTACTAAATGCTTTATTAGGTCAACTTGGAGCTCCATTAATTATCCTCAATTCATCTTTGTAAATTTTCATGCAACAACTAGTCTGGATATACTCTATGAGATTCCCAAAAGAAGGAAGGAAATACAGATATGTCATAGGCTGCTATATATTTTTAATTACAGTACTATCTTGAATATCTTTAAAGAGAATAATGATCATTTAACTCTTACATGGGTAGATTGTTGCTCTTGATGGATTTCCGTTTATTGATATGCTATTTTCCTTTTAAAAGTGTCTTCTTTATTCTCTGTCATATGAACTGCTTTCTCCATTGTGAAACTAAAAACAACACTCCACATGCTCAAAGAACTATCTCTTCTCATTATGACTTTGTATCATTTCAGTGTGCAGTGATGGTACAGGTCATTCTTGGCAATCTTTGTTTTTTCTCACATAACCCATATTTCTGTCAACGTTTTCATTCACAAGGCATTTTGTTGTAGTTGTTTTGTTTTGTTTTGTTTTGTTTTTTTTTTGTGGGGGGTATGAGGAAGGGAATATGAGATTTGCTACCTGTAATGCGTGGGTCAAATTTGGCTCAGATGTTTTAACACCCCCCCCCCCCCACCTGAAGAATAATGATCAACTCTTACATGGGCAGATTGTTGCTCTTGATGGATTTCCGATTATTGATATGCTATTTTCTTTTTAAAAGTGTCTTCTTTATTCTCTATCATGTGGAGTGTTGTTTTTAACGCAAGCGATAAAAATAATGCTGTGAGTTGAGTGCGGTGTAAACCATTGATTATGTTTATCCGTTCAATTCAAATCTACTTCCTCAATTCAAGTCCTGCTGCAGCACAAGAGGGAAATGTTTCTGGTTATGGACATGGTTCTCCATCGTTGAATCACTGATTATTTGAAGAAAAAAATAACTTGTAAAACTTTCAGGAATGGACCACTGTGGACCTCTTTTCGTAGTCATCTTGAGTATGATGACGGTGATAAAATCCACTGCTCAGCGACAGCCAGGTAAAATTAAGATATATATATATGGGTTGGGGTGTGTTTGTGTGTGTGTGTGTGAACAGATAATGTTTTCACCCCTTCTTTTTCCTGCCTTCTCTCTTCTTTCTTCTCACACACAGACACACTCATTATCTTTCATTTTCCTCCTTCTCCACCCTCCTTCTTTCATGCACTACATTATTATGTAAATTATGTTAATATGATTGAAAACAGCAATAAAATCTGAATCTGAATCTGAATCCGAATGATGGAACGGGATGAAGCAGGTCACTCGGTGTGTTTACAAGCTTTCGGCTCCTGGCCTTCAGAATGAAACAAATAATTATTTTGTTTATTTCTGTTTGATTTAGCAAATAAACTCGAAGAAGGCCAGGAGCCGAAAGCTTGTAAGTACACAGAGTGACCTGCTTCATTCCGTTCCATCATTATCTGTTCACATATCTAAATTTAACATGGTTCAGCCGAACGGTATACATCCACATCTCTCTCGCTATATATAGTTCTGCTTCGGACTTGCAAAGTTATAGACAAAATAGGAATGAAAAGTCCGTATTCGATGGAAAGATTCGAATTTTCGGCCATAGGCCTTCATCAGGAAATGATGAAAATTTATTAGATAGGTACACAAAAGAGCGTGAAGCGCAAAAAAGCAAAACAAACAAAAACAAAAAACCCAACTTATCCATGGAGCTTTTGCGTTTTTTTGCGCTTCACGCTCTTTTGTGTACCTATCTTATCAATTTTCATCATTTCCTGATGAAGGCCTATGGCCGAAAATTCGAATCTTTTCATCGTATACGGACTTTTCATTCCTATTTTTTAAATATATATATATATATATATATATATATATATATATATATATATATATATATATATATATATACAAATAATTTCTTGGTACTACAAAATTTTAATATGGCACGAAAAAGAGACATGATAACGAAGCTTTCCGACCTGCACTCATCAGGTTATCACGCAGGTATATTTGTTATATACCTGCGTGATAACCTGATGGAGTGCAGGTCGAAAAGCTTCGTTATCATGTTTCTTTTTCGTGCCATATTGAAATATATATATATATATATATATATATTCTTTTTCTCCTTTTTGTCTTCCTTTTCTGTTTTCTAACCCTCTATCCTCATTCTCCCTTTCCCCCCTATCTCTCTCCTTATTTTTCTCTTCCTCCTTTACTTCCCTCTCTCTTTTTCTCTCTCTTCCTATCCTATCCTTTCTTTATCTTTCTTCATCACTGTGTGTGTGTGTGTGTGTGTCAGTCTCCCCCCTCTCTCTCTTTCTCGCGCCTGGACTCTGTTGTTTATTTACGCTTGTTGTTTTGACAATAATTACGCACTATGCACTACATCATTGGTGCATTTTTATCTTGGTATCATTTCCTGAAGAAGCCTTATAGGCGAAATATTGAACTTTTTGTGTCTAACGGAGTAATTTATTCTGCCTCTCTCTCTACTTTTTAAACTCCGTCGCAGAACTTTTGAACTTTTATATATATATATATATATATATATATATATATAAGTACACAGACACACACACCCGCGCACACACGCACACACCCACACACACACACCCACACAGCTTTACATGGCTTTACTTCCGAGGACATGTATTGTTCCTCCGTCCTCGGACAGTCGACGGAATAAGGCACAAATTCATTGTTCGACGTTCGAGGACTATTGTCCGGCTTCCGAGGACCATTGTTCTCATGATTTTTTGTTGTTCTCTGTCCGAAAATGTCCACGGACATACGGCTAAACACGCCCATCCTCACACACATTGATTTGTGGGGAACTGTATTGTTTTCTCCTATTGTATTTTGTACACCACAAGCATGACGGAATAAAGGCCATCATTGTGCTCTTTTGTTCTCTGTACCCCACAAATGAATCTATGTAAGCCCACCCACCCACACACACACATATATATATGCGACAATGGTCCTCGGAAGCCGGACAATAGTCCTCGAACGTCGAACAATGAATTTGTGCCTTATTCCGTCGACGGAGGAACAATAGAGGAACAATACTTGTCCTCGGAAGTAAAGCCATGTAAAGCTGTGTGTATGTGTATATAATATGGGTTAAGTAGGGGGACGAAGGGGGGAGGGGGATGTAAGTAAAGTGGAATAAGGAGTCTATAGTAAGAATGTATTATGTTATAAAGTTTGATATTCATTGTTTAAGGTAAGGAGGGGGCATTTTTTTGGTCTTTTCTTTTAATGATTACATTTCATTCAATGATATTTTTGATGTATATGCCTTGTTTCAATAATTTCATTGATTGTAATTTGTTGTATTCAGTCAAGACGAATGTTCCGTTATATATAGAAATGAATAAAAACTATTGAAAAACAAAAAAAATGTACATATATATATATTTTAATGTTATTGCCAGCTTAATTCAAGTTCTGTATATATCATACCACTAGCCAGCTCCTCCCTGGGCTTATTGAGTGTATTAAGAAGGGAGGGGTGCATGCTGATGTAAAGAAGAAGACAAAGAAGAAGAAGAAAAAAAAAGAAGAAGAAGAAGAAGGAGAAGATCACACAGCTAAAGCTACAGTTAGAGCCAACTTTTTGCCCAAAAAGCGAGAAGGTAGTTATTTTTATTTCAGCGTATTAGAAAAATCCTAAGTATGCTAAATAAAATTGATTGCTCATGGCATACTTAATATTTTTAAGATATGACAACGTATAATAAACAAATCTCTGAAACTAGATGTAGTCTTGGGCAAAGCAGAATTTGTATGTGTGTATGTGTGTGTGAAAGCCCAATGCCATTCCTATTCTGCAGATTTTCCTTCATTTTCTATGAATCTCAAGAGCGGTTCCTTTTGAAGAAAGCACACTTCATCATGTTTCCTAAGGCAACAAATACCACAATCATGATGATACCAGACGTGAGTAATTGTGAAAACCTGGATTTATCACTGAAACCTTTTAAGGAAAGCAAAATGCAAAATTCATTTATTTGTGATATTTATACAGGGTAGCACATTTTAACCTATAATGATGGTCTTCATGAGGCCCTGATTGATAACAAGGATTTTTTTAACGTAACAATATAAACTAATTACAAAAACAAATCAAAACACAAAAGATAGTTAAATACATATTATCTGGTATCCTTGTAATAAATAGAAATTTTCAAGAACGCATTGGTGCATATTTCCTAAATCATTGATATATATGCATTCGGTAATTGGTTTTTAAATGAGATGAAGTGTCATCAAAAACTTTTTTACATCCCCTCAAAATAAAGTAATATTATGAATTAAAGCTCATAAACAGAGTAAAGAGATGTTCTTGGTTCAATATAAATCCCCACTTGGGTTATAAAAATGATACATACATATTTGCATAGCATATATTAAAATACAGCATTGTTATTCCAACAATACACTTTGAAAGTTCATTATACAGCATAATAATCGAGTAAAAACAGCATAGATACCAATAACTTTAATGATAGGTGTCCATCATTCAGTTTAAAAAGCTTCATTTCATCAAAATTTTTTGGGAATAAACAAGTAAATTTCATAGAGAATCGTATTTGAATAATTTTGCCAGGAAACACCCGTTAATCAATATGCAAATTCACTTAAACGTTTTTCCGCAGATAGCAGAATTTTCCAGTTATGTTTAAAACTGTTCAATGTAGGTGATTTCTTGACAGAACTTTCAAGTTGGTTCCATACTCTAATTCCCGAAACCAAAGGGTTGTGTTACTTTGTAAGTGTCTGTTCTGAATTTTAGTACACACAAAGCATCTTTTTCAGCCTGTCATGTATTGTAACCATGTAATAAACTAACAGGACTTAAATCATTCTTTAAGTTTGTGGGTGCCATAGATTGCTTGTGCGTTTCATAAGTTGTTTTTTGTTCATTACATTATTTCCGTGTTGGAGAAAATGGTAAGCATTGTGATGGTAAGAATGCAAAATAAAATCGAATGCTCAAGCATTACTTTACATTGCAAGATATTACAACGTATAATTAACAGGAGCATTGGGCCAAAGTTGTAAGGCCACATTTTTGTGCTATTTAATTCAGGCCTTACTATATTATCTTTCCGCATTGCTTTTCATTGCTTGTGATTTTCAGAAAAAATCTAATTAAATAATACACGAATTATTTAAGATTGATGTGGTCATGGGTAAAGACGAATACATGTTTCTGTGTGAAGAAATAAGAATAGCAAGACTGTATACTTTCAAAAACTAGGATGATGTTTTATGTTTTTATTTAAATTATAAAACAGGATATAAACCAAGCTTTCTGCTAATAGAAATGATGTACTGTATAATAGATTCTTCATTTTTCAGATATCATTTCAGTACTGTTCTTAGATTTTTATGAACTTTTATTTTCATAGGCTTACACAATAACTCGCATTTTGCTTGATGATCATCACGCCTTATTTATGCCTTCACTCGTCAATGATCATTGATGAGTGAGTGGGCCGCAATGATGCATGGTGCCACTGCTATATTTGCCCCTCTTTTTCAAATAAAATGAAACAGCTTATAACTGATTTTATCTCTTGTCTAAGCGCATAGGGACATGCTATCCTACAATGTGTTAAGCGCTATAAAAGAACTAAGTATTATTATTATATTTATTCTGTAATCACTGAAACTTAAATCAAAAATAGACAAGACACCATTAACATTGAAAACATTTTTGTACTGATACTTGTCAAAATATTTTGTTAAAATAATTCCACAAACAAACACTTATTGCATTGATTGATTAATTGATCAGTCAGTTTGTTTATCAATTAATTAGTTTATTTGTTGTTATTATAGTTATTATTATAGCTATCATTATTATTATTATTGTTATTATTATTATTATTATTGTTTTTGGGGGACTGACTTGGTTCTTATGTAATATATATCTTTATTTACTTTCAGATTTTTCATGTCACTTTGACAAGGATGAATGCAACATCACACAAGGGCAAGATGATAAGGGTTTCTGGAAACGTGAAGGTCTCTTTGATACATGTAAGAAAATGGTACCAATTAATTGCATATCGATGCCTATATTACTCTAAGTACATGCATTTGAATGTTTTTTTTGAAAGGATATATTAGATTCACCGAAATAAAAATCTTCTCCACCACATCTCCATTCTTTGTCAATATGGTAAAACTAAACCTCAGGTATAATTTTCATGTAATATTTCATAACGAATTCTTCATTTTGATTCATATTTCTCCTTTTGTATATATATATTATTATTATTTGTACATTGTGCATTGTGCATTGTGCGTTGAAATACATGTACATTAGCTAAACTTCCATCCAAAGGCGTTCTGGCTGTCAGTATTTAAAAAGATATTCTAAGTGAATTCTGACATTTGCCTGAAAATATGCCTTATATGTATGAGCTAAATATTGATGATCTAGATTTCCTTTGTCATCATGTATCTTACCTGATAAGACAAAATCTAGATTCTTACAGATTCTTCTTTATCTTCGTTATAAGATCAGTTCATTTTCGGGTCCGCTCGTTATTCATAAGGACCGCTATTCATTAAACACGCGTTATGAATAGCGGTCCTTATGAATAGTTATGAATAGTGGTCCTTATGAACGGAGGTCCTTGTGAATAGCGAGGTAATTTGTCTATGCTTTGCTCGCTATTCATAGGGACCGCTATTCATACAAAACCGATATTCATTTAGTCACGCGTTATGGATAGCGGTCCTTATGGATAGCGCGGTCCTTATGACTAACAAGGTTACCCCGTTATTTTTACACCACTGTAAACAACACAAATATGACAAGTCTTACGTAAATTACATGAAGAATTCCATTCTCCATGGACATTATAGTTCATATTAGGTCAACACTTTACTGCAAGAGGTCATTGCAAAGCTTACTCATATATAGAGATTGACATAATATGTTTACAAATAGTAGGCCTATAACAATATTATTTATATCAAAGAATGAATTAGAATGTTCGAAGGAAAATAATGGATGTATGTAACATAATTCTAGTATTCTCTTTATGTCATTTATCGAGTAAATGCATTTAAACATGAATAATCTTTTGCTTTCTAGAATTCTACAAATAAAGAGTAACTGTCTTGAAGAACTTATACTTCTTCAACGATATTTGATGAATTACAAGGCCAAGCAAAAAACTTCCAGCAGCCTCATTTCTGTTGTAACATCCTAGTATCCGATTGTGTCTCATGATTGTGGCCTTTATTGAGTGATAAACAGTGTTTTTGGTCGATAAACAGTGTTTTTCGGTCGATAAACAATGAGTTTTGGAAAAACTATGTTTATTAAAGTAGATATTCAAAGAAAATCACAAATATGGCAATTAATGTATCACTAGAAACTGGGAAGCTTACAGATGGCAATCGTATAAGTTTTATGTCAACTGCGTATCTGGTGATTATAAAAACAACACAAATAAAAGCTCTTCTCAGCATCTGGAATATCCGAGGATTCGCCAGAAATATAGCGATGTTTTGATGTCGTCACACACGGGATCGATCCTGCTTAAGCAGACGACGTCCTATAATGAATGAACGTAATTGCAATGCAATTATTTATGAAATTATAAAGAGTTTGGTGTATTTAAACATGACCTTATTTCACACCATTATAAAGGGAAAGTGAAACTGATTCTGATAGCTAAAACCGTTTGATTGTAAATACATAGGAGAAGGGTCAATGATCAATGAAATAAACCCCACTTTCAAATTGAAAAGCCCTCCGAATAATAGCAGGATGGTATTCGTTCCCTCTTGAAACGCCGAACATGGCCCGGTGCAAGCAGCTGAAAATACAATGGCGTCTTATTTTGTTTACAAGTGACTGATTCCTTTATTTTTTTAACGCTGCATTTTTCATCAAAATAATACCATACACGAAGTTAAGAGTGAGGCAACAGACTAACATTAAGACTGACGCTAGTGAAGGAAGAGAAATAAGTGAAGAGGAGATGACAAAATAGGCTCTGAAAAATGTGTAAGATGTTATGGGACATCGTCTGCTTAGACAGGACTGGTCCAGGGTGTGTCGTCACATATCTCAGCAGCGTTCGAGGAGCTCTTCAGCTGCTATATCGGGGGCTGTATTTTACGGTTTTATAATTGATAATAATCATTACTTCAAATGTTTCCAAGCGTTGAATTTGGATAACCTTGTTTAATTTATGCCATCTATGCAATAATAAGTATTAAGCCAATATTTAAAATCATTAACGTTCTACTTTAAGTGATAAAGATTGCTTTTCGGAAAATTGTGTTTATCGAGTGACAAACAGAGTTTTTCCGAAAAAAACCCAATGTCTATCGCTCGATAAACAGTGTTTTTTGCGATAAACACTGTTTATCGGCCGAACAACATTGTTTATCGATAAACTATATTTTTCGGGATTATTGGGAAAATGGCGTGCCAAAAGAGCTTTCTAGAGCTTTCTAGAACGTTCGCTTATAATCATGAAGGCTATTATGAGCTTAATGAGAGAGTTGAGCCTATGGCACACTTTACTACCAGTCTGCGATCCGATTTGGGAAGAAAGGGTAATAGTATTTGATATAAATATTTTAACGCAAAATAATTTTTGAATGAGGTTCTGAATAGTCATGTAGATATTAAAATCGAAAATACGGCCTATTGTGAGCTTTCTAGTCGGAGGAAAGACCAAATCGGCTCCGAGTAATTTCGTACTTTAAAAAAATATACTTTATACAATATAGTCAGTAGCACATATTGCAGATTTATATCTATATTTTTTTTTTCTATCTTTTAGATTTTTTTTGTATGTTATAATTGTTGTTTAATATTGCATATGTAAATTTGTACTGTAAAGGCGACCCCACCACAAGCCACGTGCTTCCTGGGACCCTGGCCTCCTTCCACCATGTGTTTTTTTGTGAATGTATTTGTATTTGATTATGATTATGAGAAGGAAATAAATGTATTTTGAATCTGAATCTGAATCTGAATTTGAATCTGAACTCTGAGTCGTAGTCACGTCAGAGCAGTCCTACGATTGTCTACGACTTGAAACTGATTTAGCCCTTATTCCGGGTAAAAGGCGGACAGCGCACCGAAACCCTATGTTTAGTACGTGTATTCATATCATTGTTCAGAATAATAAGTTACATTCAAAATCGGATCGTGGACGATCCTATAGTATGCGATACGCTTTACACAATCACACTTTGGTCTTTTCTGTTCATTTCTTTCCAATTACAGGGGCAGTTTCCTATCGAGCCAATTTTTATTCGAATCACCGAGGTAATAAAGTGGTGTGTTTCCTTCCACCAGTGTTTCAGTCATCAACGGGGGAAATGACAATTAGTTATTACATCATCAATGGTCGTCTTAACATTTCATTTTGTGATGACGGTTCTGTCGAACATAGTTTGGGGCCAACACCCCGGCTTGGGAGTACTTCACATGTTATCATTTCGTGTCCCACTCCTATGAAGGTACAAATGTTTACATTTATTCTTTCTCACAAGTTGTAACCATTAAGAGAAACCATGCGTTGATGAAGATTGCTAATAAGACTGAAACAGATTTGTATTTGTTTGATTTTGAGTGATGAAATATTCTAAAATTCCCATTTAAAACTAACATGAGTATGCATACTTGATCATTTTGATGTTTATATGTCTGTCACCATGATCACATGTTCATTATGGTTTATCCAAACATAAAATGAACCAGTTATTACAAAGACATTATTAAAGGGTGATCCTACTTTGGCAACGGCTTGCTTTGAAATGAAGCATGAAATGATTTAGGGGAACATGTTTGTGAAATTGTTATCAAACTTATGACTAAATAAGAAAGTTACGGATCGATGAGGATTGAAATTCATCATGGGCGGATCCAGGAATTTGAAATAGGCGGGGCGCCAGCGGTGAGGGAGCGGGGAAGGGTGAGGGAAGGGGTATCCCCCTCCATGCATGCTAAGGACTTTAAAAAAAAATAATATGCGAAAGTCGCATTTTTAGAGCACTTTAAAAGCTCGTGGATCGTGAACACCAGCGTAAATCCGGTTAAAGTAGTTAAAGCAATATTGAGCAGAAATTTCCAAAGTTTGGGGGCACCGATAATCAACGGCTATTTTTGGAAAAAAAACAACGGGAAAAATATACAATCTCTAAACAATGGCATATATCGTGTGTTGAGAGCCAGAAGGGCGTTAACTCGTATGCTTTAACACAGAGTTAACGCCCTTCTGGCTCTCAACACACGATATCACTGTGATTACATTTATAGGGATTTCAATTTCTCTCTTACATGCTCTAATATAAGCATCAAAGTTTGCAGTTGGGTTTGATGACCTACATATTTTTCTCAAGATCTGTGAGGCTGCATGGTGATCAATAACATCTTATAAAGAAGAAAAACCCAGTTCTGAAAGGTTTTTAAACACAGTGTCGGCATGAGAGACTGAAAGGACCTCTAATAAGTAACATAACTATATCAAATATAACATGAATATGTGCACTTTACCAGAGGTGAAAAGGCTCTTATGAGAATGGAAAAGGGGCAATTATAACATTGGAAAAGGGGTACGTGTTATAATATAAACGATACTTATAGAAGTTGAAGGGGCACTTCTTACAAAGGAGAAGGGACAGTTGTCAAGGAATAAGGGGCACCTCTCAGATTTTTAATAGGCCTCTGGCAACTATCAATGGCAATAAAATCAGATTGTAAGAATGTGGAACGGGCAGGAATATAAAGGAAATTAAGGGACACTTAACTGAAGTAAAAGGAACACCTTCCTATATAAAAGGGGGAACTTCTAGGATACCCATATTCATGACATACTGGGGACACTGTACCCTCACTCCCACAGGACCTAAAATGTGGTGTGCTACTATTAACGATATACTTGGTAATGAAACCAAAGAAAATGTATGAAAAGCCCGCGCTATATTTAAGGTGATCCGAAAAGTTAAGGGGGCACGCCTTTGACGCCTCTGCCTAGATCCTCCACTGTTATTCTAAAAGTACGATGGAGTTGTCCCCAATTACGACATGGGCAGCGGAACGGGGGGGGGGGGGGCTGGAGCTGCCCCCTATATTTGAGTAGACACGATTTTTTTTTATAATTAACTAGTTTATGGATGGCGAAATATCATTTTAAGATGAATTATAGTGTCTATTTTTAGCACTCGATTCGCTATATAGCTCGTGAAATTTAGAAACGGCATTGTTTCGGGCAGCAAACATCCTCGTATGCCCGACTATCCTAATTTGGGCAGCAAGGTGTCCGATGCATATTTTGGGCAGGAAGGTGCCCACATATTGTTTGAATTTTCTACTGTGTTTTGATGACAAAATGACACTTTTGGCTCACTCGCTTCACCCGCTAGTTTTAGACATAAGATGGCTTCGGGCAGCCAATACCTAGGCAGTGAGGGGACCGAATTTACAAATCTTATCTAGTGTACTTTGATGACGTATTTTTGTTGCTCGCTCGCATAATTTAAAAACAGAATGGTTTAGAGGCATCAGCCCCCCCCCCCCCGCCACTCCCAAAGATGTTCCGCGGCTCCTGTAGCCGAATGACCAAAGCGCCATTTCCAGATTCCCTTACACGTAATGGTCTGAAATTCCCAAATTCCTAAATCTCTTAATTCTGATTCGTTTTCATTCAGTTTGTTACAAATCTGTTTTCAGTGATTTTCATTTCCTTTGAAGTAACTTGCTATCGAGGCTGGATTGCAGCCCTCATTAAAAAGCTTTATCTCTGAAAAATCGTTTGTATTTAAAGTGGACTCTATGATTTTACATATTGGCTTAATACTTATTATTGCGCAGATGGCATAAATTAAACAAGGTTATCAAAATTCAACGCTTGGAAACGTTTGAAGTAATGATTGATAGGGAGCTTACGAAACGGGACGGGAGATTAACAGGACGGGAGAATCTTGTTTTCAAATCATTACGTAAAAGTGGACGGCAACGCACTGCACAGTGTTCACGCCCTTAATCGTCAGTTATACAACAACAATACGGCTTCCCGTCCCCTCTGTAGACCGGACGTTATTTCGCAAGAGAACCGTCCTGAAATTAAACAGGACGGAGAGATACTCGAACTGGCGCAGGCGCACACCGATTTTTCGCCCGTCTTCAAAGGCTCCCGTCCTGAAACCGTAAGCTCGTTATTGTGGGCGTGAACACTGCAATGCGTCGCCGTCTACTTTTTCGTAACTTGATAGAAAAACAGACAGGAGAGTGCGAGGACCGTCACGGTGGTTAACTCTCCCCGTCTTGTTGCTCTCCCGTCCCGTTTCGTAAGCTCCCTAATTATCAATTATAAAACGGTAAAATACAGGCCCCGATATAGCACCTGAAGAGCTCCTCGAACGCTGCTGAGATGTGTGACGTCACACCTGGGACCAGTCCTGTCTAAGCAGACGATGTCCCATAACATCTTACACATTTTCCAGTGCCTGTTTTGTCATGTCCTCTTCACTTATTTCTCTTACTTGACTAGCGTCAGTCTTAATGTTAGTCTGTTGCCTCACTCTTAAAGACCTCAGCCTGACCGAATTTTGAAATATACCCTTTATTCATCCACGGGGAGCTATATATTTTCTGAACAAATTGAAACCAACTTCATGAGATTCCGTTTCCTGTGGAATGAGTAACAGCGTCCCGAATGTTGAGCCCCGGTGGTTTGGGCCCCGTCTCTGAGGAACGCTACTTTGCGGGGGGTGAAAATTTGATGACGACATATCGTGTAGACGCACTCGGAGCTGTATACATGACATGTCGTCACACGTCTAGCGACCCCCTGCAGTGTTACGCCATAGGGAGGGGGCGGACCAAAAAATTATCTTTTTTATTTTTTATGGATAAACGGAGACGAAAATTTATGAATAACCAGGGTAATTATATTCTTTGTTTACTAAGCTTTACGTCAATATGGTTGTTTTGGGTCAGGCTGAGGTCTTTAACTTCGTGTATGGTATTATTTTGATGAAAAATGCAGCGTTAAAAAAATAAAGGAATCAGTCACTTGTAAACAAAATAAGACGTCATTGTATTTTCAGCTGCTTACACCGGGGCATGTTCGGTGTTTCAAGAGGGAACGAATACCATCCGTGCTATTATTCGGAGGGCTTTTCAATTTGAAAGTGGGGTTTATTTCATTGATCATTGACCCTTCTCCTGTGTATTTACAATCAAACGGTTTTAGTTATCAGAATCAGTTTCACTTTCCCTTTTGGAATGGTGTGAAATAAGGTCATGTTTAAATATACCAAACTCTTTATAATTTGATAAATAATTGCATTGCAATTACGTTCATTCGTTATAGGACGTCGTCTGCTTAAGCAGGATCGGTCCCTAGTGTGACGTCATCAAAACATCGCTATATTTCTGGCGAATCCTCGGATATTCCAGATGCTGAGAAGAGCTTTTATTTATCTTGTTTTTATAATCATCAGATACTCAGTTGACGAAAAACGATTGCCATCTGTAAGCTTCCTAGTTTTCTAGTGATACATTATTTGCCATATATTTGTGATTTTCTTTGAATAGCTACTTTAACCATTGGCAAATTGCATTGATTACATACTTTTTTCTCTTATATTCCAAAGATATCATTTACAGCACTAGCGGTGAGTGTTGAAACGCGTTAAGAACCTGGGATATACATTGACAACGTTAAGGTTTATGAAAGATTTCATTTAACAACAGGTATGTACATTTCGATAGTTGAGGGGTTTAGACTGCCCAGGCATACAGTTTGCTTCTTATTTGGTTTATTGTTGATAAAACTGAAACCCCCTCAAAATTGATATGATATTTTAGATGACAAGATATCAAGAAAAAAGAAAGGAAGAAGAAAGAAAGAAAGACAAGAAAACCTGCTGCGGCAATATAAGATTCATTTTAAGTGTGACGAATGGCAAGTGAGAGCAAAATATGCAACTGATGTGCGCATCAAATCCCCCTTAGCGTCTTTGGTCAATGTCGGTGATCTGGATATTGTAAATAGTCATACGAAGCTGGTGCCATTTTATTTTGCCGTTTTTTGTTGCTGTTTTTTTTCTTTGGGCGATTTAACTGCATAATAGCTGTACGAGTCTTTCAACGGCAAGTATTTAAAAGTTGATGATAATAAAAGTGAATACAATCTAAGTCTAATTATCAAATCACAATGTGAGAAAATTTGGTTATGTTGCAGTCATGTTCTTCCTACATTTCCACCATCAGCTTTAAGTGTAAAGAATGTTAAGGTATGTATCAATCTAAAAATTATATTGACAAAAAGTGAATCATAAAGAAAGCGAAATCGTTAAATATCCAGAATTATTTTCAATCTCCAACTCAGACTCCTACCTAAGTACCTTGAAATCGACTGTGAACATTAGTCAGCCAACATCACCGATTTCCACAATTGGTTCGATACCAACAAGCTCTTCATATCACATTATTACAGACGTCCCTACTTCCATGCCTGATGCATCATCGGTGACCTCGTCATCACACCACACACCTGGAATCACATCGACGTCAATGTCAGAGTCGACATCGCTATCTCTATCATATACCACCATACATGGATCTAATCTTACAGTTAAAACAACAATTGTAAACTTCACCCAGACTACGCCGAATTCGAAATCGCCGAGCCATGATAACCCAGAAGGTATATATTAAAGTGACAGTAATCTGAAGCTTCTTAAGGCGCCATCTTTTAACAGGATTTGAAAAGTGTATGTGCCTCTCATTTTTTCCATCATGTCCCTTCTAGTTTGCATAAGCTTCGAATATACCTGTAGGCAATTTTCCACATTTGCAATGACAAAAATAATAGTTTGAAATATAAACTGTGCTTATTATCCAAACAAACTGTTTGTCAAAATTCAAAATAAAATGCATTTAATTTTCTAATCATAACCTTGTCACTGTAAGAGGGCGCTGTTCAAGTTCTACCAGTTTAATGCCATTTTAACCCATTGCCTACGGGAACTGGGTGGATCCTGTATTAAGCCTGTTGGAAAGTGAGAATTCAGTAGTTAATGGGTTAAATGCAAATTATAATTTTCAGGTCCTGGTGATATCAATGTTTTATAGTAGCAGGGTAAAAGTGGCCATATCCTACGTGTACCTTGAATTCATGAACCCACACATAAAATTTCTTTAAAATTCAACCTTTTCCTGAAACTTGCAGTATTCCTAGATATGAATGTAGCGAGAGAATAGGACTGCCTCTGGAGAATAATTGACGAAGTATAGTACCATATGTAGATTAAAATGATCGCAGTAACAAAATTCAACCACTGTACGACATTTCCACCGCTACGGTAATGTGACTTACTTTACCTAGAAACTTGTCACTACCAACAGTTTTATTATTTATTTTATTATATCTAACAGAACTCTCTTGCCAATTGTAAATACATACATGTATTTAATAAATGAAACACGAGTTGCTTGAATCTTTCTTTTTTTCTCTTCGTAAGATTGTATTTCTCAGTTACATTCTACATAATATGTTGTCCTCCCTTAATTATTTGTTTTCAATTACTTGAACTCCTGTAACCTACTCTTCACTAGTACACCCTTTACAATTATATTGTCTTTTACTTTCCCTTTGTATAATACATGTATATTCTATGTATTTATCCCCTAATCAACATTATTACTGCATTCAATTTGTTGATCCCATTTAACATTCCATTTGTTGGTATACTTCTCAATCACTCTCATTTATAACTTTTAATCTCCTTCCCTTTCTGTTTGTAATTTGTCTGATTGAGTTCACTTGATGTCAAACTTTCAGACTATATTACATGTATAAACATGTTCACTTATGGTTAGTAAGAAAAAATTGGAACCAGCGGGATTCGAACCTGTCATCTACTGCTTGCCGGGCAGCGACTTAACCACCAGGCTATTCTGGTTCACGGCCAAGTCACGACGAACTAGAATCAAATACCCAAGATCCTCTTCTTTCTGACTCATTAATATTCAAACGGTCCGCCGTGGAACAATGGTTAGTAAGCGAAGAAGCTTGACTGGGGAGGAATTTTTAATTTGTAAACAAATCTTTCGGCATATTACTCCCAGTGTTAAAGATCGTATGCTCGATCTGTAATGAAAAACACAAGTCAGAAAAAATTGGAACCAGCGGGATTCGAACCTGTCATCTACTGCTTGCCGGGCAGCGACTTAACCACCAGGCTATTCTGGTTCACGGCCAAGTCACGACGAACTAGAATCAAATACCCAAGATCCTCTTCTTTCTGACTCATTAATATTCAAACGGTCCGCCGTGGAACAATGGTTAGTAAGCGAAGAAGCTTGACTGGGGAGGAATTTTTAATTTGTAAACAAATCTTTCGGCATATTACTCCCAGTGTGAACCAGAATAGCCTGGTGGTTAAGTCGCTGCCCGGCAAGCAGTAGATGACAGGTTCGAATCCCGCTGGTTCCAATTTTTTCTGACTTGTGTTTTTCATTACAGATCGAGCATACGATCTTTAACACTGGGAGTAATATGCCGAAAGATTTGTTTACAAATTAAAAATTCCTCCCCAGTCAAGCTTCTTCGCTTACTAACCATTGTTCCACGGCGGACCGTTTGAATATTAATGAGTCAGAGAGAAGAGGATCTTGGGTATTTGATTCTAGTTCGTCGTGACTTGGCCGTGAACCAGAATAGCCTGGTGGTTAAGTCGCTGCCCGGCAAGCAGTAGATGACAGGTTCGAATCCCGCTGGTTCCAATTTTTTCTGACTTGTGTTTTTCATTACAGATCGAGCATACGATCTTTAACACTGGGAGTAATATGCCGAAAGATTTGTTTACAAATTAAAAATTCCTCCCCAGTCAAGCTTCTTCGCTTACTAACCATTGTTCCACGGCGGACCGTTTGAATATTAATGAGTCAGAGAGAAGAGGATCTTGGGTATTTGATTCTAGTTCGTCGTGACTTGGCCGTGAACCAGAATAGCCTGGTGGTTAAGTCGCTGCCCGGCAAGCAGTAGATGACAGGTTCGAATCCCGCTGGTTCCAATTTTTTCTGACTTGTGTTTTTCATTACAGATCGAGCATACGATCTTTAACACTGGGAGTAATATGCCGAAAGATTTGTTTACAAATTAAAAATGTTCACTTATGTTTCAATTCCTGAAGATAACCTGAAATGAAAGGTTGAAAATTTGAAACTCATGATCGGAGTATTATTTCTAACACTATTGTATGCATGTTCTTCTGCAGTTATGATTTTTGTTATTGTTGCTTGCATACAGGTGGTAACGATGAAACCATAATATATGTGGTCATAAGCATGATCTTTTTACTGGCCGTAGTCACAACAATCGTCTTGATTGCACATCGCCGCCGCAGGTAAAATATATTATGTTATTAAAAAATCATTAAACTCATATTAAAAAGAAATGAATCATCAATCATTAAATGTACATTTTAGTCTGCGTTGATCTATTACGTGGTGTACATCAAGAATTTAAGATTTTAATTCAAAGACAGATTAGCATTCGGGACAGTTATCGATACTGTCTTTTAAGTAGATTTCTAATGAACGTTATAAACATTCGGATACTGTTAAGAATAAAGCTGTTCAATTTACAACATTTATTATAAGAAGATTGTAAAAGAAGCATGTTCCAGTTGAAAGTAAATTTGGCTTAAACTGATTTAATGAGTCCCCATATTTTTCTCTATCTTTACCACGTTGACCTTTCCTCTTTCACCTTGTATTTTTTCAGTTATTTTTGCACATTATTATCTCAAATACTATAAATAACAGGTCGCGATGTGGGTGGATCGGAAATGTTCATAGTTTTATCAATTCCATATTTTTCGTGATAGATAGATAATGAACTAAATAGTTCTTGAAGTTTGCCGCCAGTGTACATATTTCAGTCAATATAAATATATTTTCCAACAGACCTATATGAACAAAACCGACATTTCGAAAGTGATATGAGAATAACAAGAAGATAAAATTCATATACTGACATAATCAGACGTTTGTGATTAAAAGATATCAAAGAAGAAACATGTTGATGTGACATACCTTTCATACATTTTAATACGATCCTTCAACAGGATGGCACGGAAGAGTGAACGTACCAGGGATTTTGGAAAACACCCCGGTGGTAATGTGTATAACAACGCCTCATTTTCTGCCAGAGGTGTTGACACAGATCAACCTGACGTAATAAGTGACATACCCTTCAGCAACGGCCTAGAGACACAATATACTTCATCTCTGAATAATCCTGGAGGATCTAATTCTCACCTTCGGGAGGATGGATACATCGGTTATGGAGTGGAAGACTCTGCAGTAGGCATGGTAGGACAAGGAGATCGAGATTACACTGATCTGAAAAGGTTTGATGAATCAACGCATCACGAGGACGGAGAACCAGAGTACTCTGTTCTTGAAGGTCCGGATGAAACGGGCAACACTAGGCAACAATGTTCAGGTAAACCTAGTGTTGCAGAGGAGCAAGCTTATGATCACCTGAACCGTTGCCCTGTTAACAAGAATGACCATCAGGAACAACCGCATGGGAAGACCTACGGAACTGTCTCTGCCGTGTCTGATGACGATCATTACGACACATTGGAGGGCCGAAGTGAAGCAGAGCTAAATAAAAGAAGAAGCAAGGACAAGGCCAATCAAAGAAAAACAGCTCCCAAAGGTAGGCAACACCATGAAGAAGAATACCAAACCCTTGGTCCCCTCCATGAGAATGATGCAAAGCGACTTGAAAATATGGACGAAAACAATTACAATGTTATAGGAGAAACCGTACACAATCCGGATCGAAGGGGAAGATCTACAAAGGCATGCGAGAATGACAACACCACCACAATCGATGGCTATCACGTATTGCACTCCGGAATGGAGTTAAGTGACTACCATCAGTACCATTACCCGGAACAACAGCTAAACAGTGGTCCAACAACCAACGCGAGATCCACATCAGAAGATAACGAGAACGTGTACTATTATCCAGTGGTCAATGACCAGGGAAAAGGAGTACCCTTGTCGCAAGACATACCAGCAAATGGGAACGATTATTACTCGGTTGTGAATGTACAACAACAGGTTGATGCTGGAGACAAGCAACATGAGCCCATCTATAGCAGTGATGTTTACTCAGAAATGGCATGATTACGATTCAAACAAAAACTATAATCTTTTTGTTTGTTGGAACTTTATAGTTGTTGTCGAATGGAACTAAGTCAATCATTTATTCATTGGCAGTCCATCGCTACGATGAAGCCGTAATATAACCCTTTATTGTTTGTTACCTGACTCCACAATGAAAATCTGTTGACATTGCGGAAGCCACAGACATTACATGAATGAAGTTTGTCAAGCTGGTCCCAGTATGTTTGTACTTTGGTGACATTTCAGGACTTTGAAGAGCCGAAGACTTCACCATCGACCTACCACTGCTGTCTAAATAATTGGGTTTGAACTTTGAATCCCTGGATTTAAACAAGTATGCTCGTGTAATGACTAATTTTGCATGCTCACAGTTTGGCCATTCATGAACCTGAAATTATTTTTTTAAATATATGAAAATACTTTATTTCTATATAAATTATAATTCCTATTTTCCAGAAATGGGTAACAATCACAGGGTTTAACCCTTATTTAAAAGTCATTATTTTGTTTTTAGATCAACTACTTATAAATGAGCACTGATATTAAAATGTAATGCATAATATATATCATTGGTAAAAATCCCCCGAAGTTTGCTCTTTCAAACCCGTACATAAATGTGATATATATATATATATATATATATATAGAGAGAGAGAGAGAGAGAGAGAGAGGCAACAAAATAAGTACACCTGCAGACGTAGCTGTTGGTACCACGCTTTAAATAAGCTTTCGGGCACTTAGCCCTTCTTCGGATGTACATGAGTAGGACAGAAACAGCAATAAGGATAACTGAGATATTTGAACGCATATATATATATATATATATATATATATATACAACAAACAATAATATATACATAAAATCCCCCGAACTTCGGGGATTTTTATTTTTACTATTCGGAACCGTACAACCAATCAGCGCACGCAGCCCGTCCGTGCCTGCAAATCTGAAATGCACGCTAACAGACCATTTGCTGAACAATCCAGCTTGCGCACTAAGCTATGCCGACGATCAATTCTCAATTATGTCCCGGGCCAGAAGCGCAGCGCATTTACGCTTTCTGGAAGCCGCCTACATTCAATCGCACGAACCCCTTCTGTGCAGACAAAAGGAGTTCGTCCAAGCTTTGCGATTGTTCTGAAATTACGGCGTCTGGGTTGCGTCCGGGTTCATCGAATATAATATAGTTGATTTCAAGTAATTTGTTATATACCTGCGTGACAACCTGATGAGTGCAGGTCGAAAAGCTTCGTTATCATGTCTCTTTTTCGTGCCATATTGAAATTTTGTAGTACCAAGAAATTATTGAATAATATATAATATATAAAGGGAACATGCAATGTGATACAACTAGTACAACTAGAATATAT
This sequence comes from Heliocidaris erythrogramma, assembly GCA_025617745.1. Classification (NCBI taxonomy): domain Eukaryota; kingdom Metazoa; phylum Echinodermata; class Echinoidea; order Camarodonta; family Echinometridae; genus Heliocidaris; species Heliocidaris erythrogramma. Next base: position 4,843,616 of record CM046872.1, on the reverse strand, counting down.
GTACGTATTCATAGGTGTAAATAGACCATATAGCGACGTCGAAAAAGTCAATAAACTAAGATAGATATACAGAGAAATTTAGTAAACTTACTACGAGTGCAGCTGCGTGTGTTCTGTACATAAAAATAAAATATATCGTTCCTTGCTTGTGGGATATATTTTATTTTATGTACAGACCACAAGCAGCTGCACTCATAATAAGTTTACTAAACTTCTCTGTATATCTATCTTAGTTTATTGACTTTTTCGACGTCGCTATATGGTCTAATTACACCTATAAATACGTACATATAATAGTTGTACTAGTTGTATCACATAAAATGTTCCCTTTATATATTATTGTTTGTTGTATTTTACTAAAGGGTACATTAGGTCGACACCTAACAATGCAGTTTATTTCGTCATAATAGCGACCCCTACATTAGGTAGACAGTTGGTACATTAGGTCGACAGTTGAACAAAGAAAAAGAACAAAAACTGTCCTCCTAATGTACCCTTTAGGGGTATATATATATGCGTTCAAATATCTCAGTTATCCTTATTGCTGTTTCTGTCTTACTCATGTAGATCCAAAGAAGGGTTAAGTGCCCGAAAGCTTACTAAAAGCGTGGTATCAACAGCTACGTCTCCAGGTGTACTTATTTTGTTGCCTCTATATAATTAACACCCGAGTACACTACCCCACCATGTTAAAGAGTGTGAGCCAATTGTTGCTATTATATATATTCCTACACAGGCAAATAGGCAAGGCTTATGGTTTCAAAATTTGAGGACTTTGTTGAATGAAGCGGCTTTCTGTTGACATAGAGGCCGACATATACGCTGAATAGTGGAGGTATTGCCAAGGATGGCCTATGCCGGAATAGTTCTTTATTTTTGTATGTTTGAGGGGGTAAGTTCTTGTATATGTGATTCATATTTGAAAATGATCATTTTGATGCTCATATCAGTGTAAATGTTAAACACAGTATGCTGTAGATGATTTTTTTATTTAAATGAGACGACACATGCTATATAGATGTGAATCATTGTACATAAAGTATATACAGTATAATTAAGTGACTAAACTGGATTTTGTCAAGGAATTATGTATATGAACACCAGGTAAAAAATATTTCGTGTTTGCACTCATCCTTATAACAATCAAGTGATGATAAAATTGCTAATTTTATACTGGGCATTGTCTTGTCTTCCCATCTGTTTGTCATCTACTGATTAAGTTGCATTATTAGACTTGTTGTCCTAATGGAGTTTATGACATACTTCCCGATACCATTCCTATTCTGTGATTTTCCTTGTATTTTTCTATGAATCTCAAATTCAGAGTAGTTTCCTTTTGAAAAAAGACATGTCCGCAGCCTGTTTCGTACTGCAAAAAGTGCCACGTGGTCGTACCGAAAGTAATTAATTGTGATCACCTAAATTTATTTTCATGGAAACCTTCAAAGGAATGTGTAATTAATCATGAATTGAGTTGAAACTTATCAGATCTCACAACATTTTTGTCTCTCTCTCTCTCTCTCTCTTTGTCACTTCTATTTCCCTCTTAATGTAGCGGTATGACTCCAAGCAGAATGTGAAAGATATCATTTTTATTTTTTATGTTCGATATGCCTTTCTTTTCATAACTATATCAGATATCAAACACATTACCGATTGTATGTGTGTTGCGTTAACCGCTGCTAAGTGTCCGAAGTGTTTTTTGTTTTGTTTTTATTTTGTAGCAATAAAATGTTCACCTAATCAAGGGGGGGGGGGGGTAGATATAAAGATGTGGGGATGGGGGCGTACATGTTATGGCTGTATTGGTTTGCATATCTACATGCACTGAATATGTTGAACTCATTTTGGGTTTGAACTTTCACCCAAGCCATGATAACATATCGTTAGATGATGATTTTGACGTGTTTGATAATAAAATCATATAATAAAAGGTGAAAATGTATTTAATGACTGAAGATTGTTGTGTCTACGCTTCACTCTAAGCACGTCCGAATATAGCAATTTACATGTATATTTTGGCATTAATGGCATCGAACGGCCTCTGACATTATATCGAGATCCACAAATAAACTCGCTATCAAAAGATGTTACATTGCAACTCCTCTCTCCCTTTCTCCATTTTCAATCTCTTTCTCTTTCATTCTGTTCTCTTTCTCTGCCTTTCTCAGTCATTCTTTCTTACACCATGCACTCTCTATTGCTTTCCTCATTTATTTCTTCTTTTCTTTTTCTTTCTCCTTTTTAAAAATTTCTTTCTTTTACCTTGTTTTCTCTCTCTTCCTGCCTTTGTTTCTCTTTCTTTCTCTCTTCTTTTCTTTTATTTATCTATCTGGTTTACGTCCACCTCTTCTTCCTCTTCGCTTTATGTGTCCCCCCATTCTCTCTACTTCAATCGCATCTTCTACATCCATACTTTTGCCTATACCAGAATACTGCATTATGTGAATAAAGACAGAAAATGGGTTTCGTATACCATGTTCGTGATATAGATTGTCATACAGATATTTATAAAACAAATTCCTTCTGTACATACATTTGGACAAACCTTGAAAACAAACTAAGAGGTCGAATGCGAGTCGTTGACAGAGCATCGTCGACCAGGAAGTTTGAGAACATTTTAACTCAAACTATATACAATCTATATACAATGCAGAACGCGTACGCAATGAATTGCTCTTACATTTTCATATGAAATTGAGCATTACTTCCTCGATCCATCACAGTTATGCGGTGTTGGCATGATTAGATTGGACAAAGTATTGACTTCTATTAATATGAATTCATAAAATGGATTACCACGCCACATATTTTAGAAGAAGATATGATTCTAAAGCCATGTGGACACCAGGAACTTTTCATTTTGGAACTCTCATCACAGCTTTCTTGATAATTATCGCTCTTTCTCTACGTGCTCTCTCGTATATGCGTCTAATTCGTATCTATTGTGCAAATGATATTGATTTTGACCAGCGAAGCCTACAATTTTGTTATATACAGTATCACGCCTAATGAGTAAATGATACATAACAATGGTTAGTAATCGCATTTAAACTATTGTCAAGTATAACTTTTTCCAATCTTTTTTTCCAAACATAGTGTTTCGAAATAATAAGAAATATGTATAAAAAAGAAGAAAAATCTGCAAGTTCGATTGGATAGAAGGGTCGTTGCCACCCCCAATATCTGCTCTAATCGAATAGAATGACAATTAAATGATCAACACTGATAATTAATAATACACTTCTCTTCTGTATTTCTCTCCGACCAACACTTCCACGCTTTTATACACGTTGTACAATAACTTCTGATTTTTCCGTTTCTTTTCTTTTCGTTTCGTGAATTTATTTCACTCAACGGCATAAATAACAGAAAAGATTCACTGACATTACTGACAACGAGATACTTGGTAGTAAAACTATTAAAATAGTTTGTTGAAGTGGGTAGCAGAGGTTTAAGGCCCATGTGATAGGCTAATTAAAACCCATGAAATTTCATATATGCAATGATATTTCAAATACATTATAATCGATTTACTGACACAAAGATAACAATCTTAACAATTGAAATCCGAGAAAGGGAAAGTCAAGACAAGACAAAATGTCTCAAAAAAAAAGAAAAGAATAAAACAATAAAAGCATCAGCAACCACAACGTCACACTAACAAACAACAAAAAACAATCATATTTTCCTCTGTCCTTCTCAATTTTCAACTACAAGTATGGTTCTCGTACTTTTAGGCAAAGTTGGTCTGCCCCCCCCCCCCCCGCTCTTCATGATCCTGGATATTTTGATGTACGACACCCTTACGCCATTTTATTCTTTACATAATGATCTTATACCTTTCACTATGATCATTTACAAATAGACTAATTTTTCATATGGTATTATATATGTATGTATTAGTTTCTCATTCTGACATTCTTACTGATGAAATGTTTGTGTGCCCATAAAGAGTGGTGATTTTGTTTCTTCTGCCCCACCTACCGATGGATCGTAGCGCCTTAGCGATAAATTTTATATTTTGAAATGATAGCACCTTAGAGACTATGCGTATTTTTAAAGAATGGCGGGCAAAAAATCGATCCCCAACCACTTGAAATGAAGGGGATGGGGCATATACCCCTCCTGCCCCCTTGCTGGTACCTATGGATCAGTTTTTCAATCCGTTAGTTTTTCAAGCTGTGATCACAACCCAAAATGTTAGCCTGATCGGCGGCCGGACGGCGAGTTTTTAGAAAATTTCGCTCGATACACGGAGCGGCGGCCGCCCGGGAACCGCTGCTTTTTAGGGCGTCGCTGGGTCGCCGCTGAAGTTTTAGAGCGGACTTAAAATTCTGGCGGCGCTTTCCCACTTTTCACTCGCCGCCCAAAATACGCTCGGTGCCGGGCACTGACATAATCGAGCGGTCGCTGTCAAGCGATTCAGGTCAAACTCGAAGCCGCTAGACCATAGACTGCCGAGCGGTCGCCGCCCGGTCACCGCTGGGAGATCGGTTGGTCACTGGGCGGCGAGTTCAAATTCGACTTGTAGCCTGTGGGAGACCGCCCGGGAATCGGTGGGTCATCAGTCGGACACTGCCCGGACGCCGTGCGGAGAAGCTCCCCATGACTTGGCCCACTTTTGACCTAAAATCGACCGGCAACCGACGGGAAATTGGTGGTTGCTGCCCGGGCAGGGACCTAATGGAGCATTGCCCGGACGCCGCCCGGAGAAGCTCCCCCGATTTCGCCCAGTTTTGACCTAAAATCGACCGGGGACCGACCGGAAATCGACAGGGCACCGCCCGGCATCGCTGGGCTTTACAGCCCGCTCGACTTCTTCAAAAATCCTGGGCGATGCCTAAATTCCAGCGCGCAGAGGCGTCGGAGCAGGCTACAAATCGGTTGGTCGCCGCTCTGATTTGTGACCAAAGCATTACTCTTCGATCTGACTTGATAACAAATTCGAGCAGACAACCATGTTTTCTAATCATCGTAGAGGGCGTTTAAAATATGATTATAAAAAAACTTCATAGTTTACATTGATTATGTATTTTTCTGCATTATTTCTTCTTGAAAACCATCTGCAATAGGATTTCTGTACATAGAGCAGAATGTACAACCTTAATGCAATAATACTAATTTTTATTAATAATAATAAAAAACAATCATTAAAATGCACCAAATCCGCCTTAAAAATCTCTTGAAAAGTAACTTCACGGACATAAAAAGACGGAGGCTCTCTCTCTGTCTCTTTCACACACACACATGCTCACACACACAGCTCTACATGGCTTTACTTCCGAGGACAGGTATTGTTCCTCTATTGTTCCTCGTCCTCGGACAGTCGACGGAATAAAGCACAAATTCATTGTTCGACGTTCGAGGACTATTGTCCGGTTTCCTAGGACCATTGTTGTCATGATTTTTTTTTTTGTTCTCTGTCCGAAAATGTCCTCGGACATACTGCTAAACAGACCCACCCTCACACACATTGATTTGTAGGGAACTGTATTGTTTTCTCCTGTTGTATATTGTACCCAACAGGCACTTCTCCTATTTTATTTTGTGCCCAACAAGCATGACGGAATAAAGGCCATCATTGTGCTCTTTTGTTCTCTGTACCCCACAACAGCTATATGTAAGAGTTCACACACACACACACACACACACACACACACCCACAAACACAAAGAAAGTATGCACTGTCTTCATGAACCAGCTGACAGCAGGAGTGGCTGAACAATTTTCAAGGGGGGGGGGGCGGTTGATTGCAAAAAGGCACATAGTTTTTTTTGAAGGGGGCACCTACCTGATGACCTGGTGGAAAAATACATGTATATACAATTTCACCACCCCCACCTTCATGACATGTTCTTTGTACATGTATTATTATCTTCCTGGAAAGAAATAACTTGTAATCAACTGGTTAATTTTCTGTGAGGAAGCGAAGTAAGCTAGCTAATAAAGAGGGAGTTGTTCTTCCTTAAAATATCATGACTTTATCTTTAACAAAAATTGATTGGGAGCTTGCATGTGGTAAATAAGTCATGGAAGGCTCTATGCATGTATTTTATTTTGTAGCAAGAGATATCTAGCTGCTGTCAAACCCACAATGCCCCTTTTCTGCAGTTAATTTTTATGTTAGACCGAATTCACAATTTTAGGTCTCTTGCCAAGTTGTGAGGTCTCATTCGAGGTTGCATAGCAACTATAGTGTTCTAGTGGTGTATCTTGGTATCATGGAGCTCAGAGCAAATAATGAACCCCCCCCCCCCCCCCCTAAAGAAAAAAAAATATGTATGTAATTTTACAAGCGAGGGAGAAAAGCAACCGAGCAGTAGATTTTTTTGCATTTTTAATACTCAAAAATGCAATTTCTATGCACTTTACTTGTGAAATTTTCCAAGGAGTACTGTAATCAAGCGTTAAACACTTTTGAATTATGTACAGTGATTAACGCTTTGGCAAATGGGGCGTCAAATTCATGTAACCCAGGAGAATTCTTGTCGGGGTATAGTAAGGCAAACAAACTTTAAGATTTCTTTCAACCTTTGCAAGTGCTATTGTAGATTTAAATCTATATTAGGGGCGAAATACTCAAAAAGAAGCTGAACTTTAAATGCCTACACATATAATTATTAGGGAGAAAGGCATTGAGAGTCACATTTCTTCTTCTCTTTTTGAATTTTGAAACTTTTAACTGTTACAGTGCCGATGGCATTATGTGGCAGATAGACTTGTCATTTTCATTCACAAATTGCTCGACCACAGGAAAGGTATATGGTGGTCAATGTATACCAAAATTTTGAGCATAAATCAATCATTCTAAATACATGTATATGATTTAATTATATGCTACCATAAAAAAAAATGTCATAGAAAATTGCAGATTTTAAAAAGATATTACCATATTTCAACAATTAAACAATAGTAAACAAATGAAAACCAACATATAATGGACAAAAAAGGAAACTCAAATGTAATTTTCAATAATGCATATGCATAAAGTTGGGTAAAGTAATAATGTCTGGGGTCATAATAAATGATAATAAATTGTACACAATGTTTTGTGAAAGAATAGATGGTTAGTGACTTGCAGGCATTTGAAAAGTAAGCATTGATCACATTTTGGTAAAATTTAAGCTAAACCCCTTGGCACAGTAAGAGTTAAAAAGCCATTTCTAAACTCTATCATAATAATTGTATGTATATTGGGCGTGAAATTTCAACGTTATGTGAGGGAGCAAAGCGAATAAGATTTAGAAAATCATTTGCATCTTATACCCTGAAAAAAATATAATGGACAATATAATCACAGTGTTTCCCTTTCTATCTTTCCTCTTACTTAAATGATGTTTTTACTCTCATTCAAGTGCCCCTGCCAAATAAATAAATTACGCTAAAACGGATGTAGTCTATAGCTAAAAACTTAGTACCAGTCTTTGCAGATGACATAATAATATAGCAGAAGCCATTGACAAAATTCACTAAAAGTTACTTATGTCCACAGAAAGACAAGAACTGCATGTACATTTGTTTATATCTGTTCATGTATTTCACACAGTATTACTATTATCATCATCATTATGTAGTCATCGTCATTATTATTATTATTATTATTATTATGATCATCATGATCATCATCATTTTATCATATAATCTAAAAGGTGCAAAACATGGATTCATTGCCCAGGTCTATTATGACCAGATCTTGTATTAGGTAAATGATATTAAAAGTAACCAAAATATTTTTAAAGATTTACTTGCAAAAATTGCAAAGTTCCATATGCCTTGAAAATGCCTTGAAATTTTCTAGAGATTATCGAGATTTGCAACCCTCAAGGCCAAGGCCAAGGCATGCCAAAGGCCAAAGCATTGAAGAAAAAACAGGCGTTAAGGAGCCTTAGGGCCAAGGCCGAGCATCAAGGCGCTACATCACTGGTTATTATTAAGATATCTATGACTGAATACTGCCATTTTATACAAAACCGTATTGGGGTACGCTTGAGTATTACACTGCAGTCAACGGGGAAATGAGTCTGGCATTTCCGGTCACTTGTATATGTTTACTTTTGTGAAGCACATAATGAATTTTAAGTGCATTTTCTATTCCTGGGCTTCGTTTTTACACCATATTCCATACACTGATAGCATGTATGGCCAGGCAGCTCAGATTTTATCAAGCTTATACAAAGTTACCAATTCACTTGAAATGTTACTTGGAAGACGCGCATGCCCTATTGTAATTTATCATTCCATTTTTTTCTCTCTTTCCGATTAATATGTGCTCCGTGCAGAGTATCAAAGGTGGTGGCGTTATTATTATCGTGCAATATTTGAAACAACTGCATCACCTGCTACGGTAGAGTGTTTTCTTCCTGCAATGTTTCAGTCTACTGCTGGAAAGATACAATTTCGGTATCGCCTCTCCAGTGGTCAACTTAACATCACAGTTTGTGAAGATGGGCCTGCGAAAACTATGGAATCAACACATGGGATATGGATAAACACAGCCTTTAAAATTTCGTGCCCTTCTAGTCCAGTGAATGTAAGAAGTTTAATTGCTCACTAATGTTTTACGTAATTATGTTTGTCATCCGTTCATCAAAAATATTAATTTCATAGTAGATAACAATTACGATTATCGTTCAGAAAATTTGATAAATCAAACGATCAAACGATGAAGACCTAATTTGATAATTGGCCTTCATTGAACTTCATGAAAACGACAGTACAAAGAAGAAAGTGCAGTTTAAAAACTGTCCTCCCAACACACGAACAGGAAATACGTTTCGAGGAATAATCGACCTTCGAAGTTGAATGGAATCGTTTTTAGGAATGTTGCCAAATATTATTTGGTTATGGGGCTCCAAGTTTAATACCTGTGATCTGAAAAAAAAATACTGTAACGAATCAATCCCACCATGGACCTACGAGAGAGAGAGAGAGAGAGAGAGAGATCTCCAATTGATTTTGTTCTAGAAGTCGGTCTAGGTATTGGTTTCGACCACAAAATCAATTGATCAGATTGATTTTGCAACAACATCAACAGAACAAAAAAAAATGAGAGAGAATTATAGTCATAATCGGAAAATAGTACAGAACCTAGGCTGTAGGACTTCATACGCGTTATTGTTATGATATTAAGGTGATGAGTCCCAAATTTTATGATATTTAAAAACTTTGCAAGAGGGATACACTTCTTTTAAAGCAACTATAACATGAACGATATGCAAAAGCTGCACTGTTTAAATGGGATGAATAAGATTAATTCAAATATAAATGTACTGATTAATCGAATACTTTTGTATTGATTGAGTACTATTTCTGAGTCTTTCATAAGAAATACAGTCAATCTAAGCAATCAATTCTTTCATAGTCTCTCTCCCTCTCTCTTGCTGCTACAATAATTAAGCACGATTGTTAATCACTAATCTACAATGTTGACGTTAAAACCCCGGCATTCTTAACCTTTCTGCAACCAAGTTTCCTAAAGTAGAGAGTACAGTCGTTATGTTAAAGCAGTGTGCTTGTCCAACTATGAATTGCGAAAAAATAACAGCTTGCTTCTTATTTTCCGGCACTTGTAAACATCCCCGATGGGGATAATCGGAGATGGAGAGGTAAAAATTCTGCATCGTAATATCACCATGATTTCAGCTCACTCGGTTGGGCGGCGGGGGAATCAGGGAGAGGGTAGGGTTACGAGGACGAAATAAAACAAAATATCCCGACATCATTTGTTCTGCTGGGTTAAAAAAACTTTTCTTTATTATTTTTTTCCTGTTCTCTTTTCCGTTCCTTTAATTCCCCTTTTTTCTTTTCCCCTTTTTCCCCCTTAATATGGGATGGGACAAGCGTTTTGGTCTCATTGGGTACGCTTTTGTATTGTAATGGTATTTATTTACATTTTGCTCTGTTAAATTCCAAGATATCTTTTACAGCAGTAAAGGAAAGGCCTTCCGAGCCAGACATGCGCATTGATGACATAAAAGTTTACCAATATGCTCCCGTCTCAACAGGTATGTACAGTAGTTTTAATCGATGGGGGTTAGAGGAGCACAGCGTCATCTGTTCCCTCTAAAGCTTTATTCTAATGCAGAGAAACCCAAAGATTCATAAGTTTTGCAGATTTGATAAAAAAAGGTAGTTGTGAATTTATCGCTCACTATCATAACATTTTTAGGGATCCCACATTAATCAGTTAATTGTTTCCCAGTAAATTTGAATACTAGTAGGTGTATAAAAATACTGCAAAAATGTGATAGCATCGAAGTAACTGTTCATTTTTTGTTTGTAGTTGTTGTTGCTGAAAATGTTGTTAATCATTATATTTTCTATATTCACGTACTAACACAAGCTCCCCGAGGAACACGGAAATCAACAGAAGCCATTACGCGGACTCCCATCCCCATTTCAACAGCGGGTTCAACACCATCAACGTCGTCATATCACACCGTTGGAGGCACACCACCTTCAATATCAGATTCGACATCGCTGACCTCGTCATATGATTTCAATGTAGGCACATTGGCTGCGACATCAGATTCAACATCGCTGTCTTGGTCATACACGGATACATTTCGTACTGTAAAAACAACAACTGTACCCATTACCCTGACACCGAATTCAACATCCCCAAGCCAAGGTAAACAAGGAGGTGATAAAATATTAATATTTTCTGGGGCCCCGTTTCACAAAACTTGTTATCAATAACAACTGCCTCATATCTATGACAAATTCGCTCTCAGCCAATCAGATTCAAGGATTTCAGTAGCTTATAGTAACTTGTTATTGATAAAGACGTTTCATGAAACGAGGCCCTGGTCAGTAACATGATAGTAACAAGATTAGAGTGCTTAAGTCGGGCGTCTACCTTGAACTCATGAACACATACAAAAACCTGTTAAAAATGAAAACTCTTACAACCTTTTCATGAAATTTGCAGTATTCCTAGACAAGAAATGTAGCGAGAGAAAAAAGACTTTAGTTGAGAATTTACAATTTATAGTTGTATAGGTAAATCAAAAGGAGTAAGTGTAAATTCTTTTGTAATAATTATAGACCCTCTTTTTGCTTTCAGAGTTCTGTTTTAAGTTGCTGTTGCGTCCTCCTCCTCCCTAAAATGAAACGTTGTTATTAACATGGAATGCAATATAAAAAAAATATGATGGATGTGATATGAAATCGATATAATAAAATCTTTAATGCAATCTGGTATAAATCTTGAAATCATGTTTGGGTTAAAAATAGTTCAGAATTTAGGATTTTTTAACAAACTACTAGTAGTCCAACTTAATTTGCCCAACATTTTAAGAGTGTACCTGGACATGCTGGAAGAACTCTCTTACCCAATATATACACTGATACAAGAGTTGTTTGACCCTTTCTTCTTTGTTTTTATAATGAGAGGGGGGGGGGGGGGTGGTGTATTTCTTTTTTAATTAAATCAAATCAAATTAAATCAAATCAAATCAGTTTATTGAATTGAAATCCACATTTTTCTATATCATCAACATACAAGTATATAAGTGCAAATGGAGAATAAAAATAGGTTACAGGTGAATTTTCTTGATAGAATGTCAAATCATTATGGAATATTAACTACGTTAACAAAAGACAAAAGCAAGAAAAGAAAAAAAAGAGCGAAGTACAATATTATAATCAGAAAAATACAATATACATGTTGGCTTCCTTCCAAACCTTTTCCTACTTTTACAGAAGATTTACCCATATATGAAATGGATATTGATTGTAGGCCTACCTCTAAAACAATGAGAATTGTTAATTTTGCTTACATGCAGGTAGTAACGATTCATCATCACGATATCTGTGGTCATAATCATCATCTTTCTACTGATCATAGTCACAGCAATCGTCTTCATTGTACATTGCCGCCGCAGGTAATATATCTCAAGTTAATAAACGCGTATTATAGAGAATTAAATGATCAATTATGAAATGTACATTTTAGTCTACGTTGATCTATCATGTGGTGTACATCAAAAATTTCAAATTTGATTTTCAGGACTGATGCGGATTCGGGACAATAGACCGCTTCGGTAATGTATGCAAATTGTATACATACCATTCAAACAAACGTTGTTCTTGACAACCTGAAGCTTGCCGGACATAGCAACAAATAATGTATGCAAACTGGATTTCAAGCATTAAGGCTCATTTATAAAAAGCAGGTTAATGGAACAGCTCGTCACTAGGTGCTTAGCGAATATATGTGCATAAATTTGTATACATTACAAAAGCGGTCTTTTGTCCCGAAATAACAACAATGATATAAAAGAAACTTCGTTGAAGTGGATTCTTGATGAACACTGCAGCCAAACGCAACTTCGGAAAAACCGAGCATATGTAAATACTTCTAAAACAGGGTGTACCGCACGATGAATATAGAGCCCTCATCGTTCCGTCTTTAAAATATTGTTTAGACATTATTACCTCAAAATACTATGAAATGACAGGTTGCGATTTGGGTGGATCGCAAATGTTTATAGTTGTATTGATTCAGCATTTATCGTGATAGATATATATGACCTAAGTAGCTCTTGAAGCCTGCCGACATCAGTGGCGTTTCTACGGGGGGGGGGGGGGGGG